>CM067299.1:72439860-73039860 GCA_034231615.1 Meghimatium bilineatum | reverse complement strand
GGGTAGACCAAAAGAAACACTCAGAAGAACAATACTTAGAGAAAGCAAAACAACCAATATTCATACTATTCAAGAACTGCACAGAATAGCTTTAAACAGATAGAAGTGGAGAGATCTGACATCTGCCCTATGCGCTAACTTCAGCGCAAAAGGGAAATGAATGAATGTAAACGATTAAAAACTAATTGAAAATTCAGACGTTTAATGTTTTTTATTATTATTTTATTTAGGATTCAGCTGCTGTTCGCTAGAGCTTCTAAAGATTCACCTCTATAATGGAAGTTGATAGAGGTCACAGAAAGGCAATGCCACAAGTTGAAATACTTCGAGTTGGAAGAGGTCACAAACTGTGAGATTTCACAAGATGAGAGAGAACAGTATTGTCAAATCTCTCAACCTACGAACAATCTTCTATGATTTCAGACATGACTGACAGATAGCATCAATCACGGCCATTAGTGGGTTCACATGTAACTGTTGCCTTCGATTCGTGCATTAATGTCGAAACCACGAATATACCAGAGATACACCGATATACTAGATTGAAAATATACAAAATGTTGAACTTCTGTAATATATATTCAAGCAATGTACGTGAATGTTCGTAATCTAATGTGAGTGTTTGTAAGCTAATGTGAGTATTTGTAAGCTAATATGAGTGTTTCTAAGCTAATGTGAGTGTTTGTAAGCTAATGTGAATGTTTGTAAGCTAATGTGTTTGTTTTGTAATCTAATGTGAATGTTAGTAAGTTAATGTGAGTGTTTGTAATCTAATGTGAATGTTTGTAAGCTAATGTGAGTGTTTGTACGCTAATGTGAGTGTTTGTAAGCTAATATGAGTGTTTGTAAGATAATGTGAGTGTTTGTAAGCTAATGTGAATGTTTGTAAGCTAATGTGAGTGTTTGTTTTGTAATCTAATGTGAATGTTTGTAAGCTAATGTGAGTGTTTGTAATCTAATGTGAATGGTTGTAAGCTAATGTGAGTGTTTGTAATCTAATGTGAATGTTTGTAAGCTAATGTGAGTGTTTGTAAGCTAATGTGAGTGTTTGTAAGCTAATGTGAATGTTTATAATCTAATGTAAATGTTTGTAAATTAATAGTTAGTTAGTTAGTCGTCTCCTTGAGTGTATCCGCCATTACACGATGACTGACGGTCCCCAGTGTGTCGTTACGTCGTTGATTGACCATCATTCTTTTTCGCCCACGAAACCGCTCCTTTCTAACGACACCACATTTCATACCAAGCTCCCTTATTCTAGTCATGGAACAAGAGTCATCGTCACTTATACAGTCATTTGTTCGTGAGTTTTCCCGTAGGGCATTCAAAATGTCTGCTCGATCTATCGCTCCACCAACAGCCGTAGTAGCAGCGTGTGCGGCCAACCTATCTGCTCTCTATCAGTAAGTTTAATGAGTGTTTGTAATAAGGGGGACTGCCCATAAATTACGCCAACATTTAGGGGAGGGGATATGAAAAGTTTGACAGTTATTAAAAAGGAGGAGGGATTGACAAAAGTTGACATCAACAATATTGCTTTCAGACACCAATTAAATTGTTTTAATTGGAAATTTTTTTCTAAAAATCTGAAATAAAACATGTATTATTGTTAGTGTTTGGAGTTAACTTGTTTGACATAATTAAGCAGCAAGTGCGGGTGACGTCCCTGATTCTTGACAGTGATTGACAAGGTCACAAATTTGCCAAAAATTGTTGAAATAATTTATGTACAGCGCCTAATGTGGGCGCTTCAGCTATATAAATGTATCATTTCGATCGGATTTTGGTATGCTGGTACAATCAACACAGCGTAATAGAGGCCTATAGCAGAATCACGAATTATGTCTTTTTATATTTTTCTTATGTGTAAACTGGATTGGTTATTACTTAAACGTGACTAAGTGATGAAAAGAAATGAATACGGCTAGTGCCAGCTTAACCGTATCTTTCACGGCTGAACGTATCAGGATCAAATCTCGATTAATGCATGGCTTCTTAAGTGTAAAGTCTGAAGTTCTTTATGTTCTTCTTTATTTGAACTAGTGCATCACCTTTTTGTGGACTAAATTCTTATTTACACTTCTGCTCGTGACAGTTAGGGCCTATATTTCTCTGCAGTGTGCTCTTTTTACATGACGCATATTTGCAATGATATGATGTCATATATTTTTTACATCAGTTAGTAGACAAATCCGACGTTTCACTTCACTGAGCTATGCATTAGTAATCCATTTTTCAGTCGATGATGAAGTTTACTGCAATGAAAGTGTCCGTAACTTGTTGATTTATGCCGTGACCTTTGTCGTTCAAACAGGTCTGTATGATAGAGGCTATTTAAACTTTTCCCATACTTTTCATTGGGATTCGTCTTAGAGTACCCTTACACAGACTAATGAAGGTTATGTGCACGTCTATTTCGCCATTGAAAAGTAAGTCCCTGGTCAATATAGCATGTGGACTTATCGGAATCATCCTCCTAACGCGGCTCTATTTGATTTTTCTCGTGATTTTCATTGGTTAGTTTGTGTCGACAGCCAATGAAAATCTCGGGAAAAGGCAAATTGCGTCACTTTAGAAGTATGATTCCGATGAGTCCACAAGACTGTATTGTTCGAGGGACTCGTTGAAAACGTATCTGCAGACTCAACAAGTTTGTTCTCAAAATCCCTTAGTTTTAAAATCGTATTCTTACCCAAGGTCCATAAAACATGGTACTTGACAGACTTCAGTTTAAGTAGACATCTAGGCCTGGAGGCTTGTAATGACAACTGTCATTCAATTGTAGTAGTTAGGTATTAGATATGGTGAGTATCCTCTTTGCACACCGGATATGTCCATAAGTGCTCAGATCTCAGCTTTAGTAAATCTTTGTCTCTGTGAGCATAGCGGCCGATGATCCGGTACTATTGTTGGTTCAGTGTTCTTTTTGAAATTTGTTATGGTGTTCTGTACGGGCCTCGCCTGTCCTCGCTCATGACCAGGCTCCAGTAGACGACCTGTTCCCTAAATTAAGTTGGACTCAGTTCGTTACGTGTTTTGATTATTGTTTGCATTTTAGTTGGTTACTATTTATATACTTGGAATCGATTTGGCTATTTTTTGCATGTGATTCCAAGTATATAATTAGTAACCAACTAAATGGCAAACAATATTGTTTGTTGAGTACTGGATTCGACTAGGCCATCTCGGGATGCCGAAAAAATTACGAAAAGGCTGTCGAAAATTTGCTGAAGCTTGCTTTTAATCCCGGGACGTACTGCGGATAAGAAGAGTCGTTTCTCTCTTGGAAGTTTCCAAGTCCACAGCAGGTTCCCACCTCAGCTGGAGATCGTCCGATCCTTGATAACTTAGCCAGATTGCTCTGTTGCCCGGGGTACTCCATGAGGAGGAGTATCAAGGTCTGAACCAGTATGATTCCTGGTCCTGGCGAGCGAAGCGAGCACAGGTGCTCGCTTCTTCGTCTCTGCACCCCAGCAAACAATATTCAAAACACGTAACGAACTTAACTGGGTCCTAATTAATTCAGCTAGGAGGCCTGTATTGTCTAGTCCCACGCCTACCTCGAATTCGTGAATTATCGATACTGAATCATGCTCTCGTATCTAAAAAATACTACGATGAGCGGACTCACGGAAGCATTTGATATGTCTGCTGGGTCCTACGATGTCCATACTGTTATGTGGTAAAGCTAGCTAATTGGTCAGTTCATTTGTTTCCCATAACATCCGCGTGTCCGGGGACAAAAATGAGAGTGAAATTCAGCAGTGATGTCCACTTTTAATCGTCTCCAATGACTCCCCCATCGCCAACGTACATAATCGTTTTTTGACTTTTTTAAAATCATACTCATTGAGTGATTCAGTATGCTCGCATTGAGATGCTTATTCTAACCAGTTTAGTTGCTACCACAGTTGTAGTAGATAACTCCAGGTAATCAAAGCAGTATGCTCCCATTTGCATCTCTTGTAGATTCCATTTTATATGGAAGTTGTCCTGTTCAACTTTAAATGCATTCTTATAAACATCTAAAGATCTGAATGATACTAACTCGTTGAAACTATGCTGATACTCAGCCAGCGCCAACCAAAATTTTACTACCAACCGCAAGTCTTTCACACCGTCCTGTTCATGCTAACGATCAGGGCAACAAGACAGAGCAAATATGCCTGTATCAGTGAAATCTACAGCCCGAGAATTGGTTGGATAGTTTCTTCTTCTGCGTTCGCTCCTAAACTACTGAAAATTAGCAGGATCTAGTTCCGAAATACGTTGTCATCTTGGCTGTAAAATGTGTGCCTTTCGGACTAACACATCCGACTTCTGCATGGCTTCTGGGTAATTTTTACTCTATATGAGATGTGTCGACCAACTCCATCCCAAAACAACCTTAGTTTCCTCTTACGACATGCATGGAAGGTACAGTGTTTTTGTTCTTTGCTCCCCTTTCAGATTCCGGTAACATATTGAAGTATAGAGGTTCTAGAGTTATCGATTGACTGTTGGACGTTATCGTGCTACAATTGAAAGAAGTATGTACTCAACGTAATACGAGTATGACTTCACATCTGATGATGAATGAGGATGTGTCTTTAACCAGCAAGCAGACTATACGTTTTTAATAAGGTTAGGGCCTACTTTTAAAAAGGTAATTTCTTTGTTTTCAATGGATTTTCGATCTTTTTGTGAAAACTATTACCAAGGGAATGGGGTGTGCAAACCTCCTCCCTCCCCCCCCCCCCCCCCCACACAATCTACAGGCTTGCGTTACAGGAAACATCAATATGCATACCCTTATACACCTGGGAAGAATGGGCAGCAATGTGTTTACCTATATGACACCGGTAGTCTATAAAACAGTAACCAACATGCAGACTTTATTTGCTAATTGTATGGTGTTTTGCGTCTTGTAGATGGTCATTAAGCACCAAAAAAAAGAAGCAATGCATTTAGCAATTCATCAGTAATATGGACCTTTCAAGAGATCATGTCAAAGCAACAGAAGCATTGTCATGCTCAGTAAATTCTCCTGCTTGCTAATAATGTATCACTAATTGTTACATGTCTTTTTCTTTTCGCTTTTTACCCCTTTATGCCTTGCAGCATCAGGAGTGGAAGAGTACTCTGGGGGGTGGCTTTTTTGTGTTCTTCATATATTTGTTTTCGTTGACTCTTTTATTTCTGTAATACATCGTTTGCATGGTCTGCCCCTGGCTTTGTACCCATCATGTCTGTATAGTAATGCTTTTTGAGGGGCACTGTCTGATGGTAGTCTGGAAGCATGAGAAAACCACATAATCCAGGGTTCCCTAAGTGTGCGCCGCGGCGCCTGGGGGCGGAGCAAAGTGTCTTCAGGGGCGCCGCTAAAACGAAACAAAAACGAAAAATATAAGTTTTGCTTCATATTAAGGGCGCCACGGGAAATAATCTGAAAGTTAAGAGCGCCATGGCTTTAAAAAGTTTGGGAACCCCTGACTTAATCTAATGTCTTTTTATGTAATCCAGAATTGGCATTGTGTTATTTAGTCTTCTAATGTTTTTGTCCCTGATTCTGTTTCTTATTGTTACTCCGAGGATTCTACGTAGACAAGTCATTTCTGTTGCAACAAGTTTTTTTTTTTATTCTACTGTTAGTATCCACGTTTGACATTTGTAGCATAGTGATGGTATAACTTTTATGTAGTGTTGTTTTGGTGTTCATGCTCACATATTTGTTTTTGAAAATTGGAGACATCTGCCCAAAGTCCGGTATGCTATGTTGCATCTATGTTGGATTGCTTTGGTGTTTTTCTCATTCAATGATGCGATGCTTCAAAGATAAAATAATTCATCTGTTCAAATTGTTGATCATCGATTAGAATAGTTTTTGTTTTTGCGATTGACATTACCTCAGCTTTTTTCTGTGTTTATCTTCATGTTAAAGTCTTTACATGTTGTGTGGAGTCTATTTACATGTTATTATTTTTTCATTGTTGCTATTATTGCTTGATCGTCTGAAAAAAGAAGTTCGTACATGTTGTTTATGTTGTCTTCTTCATTAGTATTGGCAATGTTACATATACAATCGATATATGTGATGAATAACAAGGGAGATAGAACACATCCTTGTCACACTCCATAGTGTATGTGGAATTTATCTGAAAACCTAGCACTCGTTCTAACTGCACAATGACTGCCTGTGTAACTACTTCTACACAAGTTGATTAGATGTTGCGGAACCCCATATTGTGATATCATTGATAATCATAAATACATTATCTAAGTTGCTGCATGTCTTCTCTGCCAAAAGCTTTTTCTTGGTTGGCAAACGTAATATACATTTCTTTGTTGTTTTCGGCTGTTTTTTTCTGCCAGTTGTCCGAGTGTAAAAAGGGCATCTGAACAGCTTTTGTTCTTACAGAATCCCATTTGAGTGTTGCTAAGTTGTGGTTATATGAAAGCTTGTAATTTTCTTTCTAGAATTCTTCTGAAAATTGTGTTCAGTGTGGCTTAGAAGTGAAATACCTCTGTACCTTGTAGAATCTATTTTGCTGCTTTTTAAAATTCCAGACAGGTATTATTACAGCTTTTTTCAGTCTTCTTGTGTGTTCCATATTGCTATGCGTTTTCTTGTTAAATCCTGAATGCTAATCCTATGACCGACATTGCCACCAGGAAATTCCTATTAGAGCTTTGAAAAGGCTGAGATATGGTTCATGCCATGGCTACATGGTACATGCTGAAAGCGACACTTGACATGCATCTAGTTTCTGATCAACGACTGGCTAGTCAATAGATCACACTGGGTAAAACTGCCTGTAATGATAGTCTTGAGTCATAACTCACCATAAAGGTAGTCCTAATTAATTAGCCATATCTTGCCAGTATCACCATTGTGATATATTTACCAGTTATTTCACTCAATTCTCTACCTTCAAGTGCTGAAGTTTCTCAATCAGTGAGCTATATGTAACTTATTCCACTAACAGCTTCAACCATATCATTCATCCACCCACCATCAGTCTATAAAGAACTAAAACTACCCTTCACTTTTCATTTTAATTCTGACTACCATTTTTTTATGCAGTGTGTATACAGTCGAAGCCAAATGTTTTAGGGCATTGTCACAAATAAAACTGTAATACAACTCATTTCCATTCTCTGGACTACATCCTTCCAAAATCTAGTAATGCCATTGTCTGTGCAGTGGGGGGGGGGAGAGAAAGGGGTGTGTGTGTGTGTGTGAGAGAGGGTTGACTAAAAGGAAAAAGACTTATCCATTTTTATGTGCAAATCTCCCCTTTTCATGCTAATTTCCGAAGGAGGTGGGGAATCAACTCCCCAACCCCCCCCCAATCTATGGGCTTGGTTTTTGCCCCTGCTAGAAGAGAGATACAGTGGAAGTTTGAGAACATATGCTAGCAAAAACCACTCTTAAGTGTACTTATCACTGCTTAGTCATTCTATCAAATGTTTAGATTTTATTTATCAAGAGGTGTCTGTAGACAGGACAGTAGATATGACAGAAGGGGTTTACATTTCTATAAAGGGTTCACATCCCCTTCATTTAATAAATGTTAAATAAGATTAACATCACGAGAAACACAAAAACCAGTAAACCATGACAAACTTCCACCTTCCCCATTTCCTCTCAATGTTACAACAGTACCACTATATGTACTGGGAGATATAAGCGCTAAGATATAAGGACACCTTTAATACATCACTGGCACTTCAGTGTAAACATACATTCATGGAAGAGTCTGACTTGATTAGGGACAGCATCATCCCACTAGGGGGGAGGGAGGCATTCTCACAGTTGCTTTTCTTGCCATGCCATCCACATTAAAGAGTAGGCCTATAATTGTATCCCATATAAATAACCAAATGGCCAGAGGGTGTCCGACAAAGTGGATGGTGCCGCAGTAACCTAATGAACAAATAGTAATGCAAAATGATGTAAAAAGGTTACTAAAACACTTACCTAGCCTATTAATAAAAATATATTTTTAAGAAAAAAAACAAAAAACATACAATAAAACTAAACAGGACAATTCTCAACGTATCGGCTCAAATTGAACCTTTTTCAAGAGACAAACAACAGAAAACGACAAAATAAAAAAATAAATAGATGTCTATATTTCATCAAGCCCTCGTCTCCATAATAGCGCAGGGATGGCAACGCATCTAGTCAAGGTGAAAATGCGTGCATTCATTATAAACAAACCGAAAGTGGGAAATTAGAGACACTAATGATGAGTGCAAGAATAATAAAAGAAAAAGATAAGAAAAATACCCCTTTTGTCACTCTATCAGACAGGCAGGTTTTAAGAACATAGTCACAACAGGCACGACTGAAGGGAACAGAGACAGATGGGGACGTGAGAAAATATTCATGTGACAACCTAGCAAGGCTTGGAAACAACGATCCTGATAACAATACTGTGAACAGAGAACCATGGTCACCTACGCCAACAAGAATGGCATATGACAATGATAGATGAGTAATGATGAGGTTGTGTGGTGGTGGGGTGAGTGGGTTTGGGGAAGGAAGGATAGAAGAAGAATCAACATTTGAAAAAGCATGGAATGAATGTGAAACCAAATATAGACATAAACATATATATAAAACCAAACCTAAACATACATAGAAATGTAAACACACACCAAGAGTCAAGAAATAAACACATAACAAGATGGACACAGATGTGTGAAGGATACCCACACAAAATGCACAGGCATGTAAATGTATCCACACACAGGAAAGGGCTCACACCAGAATAGGTATACACATTGACACAGAATGGAGATACGTGCATTAACATAAAAAAGCGCTCACATAAATATACATATATATATGTATACACAAATATGAACATTCATGCACATAAACACTTTCTCGTATAAATAATAACATGAACATTCATACACATAGAAACATATACATATATTAATGGAAATATAAACGTTCGTTCACATAAAGATAATGCTATAACAACTGCATATGTATACATACAAATGTGTGGCCCAAAGTAATTGTGTGGATACATAGAACCATGTAAAACGAAATGCATATACAAATAACTATATATGTGTGGGCACCCATCGAAGAGACAACTGCAATAAAAACGAGGAAATCAAAATCTAAATATGTAAATGATTTAACAATAACAAAATGGCAGAGTACAAAATAATCACATATTGACATACACAAACGAAAGAAGACATAAAGGAATTATATAGAAGAACGGCAAACACAAAAATAATAATTATTCACGAAAGTGTACAAAGACAAATAATTACAAGAATCAGTGCAATACGGGAGTAGAGGGTATAAAGAAAAGGTGGGTAACTCAAACAAAACGGTGATTAATGTTCATTCCGTTTGGTTGCAAGACTCCCATATGACAAATGAGACGATATTCCAAGGACTGACGTTGCCGGTCACCGGTATAACAACGTAACAAACCGGTTACAGAGACATCAGAGCTACCATGATGTGACGGGCTGTTAAAATGATTAGCCACTGGGGAGTCACGATGATTCGTGATATCTCTCAAATGTTCGGCGAATCTATCAGCTAAACGTCTACCAGTCTCACCAATATACTTCATATCACAACGCTTACATATGATAGAGTATATTAAGTTACGGGACACACATGAAAAAGAATCATGAATAAGATTCTAAATCACACTTTGATATTCATGATTCTTTTTCATGTGTGTCCCGTAACTTAATATACTCTATCATATGTAAGCGTTGTGATATGAAGTATATTGGTGAGACTGGTAGACGTTTAGCTGATAGATTCGCCGAACATTTGAGAGATATCACGAATCATCGTGACTCCCCAGTGGCTAATCATTTTAACAGCCCGTCACATCATGGTAGCTCTGATGTCTCTGTAACCGGTTTGTTACGTTGTTATACCGGTGACCGGCAACGTCAGTCCTTGGAATATCGTCTCATTTGTCATATGGGAGTCTTGCAACCAAACGGAATGAACATTAATCACCGTTTTGTTTGAGTTACCCACCTTTTCTTTATACCCTCTACTCCCGTATTGCACTGATTCTTGTAATTATTTGTCTTTGTACACTTTCGTGAATAATTATTATTTTTGTGTTTGCCGTTCTTCTATATAATTCCTTTATGTCTTCTTTCGTTTGTGTATGTCAATATGTGATTATTTTGTACTCTGCCATTTTGTTATTGTTAAATCATTTACATATTTAGATTTTGATTTCCTCGTTTTTATTGCAGTTGTCTCTTCGATGGGTGCCCACACATATATAGTTATTTGTATATGCATTTCGTTTTACATGGTTCTATGTATCCACACAATTACTTTGGGCCACACATTTGTATGTATACATATGCAGTTGTTATAGCATTATCTTTATGTGAACGAACGTTTATATTTCCATTAATATATGTATATGTTTCTATGTGTATGAATGTTCATGTTATTATTTATACGAGAAAGTGTTTATGTGCATGAATGTTCATATTTGTGTATACATATATATATGTATATTTATGTGAGCGCTTTTTTATGTTAATGCACGTATCTCCATTCTGTGTCAATGTGTATACCTATTCTGGTGTGAGCCCTTTCCTGTGTGTGGATACATTTACATGCCTGTGCATTTTGTGTGGGTATCCTTCACACATCTGTGTCCATCTTGTTATGTGTTTATTTCTTGACTCTTGGTGTGTGTTTACATTTCTATGTATGTTTAGGTTTGGTTTTATATATATGTTTATGTCTATATTTGGTTTCACATTCATTCCATGCTTTTTCAAATGTTGATTCTTCTTCTATCCTTCCTTCCCCAAACCCACTCACCCCACCACCACACAACCTCATCATTACTCATCTATCATTGTCATATGCCATTCTTGTTGGCGTAGGTGACCATGGTTCTCTGTTCACAGTATTGTTATCAGGATCGTTGTTTCCAAGCCTTGCTAGGTTGTCACATGAATATTTTCTCACGTCCCCATCTGTCTCTGTTCCCTTCAGTCGTGCCTGTTGTGACTATGTTCTTAAAACCTGCCTGTCTGATAGAGTGACAAAAGGGGTATTTTTCTTATCTTTTTCTTTTATTATTCTTGCACTCATCATTAGTGTCTCTAATTTCCCACTTTCGGTTTGTTTATAATGAATGCACGCATTTTCACCTTGACTAGATGCGTTGCCATCCCTGCGCTATTATGGAGACGAGGGCTTGATGAAATATAGACATCTATTTATTTTTTTATTTTGTCGTTTTCTGTTGTTTGTCTCTTGAAAAAGGTTCAATTTGAGCCGATACGTTGAGAATTGTCCTGTTTAGTTTTATTGTATGTTTTTTGTTTTTTTTCTTAAAAATATATTTTTATTAATAGGCTAGGTAAGTGTTTTAGTAACCTTTTTACATCATTTTGCATTACTAATTGTATCCCAGTCAGTTGTTGATTATGGGTTCCTCAGAACTGTTCACAGATGATACACTTTTTCTGATCACTCTCTTTTTATCATACTCTGAACATATATATACAGTCTCCTCCAGGATTGGACTTTTCAGTTATTTGTGCACACACCTGAGAGATGCAACAACACAAGTCTGAAACTGCTGTCATCATTGCCTGCTATTAAATTTAATTTATAGACAGCTATTAAATTTAATTAATTAACAAATTATTTTATCCATTCTAAAAGTTTATGCAATGTTTTGTTGTACAATGGTTTATAGCAGGGCTATTCAATTGGCGGCCCGCAGAGGATTAGTAAGTGGCCCGCAGATCATTGTTAATACAGTGAAATAAAGTTATAAAAAAACTAAATGTATAAAAGCATTCAATGTGTTTTTTATAAATCTGGCCCGTGATGATCCCCATTTTATACATTTTGGCCCCTGAGTAAATATAGTTGAATAGCCCTGGTTTACAGCATGGCTGTTATATCTTCATCTTTCTGTCGGCCACATCTAACTTCATCTTTCTGTCGGCCACATCTAACTTCATCTTTCTGTCGGCCACATCTAACTTCATCTTTCTGTCGGCCACATCTAACTTCATCTTTCTGTCGGCCACATCTAACTTCATCTTTCTGTCGGCCACATCTAACTTCATCTTTCTGTCGGCCACATCTAACTTCATCTTTCTGTCGGCCACATCGAACTTCATCATGCTTCTGGGTCATTTTAACCCTTTATTAGAACAAACAACCAAAAAACCTCCCAAAACTCCTTTAGTCACCTCTTATGACATGTATGACAGGTCACAGTATCATCATTTTTTATTCACTTTCAGGCCTCAGCAACAGAGGGCCCAACAGTTGATAATATACACAATCTTAATGTTACCATGTGAGGATAAAATTCAGTTTAACATCACAAGTTACTGATTCTTGCAATGTTTTTAAAAAAGGTGTCTTATCATTGCTACATAAATACATCATTTCAAGAGTGAGAAAATAATTTCCACTATATCTGTGATCAGATTCAGTTGTGCGAAGATAGTTTACCTTTCCATGTTACAAGTATTGCACAAATGAATAAGAATGTTTGGTACATTTTACTAAAATAACACCTGACTTTGAAAATGTGTCTTTTTCTGTGTCAGTTCTGCTACAAATCATGAACAACATCGGCTAATAGCAATCATAACCCATCGAATTATGATGAACTGTTGAAATTGTTCAAACGAAAAAGAAATTCCTATTCATTGCTTTTTTTAATTAAATTAATTCCTATATATTAATAAACCTGGCTTTACATGATTAAATGTCATTCTACACTTTTCGCTCTATACAAAACAAAACACCACAGAAAAATATTACATCATCTGCACCTTGCAGATGTTATTGCAAAACCTATGGAAACCAGTGTACATATGTTTCAAAGTTTGGTGTTATTTTAGGAACACATTCTTAATGTTCTTCTAAGAAGGAATTTCTTGGCTTAATTCTGAAAACTGATTCTCTTTGGTACAACAATTCTACATGTTGTAGACTTATTCTTCATTATTTTAAATGATAACAGTTGACAAAATGACTTGATGGATAAAATTCATGAGAAAAGCAGTTTGTGTGCACAAGCACTGATTTCTAGGTACAAGGATCTACTATGGGATTCTCCAAGTCATAATAATAGTTGCAAAAACATTGCTGGGAGTCTCCTTACAGCACATACACTTCCTAGCTATACTAGTAAAAACTATCTCAAAAACATTTTAATGGGTGCCAGCTAAACAGACCTGGTTCAAATCCTGTCTATTGCCTACTGATTTGTTTCTAAAATTCATAAATTAAGAATCTCCAATTTATATTACACATTTACCCGTTACATCTAGCGTAACTTTGTTCTGTTTGTGTTATTTATGTTTACAAATATACCTAATAGTCATTTTAATACGTAAACATAATGACATACTAATATTAAGTGGTGTGGCCTCAAGGAATTTATATACCTTTGCAGTGTGTGTGTGTGTTCTTGATGTTGTCTGTGTTTTGACTGACCAGTTCATATTCACAGTAGCTTGAGAATATAATCATTGAAATGCTTGAATAACATTGCATCCTATTTTTAGAAGTGCAATATTGTCAAATTCAGAAAACTTGTTGACTCAAGTTGCAAGAAGAATAGGTTCCAGCTAAATGAACCTGGTTCAAATCTCATCTACTGCTTTTTGATTTAACCAGTTGGACAAGTTTTCACTAGTAAAGCTCAAAAAACTATAGCAAACTCATAGTATTGTAAAGGAATTCCCAGTAATTTGTGTACAATCAACTATTACTCTGATAGGGCAAATCTTGTACTGCAGATCTATTCCTGTATTTAGAGATTCATTGTACAAGTCAATGTGATATTGAGAAACTACTAGATCATTCTCATGATTGTGCTGCTGATGTAAATTGATATCATCATCATCATCTTGTATATAAGCTAGCCAACTGTAATGTTTAACACTGGTATTATTATTATTAGGTCATGACTTGTCAAACTGAAACATTGTTACTGTATATATTCTGCCCAGCACATCTTGCTTAATAAATCAATATACTAACTGTAGTCATGTTGTTGTCTGGCTTTATTGATTTATTATTATCAAAAATGTGGTATAAACATAATACATATATTATGTGATTGTCATTTATTTTAAATTTCAAATCCCAAGTACTTTCAAAAAAGAACAACTTCTACCTTATTTATCTTCTTCGTTTGATATTTGTTATACTCCACTTTAACACTTCAACACTGGGCTACCAATATTGATGAAATGTTTTGAATGAAAGGCAATAGGATGTAACCATATGTTTCTTCTTCACTATTGTATATGGGAGAAAGCCTTCAACAAATTTTTGATTATTATATTTTCACCCCAAGCACACAGATCTGTTATGTCTATCTTGTATCTGTGGTATAGATCAGTAATTAGTAATGTGGATACCCCCCTATGGGACCACAGTGATTTCCAGGAGGATCACTGAGAACAATTTAGAAATTGGGAGTGCCACAGAACAATCCAGCAGGAGATCACAGAGAGGTGACAGTTTGAACATTACATTTGATTTGAAGAGGTGAATATTTGATGAAATATATAGGACCATGTCTTGACAAAAGTTAACAAAGAAGATTTTTTAAGGATCGTGGGACAGGAGGTAGTCACAGAAGATAAGTTGTTCAACATGAGGGGGGGGGGCACAAACAAAAAATGAGAACCACTCATTTGACATGTATGGTTGAATTTCCAGATTCATCATATAATGGCCTTGATAATTGTTGATCCAGCTGTCCATGCTCATGCCCGTTGATCCAATTATAGTGCTGGGAAGTTGATAATTTAAATAACTATTTTCAAGGGCAAAAAATGAAAGTTCAAATACTGCAGTTATGATATTGCTCATTGCAAAAAACCAACATAATAGTTCATTATGTATTACAAATTCAAGGAAAAATGGCTGATTTAATATACATTATTATTTTGTAGGATACTTGTTATAGTGCAGCTGTCATTTACAGCTTCCAGCATAGAAATAGACCCTAGAAATTTGAATGTAGCAGCTATTTTTTGGATATCAAAGTGGTGGCTGCCATCGTAGATTATTAGTAGTATTGTATCCCAGAACCTGTCTTGAGTTGTAGAGATGATGCAGAGAATACATCAAAACATAGAGATATCCATTCTCTTCTATCATCTTCAGTGCAGACAAGTGTGTCTATTCAAGTCCTGTCTATTCTTTGATGTTGTAAACCCACAATTTTCTGTCCCCCTACTGCTCCTACCAACCTCCAATGCTTTTCCTGCTCAATGATTTCAGGCAGATTTTATATAAGGCATATGCCATTATAACACTCTGAACTTTGTACTAGATCTCTCGTTATCAATGATTATTGTATAACTGCCACCTTCACCCTACAATTCTTTGTGGCATTCACAGGTTGAGTACTCATACGGCTGCATAAATGCTAATTCTTCAGGAGCAGCATTAAAATTCCTCTTTTTATGGTCCATACTGTGTGGTGTTTGTTATCATGTCTTTCCACAGTCTTCTATTTCATGTTCTGTCAATCATTTCCATAATTGATGTTCTCCCATGCCAAATGCTAGGTTGTCAAGAATCTTCTCTCGTAGTCTTCTCCTATCCCTCTTGGTCTTCAACTTGACTTGTTACAATGTGTTCCAACTTTCCTCTTCCTACGATGTGATGTGTCCAAGAAATGTAGACTGTCTTTTTTTTTTATGCTGGTAAACAGCCTCTTTTCGAATTAACTTCTTTCAAAATATCTTCATTAAGCTTTTCATGTCTCTAGTATTCTTATAATTCTTCCACCTTTGCTGTCTCTATATAATTTTTCACTATTTTGCTGATTTTCCAAGATTCATTTCCATACATCAGAATTGGTTCTATATAACTTCTAACTTCTTATATCTCTCTTTCTCACCTCAATTGACAAAGATATATTACATAAGATGTTGTTAATCTTGTGAAATGTTGCCTTTGTTTAGGTAATTCTACATTTGACTTCTTTAATACATCTTCCATCTGATATTATTAAAGTATCCAAATAGTTGAATATGTTGACTTGCTGAAGATTGATCTCATCTACTTTGATGTTGCATTCTGGGAGCAATTTATTTTAAAATGTATTACCATTACTTCAGTTTTTCTGATTTTCAGGCTTTTCCCTTTGTTTTGACTTTCTTTTGCAATGATATTCATCATTTCTTGCAACTGTGTTTCATTTTTCGGCTATCAAAAAGCTATCATAGGTTTTTTTATATTATGCCATCCAACTGATATTCAGGGCTATCTTGTATGGATTTCAATATTATTTCCCTGTATAAATTAAACAAATAAGGTGACAGTACACAACCTAGTCTAGCATTAAACCACAGCAACATATTTCTAGTTCCATACTTTTCATAACTTATGTTTCACGCCAGCCATCAATTGTAATCACGTCCAAGAAACTCTACTTGCAATAACAAAAATATAGATACAAAGTAACCAACATGATGGATTACCTACAGTATAATATGGACATGAGACTTTCTAAGCTAGGTGAACTTTTAAAAACATTGATGAAGCTGAAATATCAAAATTATTATAAAAGATGCTTCTGTATAAGGATGCAACAATAAACGTGCATTACCTTTCAGTTAGCTGATAACATCTATGACAGAGCACTATTACAGTATCTCCAGTGATTATTCCAAATTTCCCCTACTCACTAACTTTAAGTACTGATTGCCAGCAGAGTAGACTAAGGAATGGTCTGTTCTGAAAATTGACTATTATACTTGAAACACTTTTGCTGCCAACTTTTTAGATGACAAGTTGTTGAAATGCAAAATCTCCTTTACTGCCACTGATGAATCTTGTCATATACGAATATGACTGTTTATGATGCTTTTTCTAACCCACCACCAGTATTACTCTGTGCTATGCTTCATATCTATTAAAAAGGTTATTTTAATATTGCTGCTCCCATGATCCAGTTGATTTAGTGCCAATAGTTGGAGATTTAATAATTTTATTTTTTTCAATAAAGACTTAAAAATGAGTTATATAGCTAATGAAATCTAGATTTAAAATGACTTTCATTCTGACTTTTTAGCAAACAATAGTGATAATATTGACACATTATTGGATGCAGAAGTGATCTATGATTTAAGTAATCAAGATCATAGATTACTAGGAGATAGTTCTGCAGGTCCAGAAGCACATGATAAACACCCACCTCAGAATCTGGAGCATATCTCTGCTATTCAAAGACAAAATAATCAATAAAATTAATGGAAATGAATTTTTTTTTTCAAAAAGCTTCAGATAGACGTTTTTAATGACTTATTCATCATTCAACATTTTCTGTAATGATGTAATATCTGTAATATCTGTAAACCTCACTATACACAAAATAAATGGCATGTCAGTGGGGAAAACTTGATCAAAAAGGGTGTGGAAGCAAAATGTTAAACAGTATCACTAACTGGAGTACACAATCTATTGAGTAATAATGATATGATTTCATGGTCACTTTTAAACAAAATCTAAAGTTGTTGAAACACAGCAAAGTAACACATCTCAGATGACAGATTTATGCAAGTCCTACTATGCACAAATAAGCATTACACATGTTAGTAGATATGTAGACATATTGTCATGTTCAATGAGCTATAAGTATGCAGCACACAAAAATTATAATTGTTTGTTCATAATCTATTGTACAGTGATAAATTAACAAAATGAGGTAGCTAACTGAACTTTCTTTTAAATAGTTGTGTTCAGCTAATTTGTATCTATCATTTTGTCTTTTATAGAGAAGGGCATATCTATCACAAGAAAACAAAAGACTTAATAAAAGTCATTACCAAAAAAAATTTAAATCCTCACTTTTAAAAATGTAGATGCACAAAGATTCATTTCAAATGCAAGTCAATATATGGTTCTGAAACATGAAGATCAATAAAAAAGTTATTTTAAAGAAAAAACACACAGGCTTTGGTACATATGCTAAATGTGTACTCATAACACAAAAAGCCTTGTTTCTATAAAGAAAGTTAAAACCTTGTTTCTATAAACAAGGATCAATAGAATAGACGGGGTTTGTGACTAGAACTTGTTGCATCACTCTTAGCATAGCAGTGATGATTATCTTGTAAAGGAACCATTGATGGTCCATGTCTATTTTTTTTTTTTTAATCAATCATGGCCTACGGGTATATCTTCAATGACAAAAATGAAAGGTTCTAATTGTCAACCACTTATCACCAAATAAATTTCCACATACATGCTTGCAGAATATGTCAGTGTGTACCATCATGTCTATGATTATATTTGTTAGCAGACCTCCAACATATTTCAGTAGTTTGTATATGTGCTTCTGCCTTGGTGTAAATATTATCAACACTGTATACCAGTCATGTAGTAGATGTAAAATAAAGATAATATTATACATATTTATCACAGATATGTTTATGATTTTAATGCATTCACATCTTTTACAGAAACCTAGTTGAGTACACATTGAGCACAAGTACCCATGCTTTCATAAATGATGTTTGTGTAGGACATAAGTATAAAATAGCATGAAGTTCTGCTGGAAATGACAGCAAATACCAGTGAAGCTTAAAAACAATTGATACTTATATATTAAACACACATTACAAAAGCAAGCTAATAGTATATCCCTGTGAGTCATATTCTGTGTTACTTAGGAATGAGACAAAACAAAGTCCAAACAACTAATGGAATAGAGACCATAAAACAGATATCAAGGTTTCTAAGACAAATAGCAAAAGAAATTGTGCTTGTTTGTTGAAAATATGTGCTACATAACATGATAGATAATTGAAATTATTGAAGCATAATTTTATACCACATAGAACATTTCAACTCTTGTTAAATTTCTAGGCACCATTAATATGTCTCATTAAAGTTGCTATACAAAATTCAACCATTGTGTTGACTCTTTCACTGTTTCACTATCACCTCCGCCATGTTGACCAATGGATGCTATATCATGTGAAATATTCTTTCCAGAACGTTGTCTTCATTGTGGATACTCTGAACACTTCTTTGTCCCAGACATGCAGGCCTGCATTGGCCAGAGACATGGGCATACATTCTTCTATGTCTTGTTCCATTATCTTTTTGGTCTTAAAATCAGTACAGGAGGACCATGACATGTTCAAATTATCATATTTTATTCTCAGTTTAATCAGGTACCTCAAGCAGAAAATAATAGCATACCTCTCTACATCTTCATATTTTTTTAAAACAGCATATAAAAACACTACACCTTAAAATAACCTCACAAAACATTTTTTTAAAACAAAATGTAGACAAAACAAAGTGAACACATACAATATAAATTATAATAATTCAATATAAGAAATAAAGAATCAATGATTTGAAGAATATGTTCCATTCTCCTAACTAATTCTTGTCATGCAATATTCTTTACCACTTTACTGACTATCTTCGATGGTTGTCAAATTTTCGTTACAGAACCTTGGTGATCAATTTTGACAACCGTCGAAATTGCTATAATACATCAGAAATGTGCCAGCTGTAGCAATAGTTATTAATAAATCAGAGTTTTTGAAGGTGACATTGAATAATATATGGAAAGTAATGTAAATCTAGGCCTAGCACTATAAGTAGAATTTTGCACTTCAAATAACTCTGGGGCTTTCAAATTCATTCAAAAAGTTCAAACAATCATTAAAACACATAGAACGTTTCAAGGCTCTCTCGAGTGCGATCAATTTTATACTGTTTGTTAAAGATGGCAATGTGGATGTGTAAAACATTTGCGTACGCTCTGGAGTATTGGTCAGTAAAGTGTTATAATATTGAAGCTGTCTCTTTATTCTCCCTATGACAAACTTTACAAAATGAAATATAAATATTGCCTTAAATAACATCTACAATATAAGGATAAACTTCAATCTGAAAATGATTTTAAAAAGCTACATTAATTATGTACGGTTACATTGCAAAATATGGCTGAAAAGGTTTCATTGTAAGGAAAAAATCTTATAGGATGACAGTTATGATAGTACTTTTTTAAAAGGTTAAACAAACTTTCCTTAGAATAGTCACATATTTTCCTTAGCTATCATACTGACTAGTGATGGTCCCTCTAAACTTTGTCTTGCAATCACAGACACACAGCGATTCAGGAAGTTACAAAATCACTGTGAAAATTACTATGGCAGTACTTGGAGAATTTTTGTTATGTTCACAATTCTGGATTATGTATGCTGAATTTTAAATTTGTGTTTAGCACTTACCATAAATGTGCCCAGCTTTGAGGGAATGGTGCTGACTAGAGCCTACCTACATTTAGTGATAATACAAGAATTTTTTTGGTATTAGCTTTATTGAAGTAAAAAAATAACTTTTCTATATTGAATAATATCAGTAGTGAAACACAACTGTACAGGTAATGGTTATGAAGTGATAAATGTAAACTACAAACTGCAGATGTATGCACTATCAACTGTTTGGCAAAGATTGACAAGTTTACTGGTCATTGGTGAATTTAGATTGATGACACCAAACCCTTGAAAATTTCTTACTTCAGAGACAGACACAGCAGCAACCTCAATCCCGTCTTCTGCAGCAGCAGCTGAAATTATAAAACAAGGGCTGTCATCAATGGTAAGTACCCGGTAGCAACAAATACAATGAGCATGCAAACCTTTCTCTATCTGCTTGGGGTAATCTGAGATCCTATAAGTACATCTAGAGTGCTAAGAAGTTACTTTACTATCACATAAATAAAATGATAGAAATGCCTTTTTTACACATTCTTCTTTTAATAACAATGAATTTTTTGGTTTGTCATTTCTGCATCATTTCTTTCAATCTGGTTATGGTTGTAAATATGGTCATGTATGTGTGTATGAGGCCATTGAAAACCATCTTAATATAACACTGGAATAGGCTGGATAGCTTGCATAGAAACAAGAAGCTTACAGAGTGACAGTGAGGACAACATTCTACAAAGGAAGTCACATAGAGAAATCTGTGCATGTATATATGTTTGTACATTTACATATGTATACACACAAGTATTTCAAATAAAAATCTTTAAAGTGTAAAAGACATCAGAATGACCTTAGCATTGCCTTGTAACCTGTCAATATTATTGTTGCCAAGGGTGTCCAGAGTGTTCTGTATATGCAGTCTCATCTTGGTGCAGATGAACAACAAGACGTCATAATGGCAGTTAAAGATAATCACCCCACTATTCTATCTATCTATATGCTGTGGCCCTTGTTTGCCTTGCGGCGTCAGGGGTGTAAGAGTTCTCTGGAGATGGCCTTCTTGTGTGCTTTTTGTAAGCTTGTTCCTGTGGCTTCCTTGATTTCTGTGATCCATCTTTTACATGGTTTGCCTCTGGCTTTATAGCAGTTATGTCTATGTGTCATAGCCATTTGTGGCATGCTATCTGTTAGTAATCTGGAAGCATGTGAAAACCACTTGATCTGTTGTAATTTGATGTGTTCCAATACTGGTATTGTTTTGGTTATCTGTCTGATGTTATTGTTTCTAATTCTATTTCTTAATGACACTGAGTATTCTTCGTAGACATGTAGTTTCTGCTGTCACTACTTTTCTTTTGTCTTGCCCCCACTATTGACATGCACTAAAGAGGAGCAGTTTTCTGTTTTCCATCTTTTGATCAGTGAAGGGATGAAACCTATAGAAATTTATTGGCTAATGAAGATCCAGTATGATGATGCATGCTTGTCTAACAAGTGTATGAGTAAAATTAGACATTTTCAAAATGGTGCAAGTTCTATGACAGACTGTACATGACTGGGTCACGCACAACAAGAGTCAATTGCAGCTGTTGAATGCCTCATAGGAAAACCGCCAATTGACTGCATGATACTACTGCACATCTAGACATCAGTCAAGGTTCAGCATACCAAATCACCTATACTATTGTGTTTTACTTTCTCTGAATATATACACCAAACAGGAACATTTATGGTTTTCATTTGAAGCATCCTTGCATACACACAAGCGCATGTATACATACACACACACATATATGACAATTGTTGAGAAAATATCCTCTTATTTTTTCCTGAGAAAGCAAATCATATACTGTTGTACTGTTGATGTCCTCTGGCAGGAAGTGTGGAAGGGACAGTAATGCTCGTGCATGAGTTTTTTCCCCGCTTATCTTATCTATGTGATGTGTCCTTTATAGAACGTTGTCATCACTGCCACTCTGTAAGCTTCTCAGTTCTGTGCAAACTGCCCAGCCTCTTCCAGTGTCATGTTCAGAAGGTCTTCAATATCCTGTGTCCATTGTAATCTTGGTCTGCCACTTGTTCTTCTTCCTGGAACACTTCATTCCATGATTAATCTTTCTAAACCATTGTGTCTCTTTTTATGTCTGAAATATGTTAGCTTATGTTATTTTAATAGTTGTGAGGATACAGTCTTCTATGTTCAGGTCTCTATGGGAAAACTATATTTGCTCGTCTTCCTGTCCATGATATTCTTAGGACAATTCTATATTTCATTTTGAATGCAGCTCATAGATAATGTCAATAGCTTGCAAGCAGCATTGTGTGATAGGGTTAGATCATTAGACTAGCCATTGCATTTTCATTTTAAACTATAGAAAAACTATAGCATCAGTATTACTTCAGATTTTGCCACAGCCTTGGCTATACCCAATAAAAAATTTTGAAGATTCAACAGATTTTTGGCAATGATTCCATGAGTATTGTCTAAATTAAATAGTGGTACAATCGCTTTAAGAATGACCACACATTGGTGGAGAGTGGAGCATGTTTTGGTAAGTCCCCAAAGACTTGAAATAACGAGGTAATTAACCAAATTTGGACTTTGATCACATAGAGCTATCTATTACCATCTGAGAACTTGTGGACAAAGTGGGTTATAAGCATTGGTTCTATTTTGACTAAGGATTTGGCCATATGATAAGTGTCAGCAAAATTTGTGTTAATGCAGCCAAAAATAGAACAAAAGAAACCCCTTGTGGAAGTCTCGCAGGATGTGCTGAACTTTTCAAATGGCTATCTATCTTCCTGAACACACTAATTACTAGTGAAGACCAAAAACCAAGGCAGATGCAGGTCAAAGTAAAGATAAAAACGTATTATTTGATTCCTGTAGGGTGGTGCATGATTGGTGTGCACCACAAGGTCAAAAAATTACAAGAGAATACTATCTGGAGGTCACTTCCACCTTGGTAATTTTGTATAGTGAAAACCACCAGGTCTGTGGGCAATGGAAAATTGGCAGGATCATTATGATAATGCACCCACCCATTATTTGCATCTCATTCAGATTTCTTGGCCAAACTAAAAATTATTGTTCATCAGGCTCCATATTCTCTTGGCATGGGTCCTCATGACTTTTGGCTGTTCCCCAAGCTGAAGCAAATGATGAACAGGACCAGATTTGAGTCACGAGAGGACATTACGCACAATGTGAGAATTCAACTGTATTCAATTCCCATTGGGATGTTTCAACAATGGAAGAAACATTGGGAGAAGTGTGTGCAGTTCTAAGGAAAGTACTATGAAGAGGATTAGAGTTTCAGATCTACAGTTGAGTAACTTAATTTTTTTTTACCACTGGGTCAGATACTTTTTAACAGCCCATGTATTTTTTTTCATTTGTCAGGCAGTGAAGTTTTACTTTCAGCTTCAGATTGATGTTTTCTCTGGCATTAATTTTTAATAGTAAGGTTTTCTATTTGCAAATTTCAGATGATTGATTTACTCAATGTGGCCAATAGAGTGCAATGCCATGAGAAAGACAATTTTCTATAGAGGTCTTTGCTTTGACTTTCTTGCAAAATTTAAGGCATGCTGCAGATAAAAGGGCTTATTCCATCCTAGCAGTCAAAACATGGGTCTTCAATAGGCTTCATCACAGTGGGGATCATGGAGTGGGGTAGCTAAATCCACTACTAACTTCTGTAGTCACCTATAATAATACAGATAGCAGAGTTACTATTCTTTGTTGCCATATCAGGCACCTTTATATATTGTGGAAGTACATCTAACTTCAGCAGTTCCAGTTATATAATCTGACATGTAAAGAACAGAACACAAATATGAAATTAACTTGCCCAAAATATCAGCCAGGGCTGTAGTCTTATGGAATTTGTAAATTACAGCATTCCCTCTCAGATTTGCTGGAACTGTGAATTTGCTTCCCTGAGCAGAGAGTAAGAGACTGCTGGTTCCAGCAACTGTACCCTGAAGCTCAAACACTTCTCCTCCAGCTCCCTGAAACTCTACTTTGACAGTGTCACTGTCATTCTCAGAGCCATTCTTAAAAGTTGATGTTGTCTGCAAAAAGAAATAGCTTAATACTAGATGATGAAATATTAGGTATTTTCATGCCCCTTCTATATTTTCATCTGGATCCTTCAGAAAGCAATGACAACCAATGAAAGTAAATTTTCCTTCTTTTTCTAAACAGTTCCTTGTGCAACATAGAGCTGCAAATGTTAATCTTTCATGATTTCTTGCTGAGCTGTCCTCCTGAACTGAGTCCACAAATTCCCAATTGATTTGGTCTCTTCCTCCAGTGTTCTTCTTCAGGTGTTCCTTGGTTTTCCAACTTCTCTCTGCGAGTTCCAGTACAGTATCTCTCTGGTTTTGTTGTCAGGCTTCTTTCTGAAAGTGTTTCCTATCCTTCTTCACTTTCTACTCTTTATCTATACCTCCGTCAAACACTGATGTGTTCTCTTCCATAATTACTCATTTAACATCAACCCAAGTCATCTAACACAAGGTGTATAACAGTGAGACATCAATTAATAAATATCTGCAGTTTGATGTGAACTAACAGATTATATACCTTGTTTCTGAGCCATAATCAAAGTAAATATTGCCTAGAAAATAACTATAGCATAAAAATGATATTTTGATTCCTACGCCCTAAATCAGTAGGGCTTAGAAATAGAGACCAAATAAGATAAATATGATACCAATAATCTAGATTCATAGGTTCATAATAGTAATTACTATATTAGAATGTGTGAGAAATTATTGCAACCACATTTAAAACAACCTAAAACATCCATTTTCTAACAAAGTATGTCACCATTCAGAAATCAAGCTATTTTTCAAAAACTTCATACACAGTATTTTGTGTGTGTCTTCTTACATAACCTTATTAAAACAATTAGCTTTTATACTAAGTTCTTTAAGATTCCTCAACTTATGTCCATCTAATGCTAATCATATTATACCAAGAATAATAATAATAATTAATGAAACATGTCCTGTATAAGACATTGCTATTCAACTGTTGCTAAAATTTTAGGCACCATTAATACATTCAATCATATTGCCAGTACAATATGGATGATCACATTTTGAACCATGATCTCATCAGATCGAGATGACCACTAAGGCAGGCCCACAATTCACTCTACCACCAAGCCAACATAGGACCTATTTTATCATATGATTGTTTTTATAAAAATCTATTAAAATGCTATGTGTTACTTCCCCATGCTTCCATTCCATCTTGTTAGTGTATATACTATGCTTATTTTGGTTGTTTTGATCCCTGGGAATTACAAGCAATATAGATCTTACATTCTTTTGTACAATGAGAAAAGGGAGGAGAGGTCCTTCCTTAATTTATTGCATACACAGAAAAACTATAACTCTCACCAGTGTACAACAGAAGACTACCAACTCTCAGTAGTGTACAACAGAAGACTCCAACTCTCAGCAGTGTACAACAGAAGACTCCAACTCTCAGTAGTGTACAACAGAAGACTCCAACTCTCAACAGTGTACAACAGAAGACTCCAACTCTCAGCAGTGTACAACAGAAGACTCCAACTCAGCTGTACAACAGAAGACTCCAACTCAGCAGTGTACAACAGAAGACTCCAACTCTCAACAGTGTACAACAGAAGACTCCAACTCTCAGTAGTGTACAACAGAAGACTCCAACTCTCAGCAGTGTACAACAGAAGACTCCAACTCTCAACAGTGTACAACAGAAGACTCCAACTCTTAGCAGTGTACAATAGAAGACTCCAACTTTCAGTAGTGTACAACACAAGACTCCAACTCTCATCAGTGTACAACAGAAGACTCCAACTCTCAGCAGTGTACAAAAGAAGACTCCAACTTTCAACAGTGTACAATGTTTTGAGAAACCTTCTACCTACAAAGTGTAGATATGTATAAGTAGAAGGCAAGTTTCCCCAATTTGCATGCAAGCATCCAATCTCATATAAGCCTGTAACAATTTGGTGATATCAGTGTTAGCCAATTTTGACCACACAGTCTATATGACTTGGTTTCAATACGACCAAACTCAGAGGGGTAAAAACGTAAATGTATAGGTGAAGTTCTGTAGGTTCTACAAAGGGAAAAACCTTAATGTTATCAAATTAGGGTGTGCTGTTACTTGGTCATTTGACTAATGCACTACTGGCGAGGCCTGTATACTTGTAAGTAAAAGTAATAATAGAAAACAGCACCGTCAGACACTTGATGTTGTATAAATGATTCTGCTAGTTTGTCATTCCTGTGACAGAGACATGCTTGATACAGAACTCTCACATAATGCAATAATTGTTCCTGAATTTCCTAATGTTCTAATGTTCACTATAGTCAGCTCTGGTCCATTCTGTCAAATAAGTTTACCAAATAGGTGCTGATGGCACCTTTCCATTTTTCCAGATGATGGTATTACTAATGTTTTATAAGAGGAAGCTGAGTTACAATCCATGACATATGTTGATACAGTTAGCAAAAGTAATCTAAGTCCAAATGAGTTTTCCACAGTATGTACAAGGAATCTCAGGACTACTAATGCCATCATATGTCTTCTCAAATGTAAAGATATTTAACTATCTGCTATCAATTTCTTCTTTGTGCTTATTATATTTCTAATCTTTTCTTCCATGATTTATCCAAGGCCTCCAGTGCCTATGATTCCATACCAATGCCTGTATCAAGAATACTTATTTGCATACATCTTTGTACATGAATAGAGGTGACCTCAAGATAAAGCTATATAAAATAACTAGGAAAGAGTTATTGCTTTAGTCATATAAAAGTCAAAAAAGGTAGTACAATGCATCTCAAATATAATTCCAGTAATGAAATATGTTATTGAATTACACTAATCTCATACAATCATTATGTTACAGAAACAGAATGATGCCATTGAAAAATGTATAATATAATAGAATACAAACACAAAGAACTACAAAATTGAACAATATTTGGGTCTACATTGCATATGTGCAGCAACCAAACTGTATTCACAGTTTCAATAGCAGGGAACAATATTCTGACACTTCCACAATTTCAAAACATTGAAGGGCCATAGATATGACTTTGATAGGGAGAAGGAGAGTTACATCTTTAAAAAAAAACAGTTGATCACTTAATTTTCATATAGGTTCTTCCTCTTCTTCTTCTGCGTTCAGCATCTGCAGTCATGTTATATTGTCAGACCTATCGTCAGGGCGAAGTCCACTATCTTCTCCAGGTCATAGCGGCCCATAGCTTTTGCCTCAAATCTGTATCCTCTAGCCAGGTCTGCTGTGTCTGCTCTTTGTATGTTGCGCAATCCTGAAGTATGTGTTCAGGAGTCTGGGTTCCGGATCCACATGGACATTCATCTACGTATGAGATCCTCAATCGGTAAAGGTGACCCAATAGCCTACAGTGGCCTATTCTTAGGTGAAATAGTGTGATCTGTTGATATCTTTGTAAGTATGTATTGAATCATATGTGTCTTCCACTTCCATTTGTTTCTTCCACTTTGCTGTGTATGTGTTCTGGATTATTGTTTTTGCTTCTCTGTAGGAAAGTATGTGTCTGTGTCGCTCCATTTCGCTTCCTATTTTTTGACAGAGCATCTGCTTTCTCATTTCTCATGATTTACCAATGTGATGGTATCCATTGAAGGGCAATAGCTGATGATTTTTGGATATGTCTTAGCTTATGTTTGATGATGTGCAGAAGGCTTTTATTTCTGTTGCTCTGAAATGATTACAGTAGGGATCTCCAATCTGTGAATATAGCTATCTTCTTCGGTCTTGGTAGTCGTGGTTCAGTGAAGACTTTCAGTGCCTGATAGTGTGCAACTGCTTCTGCTCTAAAGTAGAAGTATTTCGCGGTTGGAAAAGCTTTTGATATTGCATTTCTGTCTTTGAGTATTATAAGAATTCCACCTCGTCCATTCCTACTGACCCCTCTGCTGATTCATCTGTGTAGACAAGTATCCATTCCTTGGGATTTTATTTTATTTCTGTCATCTCTAGTCAATGCTTTTAGTTGAGGTGGAGTCTGGTATTCCTTATTAATTATTCCAGGAACCTCTGTTCCTATGGAGACATTTTGGAGACTATTTTCTGGCTCTTCAAAATCCGTTAACATTTCAATTTCATTTCATATTGATGATATTTTTTATCATTTTTTAGAGAATTTGTAGTGGTAGTGTGGCTCTCTTTTACTTGCATTTTAGTGCAAAATGTCATGCTCTATTTTCCTATTGGTGGAATGTTGTACCCCTCAAAACACATGACACACCAATCCCCTTATTATGGCTTGATACATTATTATTAATTCACAATATTTCAATCATGCTTATCATTAATTAGGTGGCATAAGTCACACACACAATTTAAAGCACAATCAAGAAGCATTTCTTGTGCCAAGCAATATATTATATAAATATATTTAATATATTCATATGATATAGTAGTTCCATAAGTGAAATAGTCCACAAACAGCAAGACCTTACTATGAGCCAGAATATAAATTGCTAGTATAACACACACCCACCCCCAACAAGGCAAGCTCCTTAACACAAAGATTGTGCTTCGTCCAACCAGTAGATTCTGGAAACTATGACTAGCCAGGCTCTCTATATTCTTTATCTTAATATATTTTATATTCTTTGAAATGTCTTTATCTGCATTACCCCATCATGATCCTAACCCTGTGATGAGTCCCCAGGCAGGAGTGGTGTTGGGCCCTATACCTTGAATGAGCCAATCCCATGCAACTGGAGGTCCTCTTCGATTATCTCGTGGGCCAGGAGGCACAAGAGTAATATCACAGACCAACAAACATGGCTAAATAAAGAGACACCACTTACAATAATGCACTGGAATGCTGGGGGTATCAATAGCAAAAAAGATGGTTTTAGCAAGAAATTAGAATTTGAGAACACCCTCTTTAATACAGGTAAGCATTTGTTGCATACAAGAGACATACCTCAGCAAACAAGTAGCTTTTAAAATTACCAGTACAGGTTATTAATGCTTTCAGACAGACAGTAGAAAATGAGGTATATTTATGCTAGTCAAAAAAGATAGCCCATATCAAACTAACTATATGGAAGGAGCAGAATACCAGGTCCTTCAGCTAAAGACCAAAAACACACTTTCACCTACTAAATTTCTATAGTCCAAATGACCCTTGCCCTGGACACAATACCATACAAAAGGAGACTGATAGAAAGTGGAGATTTTAATAGCGACTCACAGAGCTGTGGTATGACCACATTGATAAAAGAGGAGAACGTGAAAGCTGACAAGATGGCAAAGGTCTTCTATTGCTTAATAATCCTAAAGATCCTCCAACATACTATTCAAGAGTATGGCAAACAATTTCCACACTAGACTTGGCATTGTACTCAGCAGACCCCTAGCATGATGGTAAATTAACAAAACAGTGGGGGAGCAACTTGGAGGTAGTGACCTCTGACCAGTTTTCCTTAGTATTAAAAATGAGTACAGGGAATGTCTGTACCTTTCCAAAATTAAATTATAAAAAAGCAAACTGGGGACTATTTAAACACCACAGTGGCATTTTAGTTGAATAAATAGATACAGAAGGTAAAGATATAAACAAGATAGTCAAAGAATTCAATAAATGTATTCGACAAGCTGTTGAAAAAAGCAAGCTGTCAAGACTAGCATGCAAACAATACTAGAGTGAACAGTTAGAAATACTGCAAAAAAGAATTAGAAAAAGCAAGGACTGAAGTGGAAAAGGCCAGGAACACCATAACAAGCATCAACAAACAATGGCTAAATTCCAAAGAGCCAAACTAGACACTAGAAGAATAGAAGAAAGTACTGATAAGAGAAAACAAAATCCTTAAATTTTGAAAAGGATGGAAGAATGTGGAGACAGGGCAAAAAGCTAAAAGAGGACACAGGAAGAAACACAAACATAACTCACACAATGGTAAAATTATTACAGGAAATCAAGCAGCAGATAATTTTGCTAGGATATTTGCTCAAGACTGCAATATTGAAATTCGTAAAGATAAACAGCATACAGTGCGGAGCAACAAAGTGTAATGAAATATGCTCAGACTTGAAACTGATGAAAACAGCACCAATGAAATTATCGATACACTGTTCACATATAACGAATTGGGCTTAGCTGTCTCTAAACTAAAGCTAAATAAAATCCCAGGCGTGTATGATATATCAAATGAAATTATTAAAGACAACAGCAAGGAGGAAACTATTGGGCATCTTAAATATTTGCTGGACTACAGTGAAAATCCCACAAATCTGGAAACCTTTCTTCTTAAACCTGGAAAAGATGAAACAACACCCACAAGTTACAGATCAATTAGTCTTACAAGATGCTTGTGAAAAACAATGGAGTGCATCAGAAACAAAGACTATTTCACCTAAAAGTAGAACATTTCTAGCACCACAGCAGGCTGGTTTCAGACAATGTTACTCCATCGAGGATCAAACCACATACCTCTCAGAGGAAATAGAGGATACTTTCCTATACAAGAAATCAATTTTGGTGGTATGGATTGATTTAATCTTCAGGACACCTGCAGCAACTTTATTCACAGACATTTCCCCTTCTCTGGTTAGCAAGCAGCAAGTATATTTGCCACGTAGACCGCTGTTGCTAGGTACACTTCAATCAATTAAAATTTCCCAATTTTTAATATTTTTTTCACAAGATTTGTTAAATCTGGCATTTTATTCAATCGATTACCTTTTCCAGTTTTAGTGGCAACCATGTGCCTAATGCCATGTAAATATAAATGTTTTCACAATATATTGACAATTTCAAACAAAAGCATCACCATGATGGTGAATTATGTTTTATAGACGTATATTTTATCGAATTTTCATTAAAATCATTATGGATTGTGATTCAAATGATTATTTATGGAGAATTAAGTTATTTTCACACTCGAAAATCAGTTACACCACGTTGCTTTATCTAATTTGATATTAAAACATTAAAACAAAAATGTGCAAACTATGATTCATTAAGATAGGGATGTGAGATGTTAGTGATCTCACATTTCAAAGGCTCTGCAAATGAGGGCGTAGCCATCTCCTCTCCCTCGCAGTCTTTACTTTCCGGATTAATCCGGTAACCATTTAAGGCTGGGTCTACCCGGAAGCCGTTGCGAAAAAGCATTTCAACTGGGGATGAACCCAGCACCACTCATATGCGAAGCCAGTGTATATTTGGAATTTCGAGAGTAAATGAGTTTGACCTAGAAAAGAGTGGACGATTCATGATCGGCCATAATTGCCACGCATAGCACACATAGATTTTTTTGGAAATATTATCTTACATTAAAGAAATTCCGAATTTAGTGCTCATATGTATGTTAAAACCATTTTATTCACTTGTAATTTAGATATGTCGCATTTGTTAATAGTTTTATTAAGTTCTTTGACAATTTTTATGTTGATATGTGGAACTTTTAAGAATGTTTGAAATTGCAGGAAGATAAAAATAACTTTTAAAGACCTGGATATTTTATGCTCACAACCTTGTTGCCATCGGCCATTATGGATGTTCTATTGATTATTTTCACCATGTTGGATTTTTAAATAATCACGTATTTAAATATTTATTTTTGTTTGGTTATTTGATTTATAGTATAATAAATAGAATCTAGCAATTAAGAACATTGCGAATTATTAATAATGATCGCTAGGCCTTATAATTTACTTAGGACTATAGTATAGAATAACATTATTTATTATCTCTTCCACACCAAGAATGTTGTGCAATTGCAAAGTCATCATTATGGCTACAGCAATAAATAACTATGCCTAATGAAACTGATTGGCATCTATAACAAACAATTTGTTTGCTGTTGCATGCAAATGTGCAAGGTGAAGTTTTTTCTTTTATTTCTAATTATAATTTCATAAACGTGATGGCAAACAAACAAGAGAACCATAGATAATCAGATGGCACATGCAAGCCTGTATTATTTATTTTTTTTAAAGATGGGGAAGGGAGGGGGAATTTTAGACAGAGTGAGTTCTAGGTTTCAATTGCCAAAAGAAAGAACGTGAAAATGAAGTTCATACTCACAAAATCTTACTTAGACTCTACAAGTTACTCTTGTTACAAATTTTTTTTCCACAAATTGCTCAACTATTATTCTTAGAAAATGACTGCACAATAAAGCTACCAATAATTATATATATATATATATATTTAAATGGGATTTAGGTGGGAGGGAGGGAGAATAATACATTCAGCAGAAATAAAATTTCTACCTACAAAATTTCTACATTGTGCATGAATAATATTTCTCCACACAAGCTGCTCACAAAACTAAACACATCACTATGCACATAATCCATTAAAATTTTGTCACAGTAGCACAAAAACATGTTACCATAAATATCTCAGATATTTAATCTATAGCACCTTATATTTACAATTACATAATTTTTCTCCTGCAGCTGGATTATTTTTGAAAATGTGTGTTGATGTTGGTGGCTGTTTTGAAAACACAATATCTTTTTTGTTGTTAGAGATATTTAAATAATATTTGTACATATAAATAAAGAACTTAATTCTGCATGTGTCAGTTTGTTTGTGTGTGTTGTTGTTGTTTTTTGTGCGTGCATGCTTGAGAGTGTGTTTTGTGTAGTAAAGACTTTTTTCATACACAAAAAAATTTTTTTTTATAAAAACAGAAAAACAATAATACAAAATACAGACTAATTCAACAGTATTAATGGTCAAATTGTCATAACTTTCACTGGAGAAAATGAATAAACCTTATAGATTTGTCATACAATTGTTCTCTGAACCTAGATCTAGTCCAAAACTAAATTACTACAAAACAGTTCATGTTTGGCCTCAAAATATAGAAATCAGTGTGGTCTTCTGTATTTTTGAGTGTGAAAACCAACTACTCCTCAAAAATTCATCATCTGAATCACAATCCATAATGATTTTACTGAAAATACGATAAAACAAAAGTCTATAAAACCCAATTCTCTTTCATGGCATCCTACTAATGTTCAGATGTGGACATATTGCAAAGATTTTGATATTTCAATGACATTCAGTACATTGTGTCCACTAAGCTTGCAGATAAAGGAAGTCAAATTTAATAACTAGCCAGATTTCTCTAATCTTGTAGCCAAAATATAAAAAATCTGGGTTTTTTAAAATTAATTACAGGGTGCCTAGCAACAGGGTTGAATGCATTTGCCAAAAGTGTTCCAGACATGAAAAACTTTTGGCTAATCCATTGGCTTAACGCATGCTTTAGGTTAACTATCATATATTAAAATCAGTTTTAATTATTTAAATTAGCTGCCATTTTGAATTTGAATTAACCCTTATTTCACCTGAAAATTAGCACAATGTAAAAGACTTGTTACACAGACGTACTTACCAGATGGGCAGATTATGTGACAGAAATGTTTGACGACCAACAAAACAAAAAACCAAAGATACACAACAACGATGGACCAGCAATACTGAAAGCAGATGTAGACAATGCAATAAAATCAATAAAAGGTGGAAAGGCTGTAGGCTCTGACAACATAACAGCAGACATAATAAAAACTCTAAATGAATTTGGTGTGGATATTATCACAGAACTTTGCAATGACATATATGAAACAGGCCACATTACTAACATCATCAGTATTCATACCACTACCTAAGAAGCACAGGGCTGTGGACTGTACAGAACATAGAACTATAAGTCTAATGAGTTACTTAACTAAAATACTCCTCAAGATAAAACATGAAAGAATTAAAAACAAGATAAACAGGGAGATTGGTGAAGAACAATTCAGTTTTAGGAAAAACAAAGGAACCAGAGAAGCTATACTAAGTATCCAACTAGTGATAGATAAATATATAGAAGTCGAAAAAAAGTATCTATATTTGCTTCATAGACTACAACAAGGCCTTTGACAGAGTCCAGCATGAAAAATTAATCAAATATCTTCAAGAAATAAGCATAGATGAAAAAGACATTAGACTAATTATAAATATATAATGGGAACAGACTGCATCAATAAAGTATTAAAACAGCTACTCACCATACATAGACATAAGAAGAGGGGTAAAACAAGGATGCATTTTATCACCAAGCCTATTTAATATCTACACAGAGAATATCTTTAAAAATATAGAAGAAATGCCAGGACTCAAGATCATTGGGAAAATAATAAACAACCTGAGATATGCAGATGACACTGTTCTTTTGGCAGACAGTGAAAATGAACTACAAAGACCGATAGATCAAGTAAATAAATCAAGTAAAGAATATAGACTGGATATAAATATCAAAAAAAACAAAAACCATAATAATCAATAAAGTCACAGAAGAACATGCGCTAAAAATAAACATACATGGGGAGAAATTACAACAAGTAGAACACTATTAATATCTTGGAGACACATAATCACAAATGACAGCAGATGTGAAATAGAAGTTAAAAGGAGAATAGAAATGGCTAAAAGTACCTTCAATGACATGAGGAAAATAGTTACATCTAAACAAATTACAAACAAGTTAAAAATGAGAATTATTAAATGCTACATCTATTCTATATTAATGTATGGATCAGAAACATGGACACTAAATAAACAGTTGACAGAATTGATGCCTTTGAGATGTGTGTATATAGAAGAATAGGGAGAACATGATGGAAGGAGAAGAAATAAAACAAAGAGGTTCTAAAAACACTTACTATGAAGAAAGAATTACTAAGAGAAATAAATATCAGGCAAATAAAATATTTTGGACACATTAAAAGGCATGACAACTTAGTGAAGACTTTACTTGAAGGTAAAAAAGTAAACGGGAAGCGAGCAAGAGGTAGGCAAAGATACAAGTGGGAGAGTAATATGAAAAGATGGACAGGTTACAGTCTAACAGAGTGCACCATCAAGACAAGAGACGGGATGCTGGAGGTCTGTTGCAGCCAACCTTGATTGTGGAGATGCCACTTGATGATGATGAACCAACAGATTCATCTTGCCTTTGCAAACACAAAAATATACATTTTATGTGGCATTTTATTATATTTAATAGTCATATAATTTATTTTCACTTTAATTATTATAATTATCAGCCAATTTGAATATTAATTAGTTCTCTTGAATATTAATTAATTCTCCGTGCATCTGAAAATTACAGAAATGGGGTCAACACATGCATCTTGCCTTTGCGAACACATAAATATATAGTCTCTTTAGTATTCTTTTATAAATGGAATATATTTATTAGTTATATAATTATTGTTTTTTTAATATGCTAATTAGCAGCCATTTTGAATATTAATTAGTTTCTTGTGCATCTGAAAACTATAGAAATTGGATCAACAGATGCGCCTATCTTCGTGCACACAAAAATGCATAGTTTGTGTGTTGTACTTTTGAAAATAACAAAGATATTCAGTAATTATCATCTCTGCTACAGATCACAATTTGTGATCACACATTTTATTTATATTTTCCTACATATTTTATGTAAATTATTTTGATGCCAAATTAATGTGAAAAAAATTTATAACTTTTTTCAGAATGGACATACAGACTTGGTTACTGTATCATTGAATTGCAATTTTCAAGGGCTATCTAACTATAGTATTTTTAATGATGTGCATAATTTTGAAAATTGTGTCCAAGTACTTACATACTGGCCTTCTGATACACCTATGAATGTTAAACTCTTTGGTACAAAACAAGAAATGGAAATCACTTGACCAATTTATACAAGAAACAACACTGCAGATATAGACATTGCAAACGAAAGAAGAATAAGAAAGCTAGTATAATCTATCCATAATCTAACCAAGAAAATTGGTTGAAAGCTAATAGGAAAATACTTACTGGTAGAGGGCTAACGCAGATATGTCTCTAACTGCACCTATGTGATGAGCTGAAAAATGTTTACATTTGCTTATAACATAATTACATATGGAAGTATTTAATATTATATTTAATATTTATTTAATGTAGGTATAACCAATACCCAAGGTATCAACTTAAAAATCAAAAATGTATCTGTCCTGTGGCAATGTAATACCATAGGCCCCTGTGTAGCAATAAGTAAAATTCACCAATATTAAAGTCTGTTAAGTAGAGGAACTGCAGTGTTCTAGTAGTGAAGACCATGGGTTATAACCTTGTTATGATACTTAAGAAATACGGCAACAGTAGCAATAGCATTACTAAAAATAGCTCTCATCTGGTATAGTATATAATCCAAAATGGCAGCACCCATGAAATATAGTCTGTTGACATGGGTTATGAGTGTTATTCTTAAAAAAAGAAAATTTTAGAAGGGGAGTTTATGCAATACATAGAAATTATTGTAAATTCATGGCCTCTATTATAATAAATTTGATTTCACTCTTAAAAAGCTATGGGGCTTTCAAATTCATTCGGAAAATTAAAACATTCACTACAACACAAAGAAAATAGATAACACATAGGTAGATCAAGATGGCAGCAATGTTTAGATCAAAAATTTCAGCTCTGAGAATATCTTATGTCTAAGGAAAGCTATAGGAGTCATCAGATTTTACAAAATGCGTAGTGAGAATATCAGAAAGATAATAGTTATCACATCATGTATCAAATATATAGAAAAACAACAGATAAAATGATTTGGACATCTTATGAGGATGAACAATCAACTTCCTATAAGAGCATATAACAAGATGGAATCAGGATACAGAGCCAAGAGCAGACCTAGGAAAAAATGGATAAACAACATCAAAACCATCCTGAATAAACATGACTACACCTCAACTAGAGCAAGACACCTGGCTCTGGAACATAGACTACATCTCCTTCACAAACCCCTACGCTCAACAGCAAGTGTGGAAGCTATGACAACACCACCACCTGGGGATAGACAATAGCCAGAATAAAAAATTCAAAGCTCTATGTTGTGAGTTTCATATTTTACAGATTTTTCAAGATGACTGTCAATTTCTCAAAATGTTTCTAACACCCTTGGTAATTGGAGATAGGTGTATTCTAGGGATTGTTGCTCAGTAAAGTGTGAAGAAGAAGAGTAACAGTGTTGTTGTAGTGTAGACTATTGGTTATACCCCCTCTAAATTTCATTTTAAACTCACCTTTGTCATATCTGTCAAGGCATACAGATTCTCCATAATTTTTACAGAATATACACAGGTCTCATTGAGCATGTCGAAATTTAGTGTTTAGTTTTTAATAAATTACTCTTTATAAAGAATATTGACAGAATTCACAGAATGACTCTTCTGAGAGTGGACAGGTATGGCCTTCATTTATATTCCTTCTCAAACTTCTGTCAATTAGCAAAACAGGATACATTGTGTTGTGGTATATATCTTGACTGCCATATCTGCACCATTTAGCTGATACATCTGACTTTAACATGAGATTTGTGGTTATATTTGACCTACCTGATGGAGTAGCCAAACAAAAACCATCTATAACTTCGGGTAGTCATCTATTACAGCATTCATGGCGGATCACAGTCTTACTATTCTGTGTTTCTATTTAAAAAACCAGAAACACATGGGTGGAGCTTTTTTTTAAGCCATATAGGGTTGGGGATGAACAGAACAGAACAGAATAGAATAGAACAGAATAGAATAGAATAGAATAGAATAGAATAGAATAGAATAGAATAGAATAGAATAGAATAGAATAGAATAGAATAGAATAGAATAGAATAGAATAGTGCCCATGTGTTGTCTGGGTCCAAAAGGGGAGCATAGAATTTCTACACTGTTGCATGTCACGCATGTCGTAAGAGGCAACTATGAAGGTTTGTGGGGTGGTGTTGGCTGTCCCATTTCATGCAAGGTCCACAAGCCATGTTGAAGTTAAATGTGTCAGGTTGAAAGGCATCACAGATAATCTATAAACCATGACATAACACATTCCATTCACCAGTCTATATCCTGCTGATCTGTACAAATCTGAGAAAAACACAGAAGACTAGACTAGAATAGAATAAAATAGAACTCTGAGATTTCCGCATAATCCTTAACATTATATGCTATGAAATTGTCATTTTTTTATTTTGCACAGAAATCTCTGCTACACAATACATTGAACAGTACATCATGAAAGTATCCAGGCATAAAAACACAGCACCCATAATTTAGGCATGCAAAAGAGGAGAACAGCCAGAAATACATGTTCTTTTCTAACTCATATATATCAAGTGACATATTCTTTATAGAACTTAGTATTCATCGTGGATACTCTAAATGCCTCTCTGTCCCAGACAAGCAAGCCTGCATTGGCCAGATACATGTGCATACATTCTTCGATGTCAATGATCCATCGATTTCTTGGTCTTCCTCTTCCTCTCTCGCCTGGTACTCTGCCCTCCAGAACCAACCCTCCAAATGATGATGTAAAATCTGTGATCTTGCAAATGCAAACACATGCTCTGAACAAACCAAAACAAAACCTTAGGTATTATTCAGGCACCTTTTAATGATTGACATGAAAAGCAACAAGGCGACAGATTTTACTTTGATCTCAGGGTGATACTTTTGATAAGACCCCTTAAAAACATTCTTCAGATATTCCATCCATTAGATGAAGCCTCATCCTTGCAAGTCTCGCCTGATTTGGCCCATCAACCTAAAAAAGCTAGCCTACCTCTGATCTAACTTCTGGGAACCCTAGTGTTTTGTTTAAAACACAGAAGAATTAACAAACTAAGGATGAAACAATATAATAAACTAATTTGGTATTTAAATCCCTATTAAAGTTTAGCTATTCTGGTATTATCAATAATATTAATGGAAATTTTTTTTTAATGCTCCCAAACTCCACTGGATCTCTTGTGACAGGACAATGTCATACTAAATTTACAGCAAGATGTAGTTCAGGCAATGAAAATGAAATGTCATCATTTTATTTTCACCTATGACCCGACACGACTTTGGCATAGTAACTAATACATTCAATGTTTTACCACTTCCACTGAATGGTGGATGTCTGTAGCCATATCGCTAGTAGGCCAGCCATACAACAGAAATGATTTTTGTACTGGACACCAACCTGAAAACTAACCACAGTTAAGCATTTAAGTATTGCTATCGACATAGCTACAGACGTCCACATTAATGTATTAATTACCCATAAATAACACTCACAAACTAGTTATACACAATTATCACTTGAATATATTTTATAACTATTTTCTTTACAGTAATTTATCAAGGAAAAATTAACATTTATTTTATTTTATTTTAACTGACATGTACATAACTGTCAAACTATTGAGTTAAAACCCTATATGATAATTCCTCAGTCATAAAAACATGACCAAAAAAAGTAAAAAATATTACAGAACAGAAAAATATATTTATAAGTTATGTTACAAATTACGTTTTCATTCAAAAAAGGAATCACAAATCAATAATTAAAAACAGCCTGTTTTTGTATTTCTATCTTCAAATATTCTTTATGATCATATTGAAACCATCTCTTCACTATCTTTGCTGGAAATTTTATTTTTATAGCTGAGAAACTAAGAATACATTTACATTGCAAGGAAAACCTTTAACCTGAAAATTATGAAAAATGTTTCATCAATCAATTAAGTTTTGCACTGTGAAATATGGAAGAATAGTTTAAGCTACAAAAGAAAGCCTTACAGGTTGATAAGTATGAACATCTATTTACTTCATTAGCAATCCCAGTGATAAGTTTTTATGCACGATATAGAAAGCATGAAGCAGCTGTAGCCATAGCAAGGTACATAAAGCATGTGTAGTTTAGGAGGCAGGAAAGACAAGTAAACATGTTACACAAACATTATCAAAATACCTACCATGATGCCACACTGTTTGGCAAACAATGGAGAGTTAATTAGATTTAGATTAGCTGGTAAGAGATCCCCATTATCTACAGCTGTTGCATTCAAATACCCAACCATTACTGATGCAATCAAGAAAGAGCCTCCATTTTTCAAAGACTTTCCTGAAGAAAATAGGAAATATATGCACAAAAACAATAAATTGGTTAAAATCATTTTTGGAGGGTTTTTGTATAGGCCTACAGTATCACCCATATATAACCCATTTTTGGGACATTTTTCACTTGGGCCCTATATTTATTTATCATAGGCCTATGGTAGTAGTAGGCCTACACTATTTTATTGCGGTCTCATATTCATTCAATATTTTTTTTTAAAGTCATAGGCCTACGCAGGCCATGTATCCTTTAATGTAAATGTATAATGCTTTCTGTACTTTCTGGATTATTGTACATTTTTATCCACATTTAAGCCTCCAATACAGATAATTTTTAATGCTATTCTATCTCTCTGTAATTCATATCACTGACTGCCGTTGTTGATAGAATTTAAAACAAGAACACATTTTTACTTTATGATTTCATGGACACATCAGTGTCTACAAGAATTAATTCTAGTAATCACCACACAAACTATTTAACTAGGACTATGGGGTGCAAAGGGAACGCATTGCTCTAGGCGGACCCAGGGTTAACAGATAACCAAGATCCCAAATGTACCTCCACGCGGTGCACCCTGGTAACAGAAAAACAGCAGCTCGAGCTGATTCTGGCCAAATCACTTGGGGATCGTGTCCGAGAGTGTGGACGTAGCAGATGGAAAGAGATTTGACTGCAAAAGAGACAGACAATATCTCCGACACCACTAGCAACACCACATACAGCGACACTGTCGACATACAGTGAAGCTAGTTAGTCCAGTCCGAACATTGGAGGGACTACCAATGAAAAAAGCATGAAAAGGTGGATGCATGGCGAAAGACAGATAGATTTCATACTGAGTACAATGGAAAAAATGAAAGGGCAGAACAGCACTAGAGAGCAGCGCCAACTGCAAATAGAAAGTGGAAACGATTACGGAAATGGGAACTAAAAGTTCTGTTAGCTCGTGTCAAGCTTCTAGTTACTTGATTTCCTTATAGGCAGAGACCCATACCCAATAATGGGCGTCTAGCAAAGCAAAAGGACCTAGCCAAACTCTAATGTCGAGTCTTCCTATACCGGAAACATGCTCGCAAAGAGAACGGGTGTCGTAACCGATAGGCTCAGGCAAAAAAGGGACAAAGATGGCAGTCCTGGCCCAACTCTACTGTCAAGCTTTCCTATACCGGAAATACACTTGCAGAGAGAAAGGGTTCCGTACCCGATGGGCTCAGGCACAAAAGAGACAACGATTTTAGCCCTGGCCCAACTCTACTGTCAGGTTTTCCTATACCGGAAATAAACTTGCAGAGAGAAAGGGTTCAGTACCTGATGGGCTCAGGCGCTATTGGGACAAGGTCGCTCAGCTCAAGAACGCCTTGCTCTCAAACGCGTGGTGTGAGACTGGAACTTGGGCGAGGGGTTCACGATGTATGTGAATGACACCTCGGCTAAAAGGGCGAAAGAGCCAGGGTCCAACTCTTCTGTTGAGTCTTCCTCTTAAGGAACTAGGCTCACGAATGAGAAATGGTTCAGTACCCGATGGGCACAGGCACAGTACGTCCAATTACACGAGGCAAGTTCATAGACAGTGGAATACCTCGTGCAAGACAGACATGAGCAAAAATCGTCTGGGCGAAGAGTCACTACACACACGCGTGCCCTACGACAGATAAGGAGGCTATCACAGGCTAGGGTAGCCCACCCGAATTGTCAAGGTATGCCGAAATCGGATGTGCTAGGCCTACAAGGCGCATAACGGTGGCACAACGTAATCACGCTCCTGGCGGAAATCGCGCGGATATCCGTGCTGATTACAATGAAGCGACGTAAAAAAACAAACTAGGACTATGTATTATTTTAATTGTTGAATTTTTAGGCACCATAATGCACCCTTAATGAAAGAATTAAAAACAAGATAGACACTGAGGTCGGTGAAGAGCAATATGAATTTAGGAAAAACAAAGGAACCAGAGAAGCTATACTTAGTATCCGACTAGTGATAGATAAATATATAGAAGTCTAAAAAAGTATTTATATTTGCTTCATAATCTACACCAAGGATTGTGACAGAGTCCAACATGAAAAATTAATCAAATGTCTTTAAGAAATATGCATAGATGGAAAACATATCAGACTGATTAAAAATAAATATTGGGAACAGACTGCATCAATAAGGTGTGAAAATAGCTACTCACCATACATAAAAATAAGAAGAGGGGTATGACAAGGATGCATTTTATCACTGAACCTATTTAATATCTACACAGAGAATATCTATAAACATATAGAAGGAATGTCAGGACTCAAGATCAATGGGAAAATAATAAACAAACTGAGATATGCAGATGACACTGTTCTTTTAGTAGAAAGTGAAAATGTACTACAAAGACTAATAGATCAAGTAAATAAATCAAGTAGTCTGGAGAATGGAACACATTGTGTCAAAATGTAGAATTTAGCGATATCTGCACATTCATACTGACACATTCGACTTCATCTTGGTTTCTGTGTCACTTTGACCATATGGGGATGGGACAGCCAAATCCATGCAAAACCTTCTTAGTCGCCTTTTATGTGTTTGGCAGGTAACAGTATTGTTATTATTTGCTTCGCTTTAGACTCTGGCAGCACACTGACATTGTGGACACTATGTAGCTATATTTTACTGTTGATTAGATTTTTTAATCATCCAGATCTTATTACCGTAATTTTCTAATACCCTCTTTAGCCTCAAATTTGTGTGAGTTTCATCTCTAATATTTACTTATTTCTACTCTCATCCTAAAACAACTATCATAAATCATAACCAACAGAAAAGTAGCTGGAATTGAATGTCAACAAAATAACCAACTAATGACACCTCAAATGCAATTGCCACTGACTTACAACTTGCAATATTTACTGGTGGTCAGCAGACCCAAAATACTTACCATACATTACAACTTCCACATTCTTCAATGACAGATCTTTGGTCAAAACACTGCCAACAACCCCAAGTCGCTCTCCGAGCTGCACCCAAAGTTCTGATGTTGGGCTAAGTGCATGGGTCAAGGATGGTGCATTGATCTGTGATCAGCCAAAGTTACACTTATAGTTTTATATGATAAACAATTCTAATTTCCTATTAGTATTCTAATAATCTTTTTCAGTTAATAAATTTGTCATCTCAAACAATCACTTTTAAGTAGTCTATACAATATACAAAATTTAATAGAGAATTTTAGCAATATAGTTCTATTGATTATAACACACTACCAGAATGATCAGAATATATTTTAGCTGTGCCACAAGATTTATTAGGTACTCCTTGCACAGAATAAATAGAAAGGCAGCAGATCAAGTGATCTGGCCACATTATGAGAATGCATCATGACAAATTTCCTGTACAGGCATATAACCAAATGAGATCAGGGTACAAAGCCAGATGAATACCACGAAAAAGATGGACAGCAAACGTCAGGGACAACTTCAACAAACAAGGTCATAGCACAGTCAAGGCAACGCATCTGGCTTTGGAACACAAGCTCGAGCTCCAATCACCCCTATGCATAACAATAGACATGATAGACAATTGACCTTAAGCAGAAGTTTAAGAAATTATATCAAGATGTTTAGTTACAGAAGGAAATTTCCGATCACTATCCAAAACTTTGAAGAACTGTAAAATATTTGCTTATTGCATTTCCCACATCATATTTGGTAGAACGTGGGTTTAGTGCTGTCATCACAAAAAATCAACTGCACATTGCTCAACGTGGTGATTTAAGATTGGTGTTAAGTGATTTTCAACCAGACTGATAAACTGATTTCACTTCATCAAGTTATGCCATCACACTGAGCATTTCCTTAGCAACAGTGAGTACAACATGACATTTTTAAATTGTGAATATGACAATAATCAATTAAGTTGAGCATTAATTAAACTTTTCTTTACTATTATCATCACATAGCCCAATTTTGAATAAATGCGCAATTAATTATTTGTTAAATTTGTATCTACCCTTGTAATATGCATGGTGTTGGGGGCGGCAGCACATAATTTATGGCTTAAGGTGGTGATAGACCAAAAAAAGGTTGAGAAACACTGCTCATGGTGGGATAGTCTAGTAAGAAACACTTTGCCACCATTGTTATCTCCTGCCTGGCATCCAAATATGAATTTCAACAAATCAATAATAAATATCATCTACATATTGTTATCGTTTCTGTCACATATCCTATGCCTCCATATTTTCCTAAATATGTGAGATGAAATATAGCATACATTTTATCTTTGATTATTTCCCTTGGCTCTATAGATCAGTCGACTGGTATTATTTATTTATTTAAATATAAATTTATTTAGGACAATTATATGAGAGGGCTAGAAGGGTGAAAGGGTTAGAATGGTTGTATGGGTGGGAACAAACTGGGGTTAAGGAGGAGGCCAGTATGTGTTTATTTCCTCTAGTATTCCTCCTATGTTATTTGTGAAATGTCATACAAAATATAACATAAACTGTGTTCTTCTTTTTCCCAGGCTCTACTTTTATCAGACAACTGTTATTTATTTCTTAATTTAAATATTAATTTATTTAGGAAGTTGTACGAGTGAGTTAGGAGAATTGTGCGGGTGAGAACAGAATGGGGATAGGAAGGGTTAGTATATGAAAAAAATGCATAAAACGATTTACTATCCGCCTGTAGCCTAGATACTCCCACTAACTCAGTTTTATTGATTTTCTAGACTAATATCATACCATGTGCCTGTGCGTATATCTTTTCATATTCAGGAGCACTAATCACATTTGTATCAGTCAAATGCAAGTTCAGCATAGTTAGGGTAGCCATTTTGTAACTATCAATGAAATGGCATAGTGATATCACAAACTACTAAAAACTTGCGATAGGCACAGATTTCTTTTAAAGTGTGAACAGTATGTCTGGATATGTGATACAACCATTGTATCTAGTCTGAAAAACTGCATTGGACTAAAGGTCAGGTCAGGCTATAAGCCTACTACTGACAGGACAACCCCAGATACAACAATGTCTGGAGTCGCTTTTTTTTAAATAGTAGCAGCCATCATTCTCATTTCTGTCAGACTTCCAGGTCCGAAAGGGGAGCAAATAATAGTGACTATGTTACCTGCCATGGATATCATAAGAGAGAAATAAGAGAGTTTTGGATTGGAGTTAGCTGTCCCATCCCATAGAGGGTAAAATTTACAGAGAAGCCATTCTAAGGTTGGATGTGTCAGACTGAAAGTTGCAGATATCACAGCCAAGCTTTAAATCATGACACAACTCATTCTGTTCTTCAGATTACATACTGCTAATATGAAAGAGTTTGAGAACAAATGCAAAAAAAAAGAAAAGATTATCCTATCTATCATATTTGCTAAACTCTTTGATTGCTAAACTCTTTGTAGTTGCTCTTCTGATGATGCTACTAGTGCTTGATCATCTATAAATAGCAATTCGTTTAAGTTATCCTTCAGATTGTTTTCTTTCATTGTTTTTGACACTTTGCAGATGTGATCTATGTATGTTATGAACAATAGGGGGGATAATACACATCCCTGTCTCACACCTGAGTGAATTTGAAAATTATCAGATGTACCTGTGCTCATTCTTACTGAGCATTGACTATTGGTGTATATGCTCTGACATAGGCTTATTAGCTGTTGGGGAACTCCATATGTGTGTAGTATTGTCCATAGTTGTGCTCTATCCACTCTGTCAAAAGTTTTCTCTTGGTCCACGAAAACCAGATATAAGTCTTGGTTATGTTCTATCGCTCTTTCTGAAAGTTGTTTGAGGGTGAAGATTGCATCTGTACAGCCTTTTATTTTTCTGGAATCCCATTTGTGTGTTGTTAAGCAGTGGTTCTATTATATATAAGAAAATATTATTGTGCAATTTATATGCTCATTGAAATGCAGAATTATAGTGATTTTCTTCACCATCTCCCCACATACATTGGTAGTCAGAATAGATACATGGGTGATGTAGTTATTCAGAGAGATGCATATCATAGCTGCCTTAATTGGGTTCACCAAAGCCCTAGATTCATCAAACCACTAATCAATGGATCCACCTATCAAACTGTCAAATACTGTGTTTTTCCCATTAAGGAATTGCAGGGAGGGATTTTGTAGCTGTGTGATAAAGTCTGCATGCTCTTGCTGTCGCCACGTCATATACAGGGCGAGTTTTTAATTTACCCTCTGATAGAAAAAACCCAGTCCTTACCGGGGATTGAACTCTAGACCTCACTAGTGCGAGACCAATGCTTTAACCTCTCAGTTATGTGCCACAGATGCGTGGATCCAGCTATCTCTGCAAATCTTTAGCAAATTTTGTCTTATAATGTTTGACAGTACACTAGATTGTCATTTGCATCGAAGAAGAGTTCTTCCTCTTCCTATAAATTGTTCTCTCATAACCTTCATAGTGTAAATGGTGAAAAGCACAGAAGACAAAAGTTAATCTTAATAAATGTATGCAATTGCCAGAACAGTTTCAATGACCACATCTTTTTGCCACTCTCATAAAATTCTTCCCATCATGCTGCCTTGCTGTTTATGTGATGATTTTAGCAATATATAACATTTCACCACAGACTCATTTCAAGTTCAGGATCACCCCTAATGGCAATTCACATTCAGGATTACCTCTAATGCCACTACTTTCTTTTTAATTAACCATGTAATTTTGAAATCTACATTCCATCATGGAAAATGTTATTAATGGCTCTCTCTCTTCTTCCCTCAACATTTATTTTGTCTAATTTTACTCATAATTATTTATTCTGTTGTACCTGAAGGAGAGTTTCTTTTGCTTTCTCTGCCTTACTTGAGGAGAGTTTCTTTTGCTTTCTCTACCTTACTTGAGGAGAGTTTCTTTTGCTTTCTCTGCCTTACTTGAGGAGAGTTTCTTTTGCTTTCTCTACCTTACATTTCCTTTCTCTATCAATGTAACACAACCTAAACGATTACTAAAATGTTTAATTATACCTCCCATCTACTTCTGAGGTCAGTGTGAAAGGCACAAATGAAAAATCAATAAAACTACCCCTATCACCAGTCAACATGCCATTCTTGTTTTACTAACACTATTAATGCAAAGCAGATCACATTCCACAATTCAGATTTGATGTACCATGAAACAAAGAGCATACAATGGCAACAAGTAAAAACTCTTCAGATGTGAACTGCAAAGAAAGTAAATAATTGACAGTTTAATTTAACAACAATAAAGATAGGAAGTTGTGAACAGACATGAACCTATGGTCAATAGTAGAGCACAATGAGAAGGTGAAACATGGAAAGAAATTGTCTTGTTGAAATAGACCAACCTATATGAGAAGACTTCAAAATCATTTGGCATTTTTGTAACCTGAAGAAAAAAGACTGCATAAAAGATTTATGACAGACTAAATTAAATATTTGATCTATCATGACGATCACTAAAAATGTGATGAACTGTCACATTACCATTTGTGCTGCCACTGACAATACATATTCTATTGAGAAAAAAAACCTCTCATAATTGATTTGCAGATGTTCAGCCAGCCCTGTGGTGGAAAGGCACATCGTGCATCTAAGAAAGTCAAGATACCAGATTCGAATTCCACCATAGGCAAATATGCATCTGGACTGTTCAGAAATCAATGTCAACCTGCTGAACATAAAATTGCCTACAAAATCAGCACAGCCAAAAAATGCAGGTTGATCGCTAGGTCAAATAGCATATACTACAACTTTTATTTTTTTGCAGATACATAATTCACTACACATGATTAGAAATCAACGATAAATTTACCACTCCAGTAATGCACTTTCTCTCAACCAGATCAACAAACTGTCTGGCAATTTCCTCTGCACCTCTGCAATAAGCTTCAATAGTGGCAGCTCCCAAATGAGGAGTAGCTATCACATTTGGATGCTTCACTAGTGTGTAGTTTATAGGTGGCTCCTAGTTTAAAATATACATGCATATAAATCTTTTAGTTCAGACCACAAATCTGTAATACTGGTAGTTCCATTTGAAACTGTGACCATAACAAAACCTTTGCTAATATGATCAAAAGGATGAGGGACAAAATAAATGCTCAATTAATCTATTAACTACTTCATCTTGTCATGATTTATGAAAGGTGACTATGGTTAGATTTCATTGTATTGTGAACACAATTTTTTCCAATTAAAACAACTTTTTTTTCATTGAATGCTTTCATACATATTTGTACAGTACATTATTCACTGATGGTGTGATATCAATCAATCAAGTGTCATGCCGAGTGGTGTAGGTGGTCATGTTTCTCCACGACTTCCTGTCTTTTGTGTTATTAATAAGTTTGATTGGTGACATTCTCCTATGCCATACCTATAATCCACCCAGTAACTTCTCTCTGTATCTTCCACTGTCTCATCTCCCATTGATCTTTCCAGTGTTTATTTATTGTTAAGCTTTTTTCTTCTTATCACATGCCTTTGACTGCCCTCATTTGTTATAATATGTCATTTTGATAATGCTTCATTGCACATACATTTTCTCACTTTTTTAGATGTCAATTTGCTATCCTGCTTTCTATTTTTTCTACTTCCAAAGAAGAAGTAGAAAAGGGCAGTAAATGAGTGAAGGTGGATAAAGAGAAAAAAAGTAGCCGACAAATGTAGTAAAACAACTGGGTTAAAGTTTGGCAGGAATGAAATGGTTTCAAGACAGAGGTGATGATGCAAAAAATTGTGCAGTTTCAATCAAAACCGCAATACATAATCATATACAGTCAAGAAAGAAATGAATAAGTGTGGATGGGGTTTTGTTGCCTACAAGAATGGCAGGAAGGTGCTTGAGAAATCATCTGCCAATTCCACTACTACATCAAGCATAAAAATGGAGATAGAAGCAGTGATGATGGCACTCTGTGACTGAAATACTAATTCACATTATGATACTCTCAGAGCAATGTAATAAGATAGAAAGATAAATGTGAAAAAAGTAATAAGTCAAAACTGCGAACAGCTTGGCTGTCTAAAGTATTACAAGGAATATCTGCCCTGGTCATGCAAGGATCAGTGGCACCAAAAGGGCAGATTTATTAGTAACAAATGCTATGGTTGAATGCACAGCACTGAAGGCAGTCATTGGATTACTACAGAGTAAAGAAGACAATGCTGGAGGTGATAACATATGCATACAAAGAATGACAGAAATGAGGAAGACGATGGGAGAGGGGAGAAAGTGTGTCCTCTCTGAAAAGATCCAAAGACAAGATAATCAACATCTAATTGTACTTGGTGACTGCATACTCTTAAGCACTTAAGGAAATCTCCAATGATGCTGGTTCTAATCAAGAAACAAGAATACTTTTCTTATTTCAATGCAGAACCAGCTATCAGATGTTAAAAGGATGCCAAGATACTTGACTTTGACAAATGTGATTAAACATTTATTATTTCTGCTTTCTTCTTGTTCAGACTGATTTCTTGGTATAACTATACCAGAAAGTAGCAAATGAGATTTGAACCTGGTCTTTTTCACCAGTCACTGATTCACCTCACAACTAGAGTCAAATCCAAACCAAATACCATAATTTCACACATGTCATGCAAGATAACAAACTGAAAATATCTGACAAATGGTATAATTCTAACAATGCACATAGGAACATGTGTGGACAGCATAGGACATGAACTTGTACAATTTATTCTTCATACAAGTTCTGAATTAATATTAGACATGTTTTTATTATCTAACCATAGCAGCATGTAAAGACAATGAGAAACAAAGCAAAATACCTCCACAAACACATCCAGTCCAGCTCCACTACACTGGCCTGATTCAAGAGCCTTTAGCAAGGCATCTTCATTAATAATACCTCCTTGTGCACAGTTTACCACACGTACTCCTCTTTTACATTTGGCAAAAACTGCCCCATTTATAAGATCTGTCCAAAATATTGATAAAAATGTGTTATACTAGCATTAATCAAAGTTGTGCTTAGCTTATCACTACAGATACTGAATGCAGATCACAAAGTGAAAGAGAAACAGATGCACTTTTTAATTCTAGAAACACTTTCATAGCACTATTAGATGTGATTGGTATTGTTTAATCAAAATTTAATCTTATATTACCACTGAAAGCAAAAATATAGGACCATATTATATTGCTGATCCTATAGAGTAAAATAACTGCACTTGAAGCAACCCTATGCAAAAGTAAAGTAAAGGTAACCCATGGCATTTAACTCCCGTAGGGGTGTGAGATGTTAGCTATCTCACATTTCAGTGGCTCTGCTATATGGGAGTGGTAGCCATCTCCTCTCCCTCGCAGTCTTTACTTTCCAGACTGATCCGGTATCCAATTACAATGAACACAGGATCACTTATATGCGAAGCCAGTGTGCTAATCACTGCGCTACGCTGTCCCCTAATCAATATGTGCTCAGCCTTCATTCTCAGTCTGTCAACAAGAGTTGGTAGAGTAAAGGTGTCACTTGCATGAAATCTAACCATTTAGTTAGTCATTGGATCATCGTCACTGCACTCGTGACAAGTCCATAGGTGCTCAGATATCTCCTTGAGTGTATCCGCTATTACATGTTGACGGAAGGTTCCAGTATGCCGTTGATTGATCATCATTCTTTCTTGCCAACGAAACCGCTCCTTTCTAGCGACACATTTCAAACCAAGCTCCCTTATTCTAGTCATATAACAAGCCATTGTCATTTACAGTCATTTGTTCATTCGTTTTCTCATAGGGTATTCAAAATGTCTGCCCGATCCATCGCTCCATCAAAAGCTGTAGTAGCAGCATGTGCAGCTAACCTATCCATTCTCTGCTCTCTCAATAATCCTGCATGTCCTGGCACAAAAATAAAAGTCACTTTACACACACAGGAATTCTTCACTGCATCCAGAAACTGTTCCCGAATGGACCTTGCCTGCACTGTCACAATCATGCTCATCGAGTCACTGAGTATATAGGCATGTGTCGCAGTCTGCGAGCACACCCATTTCAAAGCTTTGGTTACTGCCAAAATCTCCATTGTCGTGCTGCTTGTCGTCTGAGTGAATGCACCACATTCCTCTCTAATGATCTTCCCCCACCTTTGAGCCATGAAGGCCCAGGCACTCCTGATGTGTCTCTCAACCGACCCATCTGTATATATAATCATATCATCTTCCCTGGAATTCTCACTACTCACAGTAAGCACCTCCGACTCCACCACTGCCGGACACCATTCCCTGCATTCTCTATTGAGTGTTATTATTACTTTGAAGGCTGTCGGACAATCTAAGGGCGCCTGACTCCATCCGCACCAGGCAGTACATCATCCATTTTGCCCACTCTGTATAATATCTAACCACTGTTCAGTTTAAGCGGTAAAATCAAAGAATGTATTAGTTACCATAGCCAAAGTCAGATGTCTCAGGCCATTTGTGCAAATAAAATGGTAACATAACACATCACAATTCTCTGGACTACATCCTACTGGAAATCTAATAGGATCATTGTCCTGCTACAAGAGATATGCAGTAAGTTTGAGAGAAAACAGACAAAAATAAATTACTCAGTTTGGGTTCTTGACATTACCCTTATAATGTGCCTTAGACAGTCTTTTATCACTTGCATGATTGGTGTCTGTCCACAGGAGCACTATTTGTTGTTCACCCAACAAATCACAACATAACCTGTAGTATGGCTATGCAACAGTGACTTTTTCCTTTAGGATAGCTTATTTCATGCAGCATGAAGTGAGGAACTAGACATTTCCACTGGAAAATGATGTGGTTATTTTGTATGGTTAATCTTTGATTGCCCCACGAGCTTCATTCAATAGAAGAAATACAATGGAACATTCTGTGATTCTATACTGAAACAAGTGATTAACACAGTGTAAAAATCACAAAAATTCCACACAGAAATCACAACTGATCTGATGAAATTTTCCACAGACTGCAGCATTGTAACTCTTCAGAATGTCATTTGCTAGCTGCATAGATATTGAAAAACTTTAACATAATAACTTTGTTAAAAAAGCAAAGAATTCTCTGTTTAAATATTTCAAGCAACTTCTATGTAGCACTTTGTTAGACATACCGATTTCCTTTTCTAAAAGAAAAGTTTAGACCAAGCTGTAGATTAGGAGGTTCAAATCCCCCCATACTTAGAAAATCAGAACATAATATTTAGTATTAGGAAACAATTTTTAAAAACCAGATAAAAATCATCCCCAATATTGGTTTTCTCAAGAATATCATTACAAAATTTCCCAAAAATTACTTTTTTTTTAAATTGTCCTCTGGCTTCCTACTTAAATTTAATTGTATAAGCAATTATTTGAAGCAAAATTGTACTGTCTATATATGTTATCCATGTTTACAAGAAGACCTATCGGCCCTTGTATAACTAATACGGATATTAAATGTTATATGTTTATTGTTACTGAGGATATACCTGTACGGGATGTTTGTTGTTGTTGTAATAAATGTTGTCTCGATTGGTCCGTTCGGGTGACTTTTAGTGCACGCTTTGAATGTCTTGACAAAATCGCATCTTTTTTTGGAGATGCGGTTAGTCAAGTACGGAAGAACGCGTGTGCAATAGTTGCTAGGCGATTTGGTGCCGTTGAACGGACTGGTTCAATTCCCGTAATTCTCTAGAATTTGTAACATAATGTGACATAAGTAAATCATATCAGAGCCTAGTAGACTAGACAGCAACACGAAATTCACAATTCAAGTTTTGAAGTTAGCTTTCCTGCAACAATCAGAATACACCAATGTACATATATAGTGTCTATAAATTGCTGTGCACTGAGTTTGAGAAGAAATATATCTACTCAATATGATGTCGTTGAAGGTAATGTATTCCTATGGTCGGTGTACAATGTACCAGCAGATTACTGTTTGCTGCAGAGTTAACTTTTATTTATTTAGCTGACTAAAGATGGTGCTAAATGATGAACAAAGAGCATTTGTAGCAAACAAGTGTTTAATAATGGAGGTAAATATACAGAAGATATAAAATTTGTGCAGAAATTTCCTGATGCACAAGTTTCAACTTCTGTAGAAATAACTTCATTTTGCTACTATGCTACAAGCCACTTTGTCCAATATGTGATTGACATAAGCAATAAAGTTTAAAGGTTTAAAAACCGTAGAAGATTGGCAATAAAGTATGTTGTAGCATCAATTACATCATACAGGTTCACACTAAATGCATATAATTCATGTAATGTAGTGTCACCAATAATATAAATGAGTGCACATAGACTTTATGAACTATCAACATATACAGGTAGCAAATAAATATGTCACAGTTCAAAAATATTATAATCCAAAACATATTCAATGCAACAAATTTACAGCTATGGAATAAAGATAGTTGTTCAATATTACAAGAGGCCTGGCAACCAAAAGAAAGTTCCTAATTATAACAGTCATTACAGCAGTTACAATGTAGTCCCACTTTTAAAGAATAATATTCCACACAAAATATAAACAATATTTATTTAACATATTACAAAACAAATTGGGTGTGACTTACTCTTGGTGTAGGGAATTAGTGGCGTGTGGACAGTGATGTAATCTGCTCTTGGCCATATCTCTTCTAAAGAAAGCCAAAGTGTGTTAAATGAAGCACTTTCCTCTGGGCCAACAATGGGATCAAATCCAATTATCTAAGACAAATATTGATTACTTGACAGATGGCTACTTGAAAATTTAAAATAGCAACATTAATAATATGTAATTACTATTTTTTTAGATTTCACTGCAACAGTCTCAACTTTACCAAAATTAGAATAATGACTCCTGAATGTTGAGAAGATTACATAATTCCAAAATACTACAATTATTCTTAGCAGAAAATGTAGATTCATGTGATTGAAAATACCTTGAAATTAATCAATTGATAGCTTCTTCTTCTGTTGAACAATTTTGTTAAACATCCAGTCCAATTTTGGCCATGTAAAGAGCAGTGTGTTTTAGGTTGGTTGGTTGCTGATCCAGTGGTTCATGGGAGCATGCCCTTTGATCCAATGTGTTTTAGGTTATCACGATCCATTGGTTCATGCCCTTTGATCCAATGTGTTTTAGGTTATCTTGGGTTCCCCACAACTTATTTTGTAGAGAAGCTCCTATGGATCAGATTGTCATTCTTTGAGCAGCAAAACTGGGAATATTCTGTAGTATATGTTCTGGTGTTTGTGTTGCTGCTCCATGGACGCAAGCTGCAAAGTTGACAATACCAATTTGATGTAAGTATGCTACTAGATGGAAGTGTCCTGTTCTCAGTCAATATATCATGACGTATTCATTTCTAATCAATCTTTTTAATGTTGTCTTGATCAAGGTTATAATTTCCATTCAGCTCTCTCTACTGAAGGCTCATAGATAGTTTTAACAGAGACTTTACTTCACTGAAGCTTTGATACACAGGTCTGTTGTTTTTGCCAATTCGTCAGCTTTTTCATTACCAGGGACGCCACATTGAGCTGTTATCCACTGTAGTACTAATGTAGTTTTCTGAATAACTCAAAGATTTTTTTGTCTGATGTTTAGAATGTTTTTGTCTTGTTTGGTATTTTGGATGGCTTGTAAGGCTGATTTTGAATCACTGAAGATTGTGATTTTTGGGGGAATGGAATCTCGCTTTTTGAGTATTTGAACAGCTGTATGGTAGTTGCATCTGATTTGAAAATTTTTGCATTTTATTTCTGTGGCAAGTCATGTCATCTGGAAACATATTATATATTTCACTACCGCCATTTATTGTGGTTTTTGTTGCTGATCCATATGTGTACACATATGTTCATATATTCCTGAGAAATTGGGCTTTCAACATGTTTGATATTTCAGAGAATATTTTTGTATATTTTTTTGTCTGAGTGTGCATTATTCAGGAGATAAAATCTTGAACATGTTAACATTAGGTTCTAATGATTCAGCATATTGCATACATGATTGGTTTGGACTTTTTCTTAGAAGTCTCATTTTATTGTTTCTTGGAGTGTTTTGTTTAGATGGTGTCTTTTCAGCCTTCTTTATTTTTCATATTGTAAGAAAATGTTGCATTTTCTTTTCATATCTAGAGGCTTGATGTCAGTTTTGGTCATTTATATGATAGGGCTACTTTTAATTGCTCCAAGTATTATTCAGTCCCACGTTTTGAATTATGTCAAGTTTTTCTGTATTAATATTGGCAGCACAAGCCCACCAGCAAGAGAAGTATTCTATAATTGTTATGACTCCCCTGTATATGATTGTTTTAGTATTTTTTAGTTTGTACCTCAGGACGTGCCTGCTAGTTTTTTTCACTACAGCAAGTATTTAAAAGACTAGAGTTTGAATTTTCCTGATGTTTGGTTTCCAATTTAGTCTGGTATCGAATGTAACTGAGAAATGTTTGTTAATCAAATTGGGGTATCTGTTTGTTTTTTATTTTTATAAGAATGTGTTCTTTGAGTGGTGAAAGAGTTTTTGGATAATTTGTTTTTAAACCTCAGTTGTCCGCCCAATTTTCCAATTTCGTGATTGTCTGTTGTAGGAGAAAGGCAGCTTCTGAGATGAAATCTGTGGAAGTCCAAACTGCAAAGTCATCTTCGTGCAGGCTATTCAAGAAGTTATAATGGCAGCATGTAGTTATGTCATTTATGTAGATTAATAAAAGGGTTGGCACCAGAACACTTCTTTTTGGGAACACTCTCTTAATTTGAATATTCTAAGATGGTTGTCTGTGCAGTTATTTGATATAATAGAGTCCTAATCCAAGAAAACATATTGTGGGTGACTTCTGCTTAAAGTATTTTTAGCATTAGACGTGTGTCACACTGTATCAAAGGTGTGTGATAAATGAAAGAATATTGCTGTTATTTTTTGCTTCTTTTGAAAGGCATTCTCTATTTCTTCTGTGAGGTGTGTTGGTTGATCTTCTGGGCTTCTACTTTATCTGTATCCTGATTGAGTTGGAATAAGTATTGAGTTAGTTTCCAGAAAACATAATAGTCTTCTGTTGATTAGTCTTTCTATTAGTGGGACAGAGTGAGATGTGTATTTAATAATCAAGTAACAGGAACCATCAGTATGCATACCCTTGATGTCTGCTGGGGGAGATTGAGCACTTATAGGTTTTCCTAGCATGCAATGGTGTCGGTTCATAACTAATAACCTGTTTTGAAATGTTCGAAGAATATAGGTTATAAGTGTTAAAGATTGTCTCCAAGAAACTGTTTGAACAGTGGTGCAAGATAGATAGAAAATTACTGTTGTTTTAAAAAGGTAACATATCATGGACAACTGTACAGCACAGTTAAGGAGCATCATACACATGCAGAAGGTCTGTAGGTCACAAGCATGATCCCTCAGACCAACAACCATGCAACAGTAAATTCCTAGTAGATGGCATGAATATATAGTGAGGCTCTTCTCTTGTGATAACCCTACAGCACTCATCAATACAATTATGTTTTACCGGTCCTTTCCCAAAATAAGGGTCTACCTTTTTTTGTGGAAAGCTAAGCGAAATTTAGGTTTTTCCCTGCAAATTATTTCCCTTGTCTAATCGATATATAATTACCTATCAGTGGTTTGGGGTCTAGATATTTATTTTAGGAGGATTGTATGGGTGGGTCTCTCATTGGATGGCGTGCAGATCACGGTGGGGTCTCTCAGTGGATGGCGCAAAAATTGTTGAATCCGGCAGCAGTCCTTACGGCGTAACAGAATTGTATATCTCTAACAAACGATTACGGTAGCCATTTTGTATCTAGAACTAAACAGACAGTAAATGACATCACAAAACTACACAAAAGTTTGTATCAGTGTAGATTTTATAAGAAGTTGTGAAGGTAGACCCATATTTTTGGAAAGGACATTTACATCTGAGACCTACATGAATTTCTGGTCAAAGCATTGCAAACTACTGAGAGTTACCGGTAGACTTCGAAGTATGAAACAAAGTTATGGAGAAATCTCCCCATTATATTAAAAATATACAAGAGCTCTATTGCCTGCAATTCCTGAGGATTAAAACAAATTAATAAATAAACAAAGAAAATCATATTAATATAAATTTATAGGAGGAAATGTGTCTGATATGAACAAAAAAATATTATTTTTACTATCACATTTTATTAAAACATGGGCCATGTTCTAATACATTACACTGATGGTGTTTTCTTAATCTTTCATTCAAACGTAATTACTTATTATGTTTATTTACAGTACAGAACGAGCACATTTTTTGTGTTCCGGGAGGGGGGGAGTTTCAACTCTGATAGCATAATATTCTATTCCAGACTACTTTAACTCCATTACTGGCTTACAGCCCTGTAAGAAAGATGCATGTTTTAATGTTGTTAAATTTAAAATAACTACTGATGATTATTTCCTGAATCAATAAGAAAATTGTAAATTTCACAACTTCCCCTCCCCAAAAGGTTTCCTGTTTGTCAAGAAAATTGGATTCTGTAAAATATTTATAGACACTTACAGTCATTCCAAAAGCCTGCATCCGCAGAGCAACTTCTCTACCAATCCTACCAAGTCCAATGATAGCTAAGGTCTTGCCAAACAGTTCACAGCCCAGGAATTTTTTGTGATCCCATTTTCCCTCCTTCATTGACAATGATGCAGACCCAAGGTTTCTAGCCACATAGGTAAAAAAAAAATAAAGGAGATAATGTTCTGTTTCTTTTTCCTAGTTTTTTTCATTGTTTTCATTTAAAATGATAAAAAATTATAAAAGCAACAAATATCTGCATGTTGAATCACACTCAAGTCAGCTAGCCTATGTATTTGTATAATTTAGCAGCCTTCAATAGTTTTGTATGACAAAAATAAAGAGCTGTATTGCTAAATTCTTTTACAGGAAGGACTCCAGCAAAGCTGATACACCATACAAAAAGGTAACACATAAGGTAACTAAGTTTTGCAAAATAGGTAGCACTGTCTACTATCACATCACAGAAAATAGTAAATAATGTTTTAGTGTGCTATGTAGTGCTCTTAATAAAGGCATTTTGATCAAAACATCAATTTTTGTATGTTTGTGCTTTCAGTAATATTCAAAACCTCCACTATCATACATGTTCACTTTCTTGTAAGTTCTGTTACTAATTATCAACTGCCTACACAATAATATGAGAAGGATGTGCATGTTCATTGCCATCATCATCATCATCAAAACCAATATTTTAGGATTGTAGAGATACTACTTTAGATACCTCAGCACACAAATCCTGCAATGCCTCCATTTTCAACCCTAATACAGTCAAATCCCATTATAACAACTTGGTCCTGCGAAACGAAATGTGTATGCAATAACAGAAATTCACTATCAGTCAGTCAGTCAGTCAGTTCCTCTTTTGCCAAGTTTGGCACATAAAGGCGGATGTCATAGTTCTCCATGCCTGTCGGTCAGTTGCCAAGGATTGCAGGTTTTATGCATTTATGCCTGATTTTAATTCATTCATAAATGTTCTTCTGAGCGTTGTTTTTGGTTCATGATTTTCATTTTATGTGTGTTTATTTGTAGACCCAACCATTGCGCACAAAATTTGAGTCTTGCTGTTTTTTTCTTGGAGATCTTGGTGTATTGAACTCAATAGAGAAATATCATCTGCGAAGGTGAGATCTTCCAGGTTCTTATTGTTTACCCATTTGATTCCCAGTTGTTTTTGGTCTACTATACTACTAATTCACTATACCAGTACAAAATAATACTGAATATAATTGGGGATTTTGAAAATCATCGTTAATTATGGAAATTTGTTATAAAAGAATGCACAATAGAGAGATTCTACTGTATTATCAATTCATACTTTGCTTTGTTTTAATCTTTTCTCCACCCCTCAACTGTCCCACTACATACTATATCCTATTTATTTTATTATTATTCACCCTTTCCTCATCCTCACAAAAAATTTAAAAAGTTATCACTACAGGTGTTTTATATTTTCAAAACTGTTTTCAGTTTTAGACATCATGAGTGTTTGTAGCAGAGATAGATCCTATGTAGGTTAAATTTGATCTAATACAAAATAAATCATCTAGCTCCACACCAATACTTATACTTTTATACATTTAATTATTTTTGTTGGTGCTAAATATGGACATTTGTATTGAAATATGGAAATAAATTGTTAAAAATATTGATTTATGAAAAAAAAGTTGACATACATATGAACCTTCAACTTTATTTATATGCAGAAACACTAGATACAAAGGTAACATGGTTACATAACACACTGAAAGTCATTAATATATCTCATAAGAAGAACCATGGCTAACATATATCATTTTTTTTCTTTTATCTGCACCACCTGATTAATGTTACTGACACATGTACATAAAACTGTATACATCTCCTCTTTACCTGGATAGTGCAATAAGAAGTGTGCAGGTGTGTTCAGCAATACTCACAACATTGCTTCTTAGTGTGCTAGAGAACAAAAATAATAACAGAACGCATTAAACTTGTGATTTAAACAGGGACAAATGTCCTTACGGTAATTTGTTTTCTCATACCTTTAAGTTTGAACAAGACAAAAGAATCAAATAAAACAAACACATAAAACAATACATAATGTTAGTAAAATAAAATACATTAAATTAAATCAGCCTTGTCATATAAAATAATAATTATACAAGAAGATCATGTTACACTCGAACAGACATGGTGGGGCATAGATTTTCAACTGTCAGTATTGTTGAATTCTAGGACACAACTAATACATTCAATCATCAGTCCAATATGCATGATCAGTTTTCAAACCATGAACAAATTTGATAGTTATTCCTTCATAGCCAATAAAAAGTTTCACACAATTGTTTTCTTCTTAGCTGTTGAGTGGTGCTGTATAGCAGTGGATTTCAACTTTTCTATCCTTTTCTATCTTCTGGCAGAACCAACCAATTTCTCCAACCTATGTTGCCAGAAAAACAAAATGGCCTAATTTTAGCGGAGACTAAATTATGCCACGATTTAATGTCATAAAGCGCATCAGAGAAGGGTTGATCCTGGAGTTTGTGGGGGGAGGGGTGGTATTAGGGGTATAGTTAGACCCCCCTGCCTAAACTCTATGCATCTCTGTTCAGCGGAGATTAAATTATGTCATGATTTAATGCCATGAATGCACATCAGAGGAGAAAGGATGATCATAGACATTAAGGACTGTTGTCGGAAGAATCAATCTACGCACTGAGAGCCCCCTTCCCCCAGGGTTGTTTTGTCGGGTCAGGTAGGTCCTTATCAGTAAAAGGCTAGTTCAGCAATTTATACGGCAGCCATTTCGCTAAAAGAAATGGACTGGCAGAGTAATGTCACAAACCAAAAAAAAATTTCAATCGGAAGATTACTTAAAAAAACTGTGAGCAATGTAGGCACATGGTATGTGATTGGACTACATATTTTGTAAATATTAAAGCAAAATGAATAAGTTACTTTACTCTGACTTTTTCTGTAGGTTACAAAGGTTTTTTTTAAGCTTTATCCATATAAATCTTGCTGCCTATTCTTTAAATAGTTAAAGAATATTAACTTCCTGTGGCCCCATCCCAATTTTCTAATTTTTCTGTGCAAGTCTCCATGGCCCCAGGGTCCATATTTCTCAGGTTGAGAACCACTGATGTTTAGGATGTTTTCTTCTTCTGCATTCGTTCTTAAACTCCTGCAAATTAGCATGATGTAGTCCAGAGAAGGGGATGTGTTATGTCATAGTTTACAGCTCTGCTGTGATAATCTGCACTTTTTGACCTGTCACATCCGATTTCAGCATGACTTTTGGGTCACTTTGACCCTATATGGGATAGAACAGCCACCTCCAAAGATAACCTCCTTAGTCACCTTCTACGACATGCATAAGGATGTTGCTATTCTTTGCTCCCCTTTCCATCCTAGCAACACACAGCAAGATGTTTTCAATTGTTAAGACTAATGATTATATTGTTTCTGTAGTTGAGTCGTGGTCTGGAGCAGTATAGGCCTATTTTTGCCATTGTATATGGATAAGAACAAATGTGTTTTGAAAACCACAAAATTGGCATACTGAACTGATCTTCCGCCAAAGATGGATGTGTCGGGCCATTGGAGCAAAATAAAACGGTGACACAACGCATTTCCATTCTCTTGACTGCATCCTGCTGGAAATCTAGTAGTACTGCTATAGGAGAGTTCCACCAGGAGTTTGAGAAGGAACGCTGAAGAAGAAGAACTGATCTCACAACACTCTGGGTGTAACAACAGATTGATCTCCCCAGGAAATATCTATCCAGGGTAAATATGCTGATGGTTCCTGAGGCTTACTGAAAAGCACAAAATTATTATGCTCTACAAGCAACTTGCCATACTTGTAAAACATTTTAGTACACAGAATATTTATCTAAGATGACATGGTTTTTAGAATGAATCTACTTCAAGCTAGATACCTGGATGCAAGATAAATTGAAACTGCTATATTTGTTGGCCTGTCCTCTCTCAAATACAACTCAATTAAAATTGTTCATGGTTCAAAAGCCGAATGTATACATTGTACTGGCAATGAATTTGATTTATTAGTGGCACCTAAAATTTAACACATTATACATAGCTGTCAACTTATTTTTTCATAAATCCGTATTTTTAAATATTTATTTCCATATTTCAATATAACAATTTTTTTTATTGGGTTCTTTAAGTTTGTTTTTTTTACCGAAATCTGTATCAATACAGAAAATCTGTAGTAGTTGACACCTATACACATTGAAAACACTGTCCTATAGAGAACATACTTCCAGTGAATACGCTCTATTATATTTATACAGGTACCATGTTGCTTTATCAATGAAATGTACTCACTGTGCAAAACTGAAATTCAATAAGAAAGCTTGAAACAAGGTAATGAAGTTTTGCTAATAACTAGACATACACATAAAATTGATGAGCAGTGACGACACAACTGGCATTCACATGTCATCGAAATGTGGGAGTGGCCGGAAGGATAGAAATAGGACAGAGGTGACACAAACAGGAAATGTAAAAAACTAGAAAATATACAAAATATTTTGTGATAGACTCAAATAAGACAAAATATTTTACTAGGTACTCGGTTAAGCACAAATGATATTTTACCAGTGTACTTGACAAGATGATCAAGCATTAGCTCCATTACTGGTTTGCAGTTATGTAAGAAAGATGTCATCTATTTAATATTGTTTAATTAAAAATTATTATTGATGGCTATTTCCTGAAACAATAAGAAAATGTACTCTCATCTGCACCCTCTATGGCAATAAAACAGGCAACCTGTGTGTACCAGGAGAGATGACTAACAGTTTTCACATGCGCCATCTAAGGAGATTTCTTGGAGTTTTATGGCAGGACAAAGTCACTAACACTGATGTATTGAAAATAACAGCAATACCACAGGCCAGTCTGTGCAGAGGATAGAAAATGGAAGAATACTAAAGGATCTACTTTATGGGAGAATTACAGTCTCTGAAAAGATCATAGAGATGGCCTCTACTTCAGTGCAAAGACATATGCAAATGGGATATACATGCTATGGAATCATGGGAACAGGATGCCATGGATCATGTTGCATGTAGGGTAAAGATCACGAATGGTATAAAAAGTAGTATAAAATGGTATAAACGAATGGTAGTTGAAGGAACAAATGCACATCTAAGGAGATGCACAACAAGACACGATGGTATATGTACATACTGTGAAAGACTATTTGTGTGTGATCATGTTGCATGAAAATTGGTTTTGTGCATCACATGCATCCTCATCATGGATCACAGACTATATATCATATACTACAACAATAATACGATCATCTGGAAAGATGAAAAGGTGCCTACCAAGAACAAAGAATATTTCACAAGTTACCTCCAACTTCCCAAACGATTCCCTGTTTTTCCAGAAAATGGGATCATGTACACTTTTTATATACACTTTCAGTTATTCCACAAGCTAATTTCCTTCATTAGCTGTGAATAGGTATCCCTTGACGGTCCATAGCTTTTCTGACAATAAGGTTCATTGTCTCAAAGGCATGGTTGTGTGAGGGGGTATATGGATGCATGTTTTAGTCTCCGAAGGAAGGAATTTCAGTGTTGCAGTGTACAAGGATCATCACATCCTGCCATAAGTGTAATATATGCTTCTGCACCAACTATTTAATCATTCTTAGGAAGAGGTTGTTACCCCATTTGTAGTGACTATTTAATCATTCTGAGGAAAAGGTTGTTACCCCATTTGTAGTGACGTACATATAGCATTCCCCATCACTTATGAATTCACCACAAGAGGACAAAGGTGCAAAGTCCATTGTCCTACATCCTTTTGTCATCCACTAGCTAGAGTTATTTGACTGAAGCCAAAGCAAAAAATTGAGACAGAGAAATTCATTTAACGCAAGAGTAGAGGGAAAAAGAACATATAATATTTCCTTCTTCTTTTATTTACTTGAAACATGTCTATATCCATAACATAAAAAATGAAACATAACTGTAAAGATGAAACATATAAGACAAATGTTGGAGGGATTTTTTGCTGAAAGAAAACCTCACATATATCCTAATAGAATATATAATGTAGCATGATGGTTTGTCTGGTAGGTCACTGGTAAGACACACAGACCACATGCAGACTCTTGTAGTTAGACACTCTAAAATGTTGTGGAAAACTATATATCAACTACTACTCACGTCATGACAATAATTCCTTTCCTGGTAGCAGCATCTACATCAATGTTGTCCACATCAGACCCAGCACATGCAATGATTTTTAGATTTGTACCAGCATTTATCACATCAGCTGTTACCCTTGTACAGGACCTTACAATCAATCCATCATATTTCTGCAATCAATAATTAAATTCAGTCCATATTTAAACATTACTGTTATTTTCAGTTATGATATGCCATGTTACATTCATTATTCAGTATCTCTATTTTGTGTTATGCTCTTTCATTAGTTTTTATCTGTGTGCAATATTTAATAGCGGGGTATGGTGGTTATGTTTACCAAATACTATGTTGTATGGTTGTGAGAGTTAGACACTAATTGCAAACATGGAGAGCTGGATATAGGCTTTAAATACAAGTGTTATAGATGTATTGTCACCTTTGTTGATGGGGTATGTAAGGGGAACAAAGAATAGCGACACTGTTACCTGCAATGCATCTCACATGTGACTAAGACGATTTTGGGCTAGCTGTCCCATCTCATAGACAGTCAAAGTGACCTAGAAGCCATGTTGAAGTTTATGTCAGGCAAAAGGAAGCAAATATTGCAGGCAAACTTTAAAATCTGCAGGAGTTTGTGAACAAATTCAGAAGTATTGTGTATATTTTCTATAAAGAACATAACATAAATGTGCATTAAAACGTTTTAAAATTGAATAGGCCTATGTTTGTGATGCTTGCATATCAAAAACAAAAATTGCTTTTGAGTATTGTTAACAGTGAGAGACTGAATGAAAATGCTGAATATGTAAGGCAACAAGGATTCATTGGCAAAAAAAAACAATCTTGAAGAGAGGGTACAGTGGAAGGAGCAAAGACAAAGAAAATAATCCTGGACTGACAACATCAGAGTAAACAGCTCAGTGTTCTCCACTCTTGTATTGTATCCACTGCAGTAACACTAACTTTGTTCTATTATGTATTGAATCTTGACACCCATGTGTGTATAGTAGTGTGAATAATAGTACACCTATTAGATATAGACCTAATATTATATAGGTTATAATATAGGTCACTATATAGTATATAGTACTCTGACTAGGCCTAGTCCTATTACATGATGGGAAACAGTTATTTCTTTCATTCTCTTACAATTTGTCTACCTATATCTTTAATTTAATGTTGTCTCTTCAATACGCTTTGCTGTCCTTTGTAGCTCATCATTTGGTTCTCAATAGATATATTAGCTTTGACTTTGTTCTTTCTTTATTGTTGTTTCTGTGAGTATTAACTTAATAATTAATTTAAATAGCTCCTATGTTGTTGTTTTTTGTGGGTCAGCATTTCAGTCATACATATGCCCTATTTATATATTAATTATATTCATGAATCAAATGGATCAACTGTAAAATTTAATTAATGAAAAGTATGATCAATGATACATTAGTCATTGATTGATACTATTGTTGTCAATGATTCGGCTACAATTTGTACATAACAAATCGCGTGATTTAGTACAGAAAATTTTTTTTTTTAATTGTGAAAACATTTGGAGCAGTAACTACGGACTAATACAATGAATACAGTTGCAATGCATGCCTATGTGCGCCAGCAGACGAGGCACTGTCATTGTTGTGTGATTACTCAAGGCAAGGACAAACGCCCTATAAACAAATATTAAGCTTACCGGAATTTCTAGTAAAAGCTCAGCTTTATTCAAATTATTTTTCTGCACAACCTGTAATCCATTATTCTGTAGAATATCGACACATGTATGATCAATCTCATCCGTAATGAAGACTGTCTTAATTGTGATAATCATCTTATCGCTTTCCTGGATCGGCGAACAATAGTTCGCTGGAACTATAAAGTTAGTTCGCTGTTCCCGGACCTACGACTTGGATCATGCTGTCTGCTGCAAGGAAATTTAAAAAATCAAAACCGGTAAAAGGAGTCTACAATAGTTGCCACTCAACTTTCAAAACTTGTCTAGTTACGAAAACGAGCTACTAAACGAGCTACTCCCAGAGAGTCAGTGCGGTTTTCGTGCAGGTCGTGGTACAGTTGATATGATATTCTCTGCACGACAAATTCAGGAAAAGTCACAAGAGCAACATAGTGAACTCTTAGCAACATTTGTGGACTTAACTAAAGCATTCGATACCGTTAACAGAGAAGGACTGTGGAAGGTGCTTACAAAGTTCGGATGCCCCCCAAAACTTGTCACTGTGATACGACAATTTCATGACGGTATGATGGCTAGTGTTATCTGCGATGGAGGAGTATCTCCTGCATTCCCTGTCACAAATGGTGTAAAGCAGGGATGTGTGCTGGCCCCTACTCTTTTCAGCCTGTTATTTACAGCCATGTTAACGGAAACACACCATAGTAATTTCAATTTACGTCGTCTAAAAGCAAACACGAAAACTAAATCTAGTACTGTTAGAGAATTACTTTATGCTGACGACTGTGCATTGTATGCTGACTCTGTCGTAAACATGCAGAGCACCATAGACCGCTTCTCAAAGGCCTGCAACAACTTTGGTCTCACTATTAACACCAAAAAAACAGAAGTCATGCACCAAACAACATCAAATAGCCAACATACTGCTACTTCCATCATCGTCAATCAGGAAAAACTGCAGGTAGTCGACAATTTTACTTACCTTGGAAGCACTCTCTCTCGCGATGTCAACATTGATGTGGAAATTAACAATAGACTGGCAAAAGCTAGTGCTGTATTTGGCAGATTACGCAAAAATGTATGGGACAGAAGAGGTATAAGAACAACCACCAAACTACAAGTATATCATGCTGCTGTTATACCAACCTTACTATACGCCTGCGAAACGTGGACAGTGTATGCTAGACATGCAAGAAAGTTAAATCATTTCCATCTTACCTGCCTACGTAAATTACTAAACATCCATTGGTGGGACAAAGTACCAGACTACGAAGTCTTGGAAAAATCAACCTCAATAAGCATCCACACAATACTTATGAAGGCGCAGGCACGCTGGGCAGGCCATCTTGTGCGTATGGAGAACTCGCGTTTGCCAAAACAAATATATTATGGAGAACTCAAGGCAGGATTTCGAAAAGCTGGTGGACAGAAAAAGCGTTTCAAAGACACGCTCAAGTCATCCTTGAAACATCTTAACATTGACGTAGGCGCTTGGGAGAGCCTCGCTCAGGATAGAACAGCATGGCGTTACAGCATTAGAACGGGAGCACTAGCGGCAGAAGAATTCAGACAAGAAACTGCAAGACAGAAGCGGACACGTAGAAAAGAAAAAACATCTCAACCTCACACAGATACCTTCTATTGTTGTCAATTCTGTAAAAGAACATTTTGTGCGCGCATTGGACTTGCTAGTCATTTAAAAACGCACTATTAACTTTATTATTTTATTATTTATTGTTATTATTATTATGGTTGAGTTTTTGGTCATCGTCGATCACGACGGACGAACATCATCAGTTACGAAAACAAAACAGCCAAGATAATACAATCCATTAAAAACAAAATTCGTCCAGGACTTATGGGGCAACTATGGGGATGCATCAATACACATTCCTGCATGGTTGTTGTCATGTGACGTATTCTCTCCGGCTCGTTGTTTTCCCAATGAACTCCCTGAACCCTTCTCTGTCTTGGGCGATGCGGCTTGCATTATCCAACTATGTATTCATGTTATCTTAAATGTCGTCAGTCTATCGTCTTCTTGGTCTGCCTTTCCTCCTCCTCCCTCCATTATTTGTCTTTCTAAACAGTTGAATCTCTTTATAAGACTAATCAGGTGTAGTTTTCTTTTTGCTATTGTGTTTAGTAACCAACACTCTAGAATCTTCAATGTGTTTATAATATCTGAGTTTCTCTTTTTTTTTCCTTCCATAATATTCTCTAAGTATCCTTCTGTAGCATTTCATCTCAAAGTTGATCTTCTTTGCCGCTGTTTTACTTAGGGTCCATGTTTCACAGACGTATGTTGCAACCGGAAAAATAAAAGTTTTTAGCATTATCAGTATTATTTCTATTCTATTCAATCGTGTCATCTTACGATATGTCATTGCCAATCTTTTCCTTATATCTCTGTCATGCAGTCTCACGCACCGTTGATGTTTGCTCCTGAGTATTCGAATTTATCCACACATTCTATCTTGATATTGTCTATTCTGATTTTTGGTTGTTGTGTTGTTATATCTGTTGACATGATTTTTGTTTTTTGCGCATTTAAATGTAAGTTATGTAATTCGCTGTATTTCTTTGTGTTTTTGATACGTTGTTCCAATCCCTTTATATCATTTGAAAGAAGCACAGTGTCGTCTGCAATGTACTGCACTTATTTCTACCTTCAGTTACAAATGTGCATAATCCATTTTATTTCATATATTCCTATATTTGCCCCATAGTCCTGCTCTCTATGTGAAATATGTAGAATGTATTTATAGGGCCTAACACTTGTATTCGTTTCTCTATATCCATGTCTGCAATAATGCCCATTCCTCACAGTCATTTGTCTACATAATTTGGGATCTCATCAACAGAACAGAGAAGGATTCGTGACAAATGGGCAAGGCGATTTCTTCATGTAACCTATTAGTATAGACGGAGTCAAAATGATCGTACTCTTATCTCACCCCTCCTGAAGCGATTTGAGCGCCCCAGCTACTGCAAATTTCTCAGAGATTGTAAACATAGGCTTTTTAGATCCAATGATGCAAATTATACCACCCCTGGGTCACTCGTCGATGCCGGGTCTTGTGTAGCCTACCTGCGATCCATGAGCAGGCTAGTAGAATGCACAAGGTGCAGATGGCGCCGTCAGCCAGGCTCTAGCCTGGACGCTAACCAGACACTAGCCTCGCCGCTATACTGAACGCCCGCCAGGACAGTCACACCATAGCACACCACAATATATTTGAACGCAAAATTGTGCTGGTTAATTGAGAGTGAATTTAAACTAGTGGGCAAAATACAGTCCATCAAGCCATTATTATCTAGTCTGCAGGCTGATCTAAAAGTACTATATAAACTGACCCCCAAGATAAGAAAACACTACCCAGAGTTCTAAAGGACTAAAGATGAGTTTTCCCCCTTACCACACGCGAAAACCTCAGTTGAGCCCACAGACAAAAACGATTGCCGATCTCAGATATAAACAACATATCTATCTCTTATTCTGTAATGTCACAATGTACTACAGCTATGATAAGAGTAACATCTCAAGTCTTCCAGATTATAACGCATTGTCCTTAAGTATAGGAATTGTATACCAGATGTGTAATTATTTTCTTGTTTGTCTGTTTGTAATAACTTTTTTGGGAAAAGAGTTAGAAGCATGCCACTACTGAGAAACAAAGATGTATGTAAGGCTTCAATGAAAGACATTTTCATCAACCACAATAGTTGGGAAAATGTGGTTTAAGATCGAGGTGCATGGAACAAAGGTGTAGAGACTTGAAACACTTCTGAAGGACATGTTAGAATACAAATGGCATACACATAAAGCGTGACTGCAGCTGTGACTAGGATCTACTGACATATGAAGTGCTTCTAAACGCACAACCAGCTAATTTAAGAGGTTCTCAAACGTTTTTGTAGCATGGCTCAGCCCCCCCCTCCCTTTGGGGAAAATTTTCTTCTGTGGCCCACTGGTGCCTAAAAAATGTTAACAAGGCGTCATCACCAAAATTTGTGTCTATCATTCATCAAGTGGGCAACGTTATGTGCCCCCCCCCTCAATTAACAATGTTTCTCTGTGCCCATCTCCCCTTTCAAGTCTCCATGTTTCCCAAGTGGCCATATGACCCACATTGAGAATATAGTTTGTGACAGCATTCTAATCTGTCAATGGGCAGATAAACATGAAAGCACAAAATCACAGAAACAAAACAAATCAATGTTGTAACAAAAATATCTGTATTAAATAAAAAACATTAAAAAATGCAAATCACAAAGTTATAGTGAGAGGTACAAAGATAAAAGCATGATACAAAATCATTTTACAAAGTACAAACACAGGTAATTTATGTGTCTGGCAGGTCTTTATCAAGCAAATCATACAAAATAGTCTTACTCTTCTTCTTCTTGTTTGCGGTTTAACATGTCAACACAGCAAGTTTAGCTTTCTTGATAAATGCTGCTGTATTTGAAAGCTCCTCAAGGCTAACGTACACCTTTCTGTAGATTTCTATGGGCCAGTGCTCCTCTTTCAACTGGTTTAGTGTAATGCAGTCTTGCAGAATATGCTCCACAGTCTCTGCTGCTTGTCCATATGGACAAAGAGGTTGCGAAACAAGTCTTAGTCTATCTAAATCATACAAGATAGTAACTACAGGAGTATTGTGCCAAGAATTTCCTTATGGATGTGTTTAGATTTTTTCGGCCATGTGAAGAGAATGGCATGGAAAGAGTGTTGCTGGAGGGGGCGATAGAAGGCAGTAGAGGCAGAGGCCGACCAGGATCTCATTGGACAAGAGATATTCAGGAATGCATGCACATGTTGCTAGAGGAAGCAGGAGAGCTTGCCAGAGACCACAGGGATTTCAGGAGATTCATAAGGAAGACTACATTCTGGAAAGAATACATCACATAACACACACAAGATAGTAAGAACAAAAATATGTTCTCCAATGATGCATATGTGGAAGTCAGGATTGGGTCCATATACTGTGATCAACACAACGAGGAGTGATGTAGTCAGCATGACAGCAACTATCTGTTTCCCCAGAAATGTTCCCATATTTTTCTGGCGCACTTACAAAAAAGGAGAATGGATTCCCTTGACAACATCATATAAATCTTCCACAACATATCAATTATTGCAGAGAATGTAGCTATTGAGGTATGAGAAAAGTAGATTTTAAACTGATTCACACCATTGAGATGAGCTGTGCTGCGAAGCACCTTTGAAGGAACATTGATCGAAAGTATGTTCTGCAATCACCATTCTGTCATAGTACATCATAATAATTCCTTACAGTATTAGCTGTCAGTTAATTAATATTAAAAACAATATAGAAATTTGGGTTCCTATCAAAAACTCATAGTTTACTTTGCTTTTGGACTAACCCATCATTTCATTAGTTCTAACATCACTTTAATTACAAATGTGTACTAAGGGCTCAAGAAGCAACCCAAACCACTGTCCATTCTATGCTCACAGGATAAAAATTTAGTGGGAGACATTGCTTCCAGTATGAACAATTAGCATTGAATTCCCCATCATCTACTGTGGAAGACTGAGCACATGTGGGCCTGTCTAAAATGCTCTGATGTTGGTTTATAAACATGGCCTTAGATACATCTTCAAAAAGGGATGGTTTTACCTACCAAAATTTTTTTTACAAATCTTTTGCTCATTTTCATTGTAATTCCCTTTTCTTCCATGATCTTTTAGCAGAAAATCGTTACGGTGAGAAAGGTTCTTCTGCATTTCTTCTCAAACTCCTACATATCAGCAGGTCCTGAGAATGAAATGCGTTGTGTCATGGTTTACAGATTAGTCGCAATATCTGTGCCTTTCGGCCTGACATCTGACTTAAGCATAGCTTCCGGGTCACTTTGATTCTATATGGAATGAGACAGCGAACTCCACCCTACAAGATTTTCCTTAGTTGCATTTTATGACATGCATGGAAGGTAAATGGTTTGCTATTCTTTGCTCCCCTTTCGGACCCCATCAACCCATGGATGTGGGGAGATGAGGTTGTACCTATCTTTTGGCTAATCTCCTACTAAAGGTTATGCTCTGATTTCCTGGGAGAGGGGTGTGTATGTGTGTTACAACCACTTCCCTTATCTACAGGCTTACCGGTAGTTCATAAACCAATCATGTCTTCTTTTATCCATGTGTGCCATTAAGCATCATGGGGAGCCGAAGTCTTCTTTCTTTCGCTGTGATGCTGCTGCCATAGTGCAGCCTTGGTGTTCGAGTATTTGCCTGATGTCATCTATTCATCTTCGTCTGGGTCTTCTCCTGTTTCTCCTTTCAGGTTATCTTTTATTGAAGGCTATCAATGGAATGTGATCTGATTCCATTCTGGTTAGGTAAACCAGTAACTATATTAAATAATCAAACTGTTTTTTCAATATTTGGCATATTAGGACTTCAGCTTCATGTAGTTTATATGATATGAAGAGTAAAATCTTCTTTTAGGTCTTTACTGAGTTATAAATAGCAAATAGGCCAAATAACTATCTGATGTCAGGGAATTCCAATCAAACACCAAAAACACCAATCAAACCAATTGATGCCATGACGTTACTTCTCCCGACGCAGACGAGAATTTTTAGAAAACCTAACATAAGTAGGTTAAATATCATAACTGCTGTACATGCTAATCCTACCCCTAATTCAATCCCACACTGCGCATGTCCAATCACACTGCAAAGGTTAGGTAATACCTCTCAGTAGAATGAAACTAGTACAAAGGTCACAGTAAAGACCCAAAAGAAAAATGTGCAGATATGAGGATATAAAGCTTGATGTGCTTGATCACAATCAAGTGCTGTCACCACATAAGCAGCATGTAAATCTTTCTACTTCTGTGTTCATTTTCAAATTCCTATTGGGTAACAAGATGTAGTCCAGAAAATGTAATGAAGCTAGACTGCCATATTGCATCTTTTGATTTTTATCTGACACATCCAACTTCAGCATGGCATTTAGGTCTTTTAGACCTATGGGATAGGACAACCAACTCCACTTCCAAACCTCTTTAGTCACCTTTTACTACATGCATGGCAGGTCACAGTGCTGTCATTCATTGCTCCCCTTTCTGAGCCAGGAAACACATGAACAAAGTAACAGATATGAACCATCCAAAATGTCAATAATTATACATGAAATCTAAGATATCTGGTTGTTCCTGCTGATCAGTTCTAGCACTAGAAGATTCTCTTCCAGTTGCTGCTTCACCATGTGTTGCAAATTCTGGGATCATATAGTAAGCTCTATCAATATTGTCCTCAATTAATAATTCTTCCTCTGCATCATGCACTTCAATACCTGCCTCTCTTTTTTTGCCTGCAGCTCGATTTAATTTACTGCCAGTTGGTATTGGTTCATACATCTTAATTTCTTGACCTTCCTTCATTGCTTTCATTATTCTCTGACTAAACCTATATTGACGAAGTCTATCCGCTCCCTTTGCACGCAGTTCTTTATATTTCTCAGGATTGTTTTTTCTTAAATTATCCTGATACCTTTTTGCTCTTTCATTGTTGTATCTCTTAAACCCTTCTGGATCTAAAAGCTTCTTTCTGTGTCTCCATTCACGACTCCTGCCAAGTCTATACCACTCCTCCCTGGCAACAGGATCCATATTTTTTAAACTTTTGGTTGGGGGTAACAGCCTTTTTAAATCATCAACTGACATGCATCTAATCTCATCATTGCTTTTTCCTATGAGGTCAGGTGGGAGCTTATTCACACGCCGAAAGTACATTACACGGTTCATCAGGCTTTTTTTCTCTAACATGTTTGGATCTCGGTTGGCCTCACTCATATGCATTCTCTCTTTTGACTGCTCATCTTTGGATAAACATTTGTACTGTTCATAACACTCTGTGTTCTCTTTCCTCAAGATTGCAAGACAGTTTCCTCTTTGTTGTTTAGGTAAAGGCTGTTGATGGAGACATTCTTGTGACAACTGATTGGATATAAATGAGTTTGAGGAATTTGTCTCCGCTGCTAGAGCTACAGCAATGGCATTGAGAAGGGCACTGTTTGTTGTGTCAAGATCTACAAAATCACATGTTGGTCTCATTGAAATTCTGTTGGATATCTTTGAAGGACTGTCATCTAATCTATTCACTGTAGATTGGGCTAAGTTCTGAATAACACATTGACTATCTGAACTGGAACTTTCATGAACAATTACTCTATGCTTAGTTTGTACATCAACTGCTGATGGAATTTTTGGTGCTGGAATTGGTATTAACGTATCTGACAAAATGATATTCTCAGAAATATTTTGTTTAATGTCACACTCTAGCTCCTGACCAAGAGTCTGTTTACTATGAAAATATGAAACCGGATGATTATACAGAAAAGCTTCTGGATTTGAAGTTACCACAGCTATAATCTGAGATTCTGTTTGCAGGCTATGTGTTGCAGGAGTACTTGACAATTGATTAGCAGTATGGTCTGAAATGTTATCAATCTGTGTTCCTCTAGACAGAGCAAGTGACTTTCCTGAGATTTGCAAACCTGCTTGAGCTAATCCAGATGAAGCCTCTACCTCTTGGTTGTGTGTGATGACACTGTGCAAAGGTGATGGTGTAGAGGCCATACTGACATTATTGGACTTGGCTGATGAGATAGTTTGAGCAGCAAATTTGGCTGGTTTTATTGTTATTGCAACAGCATATTTTTTAGCTAGATCTGAAAATATGTTCATCATTTCCTGCTTGCTTGATTGCTTGTCCTTCTTGACATAAATACTGTTGTACTTATCAAGGTATTCCTTGCATGAGAACAATGGATTAGTTTTTTTCATAAGCTTTCTAGTTTCTTCTTGTTTTACAGCCATGCCACCTGCTTGTGTAACCTTGATATTTGAGTCACCTGTAAGATACAGTGTAAATATTATACCTTCACTTTTGATCACATATGTATCACATTACTGCAGGATAAATTTCAGTAACTTATAATCAGTAAATAATTCTGAAATAGGAATATATGAAAATAAGCGAGGTCATTCATCATTAATAAAAATTGAAATCTAAAATTTAACAGCTGAAACATTTACATTTTAAGGAATTCTATGAGCAAGCCCCGAGCAGAATAGTTATCAAAACAAAATTATCAGAATCTTCTAAAGTTGAAGAGTTTTCAGCAGCTGCATGACCAGGTTTCAAGATCCACCAGATTCAACAAATTTAGGTTATGTAAAATGAACAAGTGTGCTATCTAGATTTTTATCTATGGCAGACGAGAGTAGAAAAATCATGGCATATCCATTTTTTAATGTTGTCTGTGTATGATTTCTTTGTCTTTCTCTGCTATTGTCACCTTATACTGTTCCCTACAGGTTTGTTTTTGACAGGGAATCATGTCAGCTTACATGTCCAAACAATGCTAGTTTTTGTCATTTTACTATTGATAGTAGTGATTCCTGTGGACAGTAGTGATTCATCTTATTTCTCATGTACACATTTTTTGTATTATGCTGTCTACAGGATATTTGTAGAATAACCACAATTATTTTTGAAGGTCTGTATCCATCTCTCCAAGTCTACAGTGAGTGTCTAAGTTGTATAACTATACAGTATAATAGAAAAAAAACCCAATGTGTTATATATTGTGATATATACTGTAACAACAACAATTTTTTCAATGTTAAGTGTAGTCTCGACATAGTCCATAAATCCTTAAATTATATCAACAATTTTGCGTTAACAAACTGCCAAGAATTCAGAGACACCTCCCCCGCATGCTTAATTATGTCCAAACAATTGAAACCCCTATGATGGCTCTATATGTGCATTGATTTTACAGGTCGATCTCATGCTGCCATTAATGAAGCAGTCTGGCTTTGTACTGTCCAAGAGCTTTTGATGATGTCACCTGGAGGGGAAGGTTGTTGTCTAATATGAATCAGATATTAACTATGTACTTTCTTATCTGCGCCCCTGGATACACTTGCAAATAGATTAAGCAAATTTAAATGCCTGGGTCCTTTCTCTGAGATGTTATTAACTCTTTCCGGACCAATCGCCAGTATACTGGCTTTGATTTGATATATTATTACTTCACAAGGCTAACTCTAACCTTGTGAAGTAATCACATACCATCAATGTACTTATATATTCATATTCTGTATCCATTCCCCTTTCCAATGATATATTACACATACACTATTTATCAATATTAGTATGTCAAGTGATACAATAAAAAACACATATAAGGAAATTTTATAAAATTAATTTGGTCCAAACCTAAACATAATTAAGTCCTGAAAGAGTTAATAAAGTTTAGTTGTAATTTTTAGTATAGTGTAGTTTTTAGTTATCTGAATTGACGCTGGCACACTCTGGACAAAAACCATAGGTGCTCATCTCTGCCAGCACATGATGAAGAGTAAGCATGATGATGGTTCTTGTAGCTTGCTGGTTACAGATACAGCTTTGACGCTCCCACAGTCACCCTGTTCTGCTCACCCAGGAGGTAATTCCGCATTCTTTAAGTCGTATTATCATATCTCCTTCCAGTATAGCATTCTCATTTAGAAAATGTTCATGGTAAAGATCTTAGTCTTGTCCATAAATAATTCTCCTACCTGTTGGTTCTCCCTTGTAGCAGGACAATGGTCCTACTAGATTTCCAGCAGGATGTAGTCCAGTGAATGGAAATGTGTTGTGTCACCATTTTATTTACACCAATGTCCCAACACATCCATCTTTTGTGGAGTTTCAATAGATTGATATTGTGAGAAGGGTTTTTGTAAGATGCTCTGCAGCCAGGTTTGGTCTGATCCACTTGTCCTTATGACAAGATAATCTGCAAACATGGCTATATGGGTGTTAAGAAAGTCACATGGGTCATTTATAAATATTAAGATCAGGATGCAGCTGAATGCTTAGCCTTGGAGTAGCCCTTGAGCATGCGTTTGGATTATAATGTATTGTTCCCTGCAATTTGGATGGTTCTGTCACTTCAGTAGTTATTAATCCATTTTCTGTTTGATAAAGATGTGTTATAATTCTCGAGGTATGTATTATTTTCTCTTGGTATACTAGTATGTTGAAAAGCACTGGAGGCATGATGCATCCTTACCGGACTCTCATATTTTTTTTTAAAGAACTCACTCATGGTATTATTTATTTTTCTCTCCCCATATTATGATCATTTCTTTATTGTGATTCAACAATGTCTATGAATATGGTGTCAAAATTAACCTTTAGCACGCTGTAAACAAAAAAAACATTTCTTCTGCGGATGGATTATTTTTTGGTAATGTTACATAATAGGTGGTGACTGTTTTGAACGCGCTTAACTTTTTTGTTGTTAGAGATATTTAAATAATATTTGTACATATACATAAAGAATTGAACTCCGCATATATTGGTGCACGTTTTGTTTGTGTGTGTGCGGTACGAGATGTGTGAGAAAGTCATAAAGATGTTTTTTCCACACAAAAACCAACAAACTAAATCCAACAAAAATTATAGTAAAAAATGTCTCTTTTTGGGAAATATTCTGAAGGTGGCAACACTATTTACAGATTCAGTAGTAATTATGATCAAATTGTCATAATTTCACCGGAAAAAATGAATAAACATACAGGTTAGTCATAAAATCCTTCTATAAATCTAGAACTACTCCAAAATTGATCAATATAAGACAGTTGATTTATAAAGTCAAAATATACGAAAACCGCATGATCTAACTTATTTTTTAGTATGATTATCTTACTTACCTCCCAGGAATCCATGTTCAGACGAATAATCCATGATGATTTTATTGAAAATATGATAAAACAAAAGTCTATGAAAGAATGAGGACGAAACAAAATAACACCAGGAGAAATAATGCATTAAAGAAGCATCTTTAGATATAGGAATTAAGTGTACTAAGACCAAAATGCCTAAATTTCTTACTAAATAATACATTATAGAAGCATCAAGGATTTATTATTAAAGAAAAATCATGCAGCAAACAGGATATGAATCAGGTCTGCTCAGATGACACCCACTTGCCTCGCAACTTGAGTGAACACGTTTTCCATCTTCAATCACACCATATCCCTATAAAAGAGGTGCTCTTGTCAAAGATGGAAAATGTGTTGAGTCAATTTGCAAGGTGAGTGGGTACCATCTAAGCATACCTGGTTCAAATCCCATTTGTTGCATGATTTTTCATTTCTAAATAATATCCAAAATATAAATATCACCTGAAAAATCCTCAATACTTACCAAGAGAAGACAGTAGAAACATAGAATCACATTCTTCCTCCAAAGTGACCTCCTTATGATTTGCTTGAATTTGCTGCTTATCTAGAGACCCAGCAGTTAGAAAATAGCTGACACTTGGTTCCTCCTTATTTGCTAAAGTGTCTTCAGTTTGAAAACCATGTGACTGAGACAAACAGTCCTGGCTAGTTCTTGACTGACTTGTCTTTTCATGTATGATCTGAAGCAATTCTGAGAACAGAACTTCTGGGTCTAGTTGACATATATTGCTTGTTTGTCCTGATGGTGGACAAGGGTGATAACTATTGCTGATCAAATTAGTGGCAGTATTTTCACCTTCTTTGGACAACTGTTCATCCACAATACAGTCGAATGTATATTTATGGTCAACTCTAACATTAATGTGTCCAGCAAGCTCAATACTTTCATTGAAATCAATTTGACTATTGCACAAAATGTAAAGAAATTTCACAATAGAAGATATGAATTTTGAAGCAGCAGGTTTCCAGTCTTGTTCTAGCATCCTGGAAGAAGGTAAGTAAATATGTTAAAAGTAATCAACTACACTTTAGTGTTTCAGACTTGTCTTCATGCTTGATTAGGAGCCAGCTTTACAGAACTGGGGCATTACCATAAATGCTCAGCTTGCCAGTACAACAATCATCTAAGGGTGTGTATCTCAGTCAGATATTGGTTGTGCGTTCTTCAGATCTTTCCAAAAAGGATACACTTTCTCCCCTCTTCCCTAGTCACTTCTATTTATATCATTTTCTGAACATGAACACTGTCTCTTTCACCCTTCTCTTCATCCTTTTATAGTGCACCCATAACTGCCCTAATTAACTCCGTCTTTCTATCATTGTGCTATTTATTATAGCATTGTCTGCCAACATACCAGCTCTTTCATTTCTTTTCTCCTGCATGACCAGAACAGTAACATCCTTTGCTATACTTCTGATGTTATTGAAAAAAGTGATTCATTCGCTTCTTATCACTCCTACTTTATTGTCTTCACACTGCCCATTCTTTTAGTTAACACTTGGAACATTTAATTCTAAATATCTATATAGTGACTGTATTAGTTGTCTTGTCATTTTAACCTACAGTTCGTAAATCAAGATAGAACATTGGCAATGATCCTAAAATAAATCACTTATATATCAGTACCAAAGCTAAAGATGTGTACCATCAAGTCTATGGTACCAAAATCACCTGGCTGAGATACCAATCTGGTCGTTTGATCAGCATTGACGGATAGCAAATTTATTATCATCAGCACATCCTCCAGCTAGTTACCCTGTTCATTGATAATTACTATATTGAGTTATAATGTTATGGTAGGCCTATTCTAAATATCAAATGGAAAAATGAATAAATAACAACAACAAAAAACAAGGACATTTTCTCCGCGTTACGGTCCAACTAGGACCTTTTTCAAAAAACACAACAAACAAGAAACACACAAAATTATTTAACTGTGTTCACAAATTATCTAGACATCCTCTGACATTTTGTATATTTAAACCTGTTTATTGACAATATGATTACATTGCACCTACGAGCCTCTAGCATTAAAATCACTCCAGCAAGAATATTTTTTCTTCAATTGACTGAGCAACTCCTGCCACTTATTTCCTACAGAACATATACCAGATCAGTGCAACTTAGTTCGTTCTCCTTGCATTTGTTCTATTTTCTTTTTAAATGATTACATCAAATAGACTTACAACTGATCCATTTTCACTGCAGACCAACATACCCTGCTTTCACCCAGTTCACAATAACAGTTGCATCAAAATTATGACCACAATATATATTTATATTAAAATGTGTATTACTGCAGAAGTGGTTTTGTGGTCGTGTGGTTTAGTGTTTTTCTTTTGGTAGCAGTTGTTTGTCATTCTGTGTTCTATCCCAGAGATAGCTGTAAATTAATTTTTGTACATCAATTTGTAGACACAGATGAAAGTTTTTGGGGAATTTCAAGAATAATTTGTATCTTTCTTTTTTTGCTGGTTACTTTAAATGTATTTTGTAAAAATATTTAAGAAATTTTAATTATGCATTTCCTAATTTCTACAGAAAATAGTGTTATTTAATTAAGTACTTTAGACGGTGTTTTGGACAATGTATTTTATTTTTATTAATCTATTGGTTGATTGCTGATCCAGCAGTTCATGGGCTCATGTCTTTTGACCCATTGCCTTTGTGTGATTTATGCATGTGCTTGTGAGTTGTAATTTTGTTCCATATAATGTGTTCCATTTATCTGTCCTGGAGGGAGAAGCATTTTCCTGATGTCATCCAGCGCAGGGCACTAAAAAAGGTGGTGGTATATTAATCTATTAAATCTATACTCTGGGGTGCAAAGGAAACGCACTGCTCTCTGTGGACCCAGGGTTAGCAGATAACAAAGATCCCAAAATTACCTCCTCGTGGTGCACCCTGGAAACAGAAATACAGCGGCTTGAGCTGATTCTGGCTAAATCTTTTGGGGATCGTGTCAGTGAATGTGGAGGTAGCAGACTGAAAGAGATTTGACTGCATAAGAGACAGACAATATCTCTGACAAATCCAGCGTTAATACATACTGTGGCACTGTCGACACACAATGACGAGTCAGTCCAGTCCAATTATTGGAGTGGCTTCCAATGAAAAGGGTACGAAAAGGCAGATGCATGGTGAGAGACTAAAAGACAACATACTGAGTACAATGAAAGGGTAGCACACCAGAGGGCAGAGCATACTGCAAATAGAAATCGAAACGTTCCACGGAAATAGGAACTACAAGCTCTGTCAGCTCGAGACATGCTTCTAGTTACCTGTGCTCCTTACGGGCAGACACCCAGACCCAATTATGGGTGCCTGGCAAAAAAAGAAGATCTAGTGATCTTCTAGATCTCTAATGTCAAGCTTTCCTATAACATAAACATGTTCGCGGAGAGAAAGGGTTCCGTACCCAATGGGCTTAGGCACAAATGGGACAATGAAGGCAGCCCTGGCCCAACTCTACTGTCGAGCTTTCCTATACTGGAAACATGCTCACTGAGAGAAAGGGTTCCGTACCCAATGGGCTCAGGCACAAACGGGACAATGAAGGCAGCCATGGCCCAACTCTACTGTCGAGTTTTCCTATACTGGAAACATGCTCGCTGAGAGAAAGGGTTCCGTATCCAATGGGCTCAGGCACAAACGGGACAACGAAGGCATCCCTGGCCCAACTCTACTGTCAAGCTTTCCTATACTGGAAACATGCTTGTGGAGAGAAAGGTTTCAGTACCCGATGGGCTCAGGCACAAATGGGACATGGTCATTCAGCTGGAGAACACACATTTCTCCCAAACGTATAGTGAGACTCGGACAAGGGGTTCACGATGATGGTGAATTACACCTCGGCTAAGAAGGTGAAAGAGCCAGGGTATAACTCTTCTGTCGAGTTCTTCCTTCACCAGAACCAGGCTTGGGCAAGAGAAAAGGTTCAGAACCTGATGGGCACAGGCACAGAACGTTAAATTACATGAGGCAAGTTCACTGACGGTGGAACACCTCGTGCGAGATAGATGTGAACGACAATCATCTCAGCGAAGAATCACTACACACCCTCGTGGCAGTCGACAGATAGACAGGCTGTCACTGGCTAGGGAAGCCTACTACCTGAATTAAAGGCATGACATAAACGGATGTGCTAGGCCTCGGACGTCCAGACAACAAAGTGAACCAACCGATGTGCAAATAACACAGTTCAACTGTGGAACTTGTAGCACAATGTACTTCATGCTCCCCGGCGGAAATCACATGATAAATTTGTTGTGGTTATAAGAGAAAAACACAGAAGAAGAAATCTATACTCAATTAATTTTCTTTTCTTATTCTCACTCGGGCAAGGCCAGGTATTGCTTCTAGTATACTATAAACTAAGAAATGTTTACAGTAAAATATAATAATACAAATTTGAGTTTGCATTAAGAGTTATAGTGTACATTCATTATAAGTTGTAACTATTATCATTGTGACATTCTGTAGTAACTTCTTCATACATTCTCAAACTCCTGCAGATTAGCTGGCTGTAGTCCAGAGAAAAGAATGCTGTATATCATTCTTTAGTGTTGCTACAATTTCTGCACCTTTCGGCCTGACACATCTGACTTCCGTGTGGTTTTGGGTCATTTTGACCTTATATGGGATGGGACAGCCAACACCACCCTATAACCTACTTAGTCGCCACTTATGACATGCATGGACATTAAATAATGTTGCTATTCTTTGCTCCCTTCTCGGGTGTGTAATAACTAACTTTAGATGTGACAATTTGATTTTTCTGCTTTTACTTACCACTTTAGGATCATAGTTTTAATTTTTAATAAGGCATAGGTACATCTAAATTTAATATTTTTAGACCTAGTTAAGGGCAGGCCTATAATGAATTGTACCACTGCTACATTTCATTGTACCCTAGAACTAAAAATATTAGTACCAGGAGGGGTATTCAATGACAATATTAATAAATATTAGGCCCTATTGTTAATGAAAATGTGTGTGATTCACCTTCCCTAGAAAATTAAGAGTTTTTATTTTTCATAAAAACACCTATAAGTAGGCCAAGTGCATATAACCCTGTATTTCCCATTAAGGTATTTATACAGGGAAGTGGTATATTTGTTATTTTGTATCCTTATTTATTTCTCATCATATCTCAAACTAATTTAAAACAATACTTTTAAAAGTTTTATTTTTGAGGGACATTACAATTTAGATCCCTAAATAAGACTGCAGTGATACTACTCAGTACGATGATACTGGATACTGATAAAGTTAAAGTAAAAAAAAAAGTAAAGTAACCCATAACATTTATTAATGCCGTAGGGGTGTGAGATGTTAGCGATCTCACATTTCAGAGGCTCTGCAAATGAGGACGGTAGCCATCTCCTCTCCCTCGCAGTCTTTACTTCCGGGATTAATCCGGTATCCATTTAAGGCTGGGTCGACCCGGGAGCCATTGCAATCTGAGAAACATTTCCACCTCAACTGGGGAATGAACCCAGGACCACTCATGTGCGAAGCGAGTGCGCTAACCACTGCACTACACGGCTCACAAAGTTAAAGTATCATAAAGTTAATTGTCATACACTTGATAAACTAGACCTAGGGCCTATATGCCTACATTACAACAGTACATACATGGTACAGTACAGTACACTACACTGTAGACTCTATACACTAGGCCTAGGCACATGTAGTACTAGAAGTAGCCATAGTGAAGTAGTAGAGTGTACGGTACGTACTCGTTGTAGTCACAACTCATAGTCCACACAATAATTACAATATTATATAGTATTATATCATTATAAAAAGTTTATTGAAATATAGTTTATTCAATAATTTAACTCAATTCACAATAAATATACCATTAGTCACCTAGTGTAGTGACTACACACTCACACCCGACAGATGATTATAATGGAGTCTGAAAACAGGAGTAGTACCAGAGGAGTGGCTTAATAGCTTTCTTACCCCCCCCCCCCCCCCCACCTGTGCCAAAATCCGGCAAAGATTCTATAGACATTAAAGGATGTTGCATCATCACACTGCAGAGTGTGTATGGTAAGATTCTGGAAAGAATTGTTGCTAGACACATAACCAGAGAACTAGAGATCAAAGGTGTTCTGTTCTCCCAAATAACAACATAGGTACATACAGATCCAGAGGAGACACAGTCACAAATGCAGCAGTTCTTGCATATGAAGTTTATGTGAAGGTTTTCAGAATAAAAAAGAATCTGTAGTTGCAGCGATAGACCTGGAAGATGTGTACAATAGAGTTTTAGTTACAAACCATCTTGACATCAGACTAAAGAGTAAGTAAGACTTACTGGCAGTCTAATGTGGCGATGGAACATTGCTGAGCAGAGATTAAAGTAGACTTAATGAAGGAAGTAATAAATTCGTTTCAATATAATATGAAGATCACACAATCAACATCTGACCAGGACTCTGATTCTACATACACTGGGATGGCTGCTGGAACGGAGGGAGGAGCACTTATGACTTATGGGAATGCCCCGCGTGCAGTGAAGCCAGTTTCTAACTAATCATATCAAGAACCTGACTAGTGATTTACTTTAAGTTTTACTGAGTTAAGTCTGATATCGCAATCATCATCAATCATTGGTAAACACTAATAAGACTGTCATAGTAGACTAAGACCTAGTCTACCCGTTATCCTTATGCTGGGTGGACTAGGAGCTAGCTATTGGTGATTTTAAAATATTTAGTTACAGTTGAACTTGAAATTAAAACTTGGATTTGGATCACCTGAACAGGAAGCCAGTTCACTAACAACTTTGATTTATAATTACCACAGCACCAAAAAAAACACTTATTTAAAAAACTATAGACTTACTTGTTATCTACACGAGTTATTGTTTGTTGTGTATTATTTTCTCACGACTCCATAATATTTATTGAAAAACGTATTAAATATAACCAATTTAATATGCCTACTCAACTCAGTAATGATTAACAAACCTCGCTTTCACTGTATATTAGACATTTTCATTAAACAGTCCAAGTCTGAATGACTCGTATTACGTTTCCATCGCAATTAAACTCTTTAATATATCATTCCATATGTCCGGCTCTGTGGAACAGTGCGCGTCTTCGACAGCCACGATACTGGGTTCAATCCCGCATGTATACCACCTACTCCACTGCAACAGCCAGCATGAAAATACAAATAGAGTCAGTTCGGTGCCAATCTGTTGGTTTTGCGACTTAAATACTAATTGAAACGGTGATATCTCAGACTTCCAAGGCTTGCTGCGTAAGAATATAAAAAGGGGCATGTTAAGAAAAGAATGGTAGGCCCCTACACGTTACTGAACAACTCGGTTGTTCAAAGTATTACATGAGTGGATTTACTACCCTTGAGGTGAAAAATCTGCTCTTACAAGTAATGACAGAAATGGGGATGACCAAGGGTGATGGAATGAAAGTGCATCCACTCTGGGAAGATGCGAGGACCTAATAAATATTTGACATAATCAAAATTTAGTCTCATTTAATCTGCATAAGGCCTACTCTTGGGTGGCTGAAACTGAAGCTGAGTACTTATGGGAATATCACATGTGTCGTGATGCTAGTTCCTAATCAAGAATCATTTAAATCTGTAGGGCCTGCATTTATTGTCATTTCTTTGTGTGTCGTTAACGTCGGGGGGGGGGGGTGGAGTTGTCTATCTGACCATTTGGGTCGTAATGACCATCGTCAGCCTGTGTCTCTTTAGGACCTCTTTGATTGTCTCTACCCATCTAGTTCTTGACCTACCTCGTGCCTTGTAGTCCGATCTACTGATGTTGTATACATAAAAGGCCGCTGCATTGGTTCCATTCTCATTATGTGTTAAAACCACCTATTTTGCTGTCTTTCAATGTTGTCTTGATTTGTTGTCTTTCGATGTAGTCTAAGTCTTTTTTTTTCTTTCCTGATATCTTTATTTCTCTGGCGGTCTCTTCTGGTGACATCTATAGCTTTCCTCAAGTACCTTATTCCACACACTCTGATATATTTTGCTAGAGTCTTTGTCAATAGCCATGTTTTACATTGGTAACAAGGAGTTGGAATAAGAATACTTTTTATCGATTGTCGCTTTGTTGATATGCATATTGTTATGTGTTTGGGCATTGGCGAGAGCTGATAAGTCACAACATTAACTTTCTGACATCTTGTTTCGATCTCTCTATCGAGTTTTCAATACTCTGTTTAAAAAAGCAACAGCTTCCTAAGTACTTGAATTCTGCTTTACTTTTATATCATTGTCAGATACATTTAACTGGCCTGGTGTTCTGCCTAACTTCGTAGTATCTGTTTTAGATGCGTTTAGTTTCATGTTGTATTGTTTGCAGGTGTATGAGCACTCACTGCAATATATCTTCAGTTTCGTATATTAAACTGTGATCATTTGCAAATAGCACGTAGTTTAGTGAGGTGATCTTCCTTTAGTTTTTCTACAGTAGTGGAATCTTTACTGGGATCTGCTTCTTTAGTTATCCTGTCCATGCATGTTATGAACAGAAGTGAAGTACGCAGCGCTGGCTGGTGCCTGTTTTCAATTCAAATGGATCTGTTGAGCCCTCAGTAGTTCTGATTTATGTTTTAGCAGTGTTTGTATAAAGTTCTTATGTTGTCTAGTAATTGTCCGTGTATTTCATAGTCCTCTAATATTAGCCTCAATTTTTAACTGTCAAATGTCGTTCCCTTGTTCCATGAAGGTGATGTTTAGTTATTGGTCGTATCCAAGTGTCTTTTCGCTCAACAGGGGCCAAACATTGCGTCTTTGCATTCTATACCTTTCCTGTAACCAAGCAGTCTTATTTAGCTGGGCTTCTATTATTGGTCTTACTATCTGCTCTATTATTTTGTGCACATATCTTTCCTATGTGGCCGAGTAGAGCTATGTCTCAAACTCACTTTTATTGCATGTGTTTCTCCATATGAGTACAATTATTGCTTTCCGCGTCATCTGCTACTTGTTTTTTTTTCTTCTGAACATGCTGTGAGTGTTCTTTTCAGCCAGCTTTATTCCAATGTCTTTGCAAGCATGAATGACTTCAGTCGTTATGCTATTCACGCTAGGTGAGTTCTTTCCTGGAATGCTCTTTATATGTCATTTAAATCTATATATCTATTCGCTAAACCCTTTATTACCTTTCCGCGGCAGGGGTAGAAGAGTTCTCTGGAGATGGCCCTCGTGTGCGCTGAGTACACCGTGGAATTTGTCGCCTCTTTCAAAACAGTAATATAAGTGTTTATAACACTCTTATCACACAGCAGCAGCTCGTCGGGAGAGGTAGAACAATGTCTTTTGCGGATGATATCCTGGTATACAGACAGGGAAGAGATAAAACAGAAACTGTCGGATCATTGCAGAAAGATCTAGACCGCATCGTCTTCTGGTGTGATGGTTCAGGGGCACAGATCAACCAGGAGAAGGCTGCGGTGACATAGTTCTCTCTTAACAATCACATCGTAAAGTCTGTGACACCGACTGTGGAGATGAGAGGGTACGATATAATCAGGACCTCATCCTTACAATACCTGGGCGTGCGATTTGATCGTAGTCTGTGTTTCCATGAACACTTTGATCATGTTATCGCTAAGGCCCGCAAAGGACTGCAGCTCTGAGAGTAATGGCAGCGACTGACACTAAACAACCATAGCTCGTAATCTTATATGAGACTCTTGTCCTCCCTGTCATGGAATATGCAGACGCTACTATCACCGCCAGTCACACACAGATTGAGAGACTTGAGATGATTCAAAACAAAGCGATGCGGATCATTCTTGAATGCACAAAGGACACATCATGTATGGCTATGAGATTTCTCCTTTTCCGAGCATATTTCATAGAATTGATGTGTGGCGTACAAATGCATACCTTAGAGTGAGTTCTGACATAGACCACCCACTACACAGCGAGCTCCCTCTTGTGAAAGGAAGCAGGCTCAAGAGAGGTAAATCGTGGATGGGTCGGGCGTAAGATAACGTTAAACATATCTGCGCCCCAGAAGACATAGCTCCTGGTGAGGAATGGGTACATATTCCTACGTTCTTTCAAGAGGCAGTAAAGACCGTCGTTACACTCAACAGAGAGGGCAAGAAATACAGCCACGTAAGCGTGGATGCGGAGGTCAAGGCAATAATATGCGAGAATGCTGATGATTCAGATGTTATGATTTACACGGACGAGTGGGGTGCAAAGGGAACGCATTGCTCTAGGCGGACCCAGGGTTAGCAGATAACCAAGATCCCAAATGTACCTCCACGTGGTGCACCCTGGAAACAGAAATACAGCAGCTCGAGCTGATTCTGGCCAAATCATTTGGGGATCGTGTCCGAGAATGTGGAGGTAGCAGATGGAAAGAGATTTGACTGCACAAGAGACAGACAATATCTCCGACACCACCAGCATCACCACATATAGCGACACTGTTGACATACAGGGAAGCTAGTCAGTCCAGTCCGAACATTGGAGTGGCGGCCAATGTAAAATGCACGTAAAGGTAAATGCATGGCGAGAGACAAATATGTTTCATACAGAGTACAATGAAACAATGAAAGGGCAGAACAGCGCTAGAGGGCAGCGCGAACTGCAAATAAAAAGTGAAAAGTCCCTAGGAAAGGGAACTACAAGCTCCGTCAGCTCGAGACGGGCTTCTAGTTACCAGAGTTCCTAACAGGCAGAGACCCAGACCCATCCATCGGCGTTTGGTAAAGCAAAAGACCTAACCCAACTCTAATGTCGAGCCTTCCTAAACCGGAAATATGCTTGCAAAGAGAAAGGGTTCTGTACCCGATGGGTGTAGGCAAGAAAGGGACAACGATGGCAGTCCTGGCCCAACTCTACTGTCAAGGTTTCCTATACCGGAAGTAACTTGCAGAGAGAAAGGGTTCCGTACTCGATTCGCTCAGGCACAAAAGGGACAACGATTTAGCCCTGGCCCAACTCTACTGTCAGGTTTTCCTACACCGGAAATACACTTGAAGAGAGAAAGGGTTCAGTACCTGATGGGCTCAGGCGCTATTGGGACAAGGACGCTCAGCTCGAGAACGCCTTGCTCTCAAACGCGTGGTGTGAGACTCGAACTTGGACAAGGGGTACACGATGTCGGTGAATGACACCTCGGCTAAGAGGGCGAAAGAGCCAGGGTCCAACTCCTCTGTTGAGTTCTTCCCCTTAAGGAACCAGGCTCATGGATGAGAAACGGTTCAGTACCCAATGGGCACAGGCACAGCACGTCCAATTACACGAGGCAAGTTCATAGACGGTGGAACACCTCGTTCGAGTGAGACGAGAGCAAGAAAATCGTCTGGGCGAAGAGTCTTCACTACGCGTGCCTGGAGACAGATATAGAGGCTGTCACAGGCTAAGGGTAGCCCACCCGAATTGTCAAGGCATGCCGAAATCGGATGTGCTAGGCCTACAAGGCGCATAACGGTGGCACAACGTAATCACGCTCCCGGCGGAAATCGCACGGATATCCGTGATGGTTACAATGGAGCGAACGAAAAACAAACAAACAAACACGGACGAGTCCGTCATCCGTAACCAGCGATGCGCATGGGCCTTTACTGTCAGATCAAAAGGGAAAACAGTACACGAAGCCCGTGGTGCCTTTACCGCAACAACGAGCAGTCTAACTTTGGAAGCATTCGCCGTAACGCAGGCACTTTACTGGCTGGAGTCGCAAACCTATTCCCATGCTTGCATACTAAGTGATTCACTGAATATGATTCCGAAATTCAAAACAGGTGATGTACGTAGGGAATGGGCGGAGTCATTGGAGAGAGCTAAAATGCGGGCATCACTACGAAAATGCACGCTTATTTTTTGTCCTTGGACATGCGGGCGTGGAGGGAAACGAACATGCCGACAAATTAGCTAGTCTCGCCACCACAACAGACGGTCAGCCTATGGACCGAGCAGACATACTCACTGCTCTTCGTGAGTCCTCACGATCAAAGGATTTTGAGATGAATAAGCATGAGTCAATATCAAGTTTGCAAGAATTGGGAGTGAGGATGAGCGTGGCCCGAAGAGAACCCTTAATAAAGATTTCAAAAAGAGTAGTGAACCAACATAGAACCGGAACCATCAGTCGTTATACCCTGAGAGATTTACTGAAGCGGAGATCGGAGCACCTATGGGCGTGTCCGGTGTGCGAAGATGATAATCAACATACCTAATACCTAATTTCGCCTCTTTTACCTCCGTGATCCATCGTTTTCGTGGTCGGCCCTAGGACTGCCTTCACTGTATCTGTGTAGCATAGCTTGCTGTGGTATGCTGTCTGGTGGTAGTCTGCTGATGTGTGCAAAGCATTTGATCTGTTAGCTCTTAATATATTCCAAGATTGGGACAGTGCCGGTCCTTTGTCTAGTCTTCAATTCTCACTGTCACATTTAAATGAGACAGCTAAAATAAATAAAATAAAATCTGTCTTTAAAACTGCGAAACGTTTTCTTAGCGAACAGAAGATTTAGACGTTGCCATTATTATCTTTAGAAATTAGATTAAGTGGTTTTTTTTTCATAATCATTTAGTGCCTAGATTCTTTATAAATGTGGGTGGGCGTTTTATATTGGTTTTATTTTGCGGTTTTTTAAAACTTATTTTTGAGATTTGCTGATAACTGTGCCCTAAACACAGTTTAAACTCAGAGTATGCTCTACAAATCATTATAAACACATTGTTTAAAGACTGTGACAACTTTGGGCTTACTATTAATACGGAGAACACAAAAGTAATGTTACAACCAGCACTTAGCAAAGTGCACCACGAGCCCTCCATAGAGGTAAATGGCGTAGCTCTGAAAGTTGGAAATTCACATACCTAGGTAGCACACTATCACAAAATTAATGCCAACGCTGAGATAAAGTGTATACCCAGAACTTCAAAGCAAGCAGTACTTTCGGCAGATTGTACACACATGCTTGGCATAGAAATGGCATTAGTCTGCAATTTAAACTGAAAGTCTACAGAGCAGCGGTACATCCAGTACTGTTATACGCTAATGAAACATGGACTGTGAATAGACGACACGCGAGGAAGCTCAATCACTTTCACATAAGTTGTCCGAAAAAAGTTATGTGCATCAGTTGGCAAGCCAAGATTCCAGATACCACTGTCCTTGACAGAACTGGTATACCTAGCTTTGATGCTATTCTGATGCAGGTACATATTCGCTGGGCAGGTCGCGTGGTACGTATACGAGATCATCGCCAACCAAAAATTCTTCTCTATAGTAAGTTGCAGAAGGGCATATAATGTCAGGGTGGCTAATAGAAGCGCAACGGGGACTCGTTAAAGATATCACTGAAAGCATGTGAAATAAATCAAGATACACGGGAAGACACTGCACGAAATAGGGCGAGAGAGTAGCTAGAAAGGCACGGGTAGATAAAAAACGATATACAGTGGTCATCCCATGTCTGAACCGTCTAAGGACATTTGTGGGCCAAAAAGGTCTATTAGTCAACTACAAAATCATACTCAATGACGTAATTTCCTTCTTCTGCGATCAGTTTCCAATGCTAATAAGTCTATACAGGAAGGTGGTTCGTCTTCATGAATTAAGTCGTCAGCAGGAGGTCCTCATGATTGCCCCACAGATTTACCTTCAGATCTGTCTCTTGGGGTCATATTTTAGTTCTTACGTTGTCGAAGATTGGGCATGTCTGCATAGTGTGTTCTTAAGTCTGGGGACCCTTTTAACATGGTCGTTGGTCAGTTTGGACAACCTTCATTTTGTGGAGATGTGCTTGTAGTCTGCAGTGTCCTGTACGGAGCGCAAAAATTGCTGTCTGCTGTGATCTGCTTAGCTTTAGAATGGGGTTCTGTGGAAAGTTGCTGCCTGTTCTCTGACTCCACGTAGGTTTGTATTTTCGTTTGATGCTAGTTTTTGCTACAGTCAGTGATAAACTGTGCTGGAATTGTTACTTTTTTGCACCTGCTTTTGCCAGTCTATAATATGTACTTACTGCACAAAACTGAAATCCAACAAGTAGATCCAGGAATAGGGTAATAGACTTTTGCCAGTCTGTCAGCTGCTTCATTTCCTGAAATTCCACGGTGTGCAGGGATCCACAGCAGTACAACTTTATTGTTAGCAGACAGTTGATTTAAAAGTTGTACATCTGTTTTTATTAGAAGATCTTTAGGTTCATTTTGGATGGTCTGGAGTACTGACATGCAGTCGCACAAGAAGACTATATTAGCTCCTTTGATCTTCTGTTCCTCTAGAGCCTTTGGTGCTTCTAGGATTGCTTATAACTTTATCCTGTAATTTGTAAGCAGCGTTTTAGAGTTCTAGTTTTAGGGTGTTTGGAATGAGTATTAGTATCCCAGCTCCTCCTTTCTTTACTGCATCTTCTTATGATCCACCTGTGAAGACATGAATCCACTGTGAGTTGGGGTATTGGGTGTCTAGGTGATCAAGTGTATTTGCCTTGAGGGCAGTAGGGGTTTCCATAGTTTTGCTATCAATGTCTGGGATTGTAAGTTTTGCAGTATATATGGGTGAGGTGTTTGCGATGTTGTAATATGCTTCTATCTGTTCCCATAATCAGGATTGTTGCTGGTTACTTCTTCATTGGCTTTCATACGTTTTTTTTATAGGTGATTGAAGCTTGGTCTTTTCAGTCGGTTTTTGTGTTAGTTCATTTGTTTTCGGTCATTATTGTGATTTTCTGCGGTCTGTTAGATATTGTAACCCTACTGTTGCTTCCATTGACATTATATGTGTGCTCCTTAGTCATCCTGTTATAATTCGGAGACCTGCATCCTGAATTTTTTCCAGTTTCTAAAGATTGGTGTTTGCTGCTGTTGCATATGTGCTCAATCCATAATCCAGAGTTAGACGAATATGACCTACATAGACTTGTTTTATGGTTTTTATGTCAGCTCCCCAATCTGTCCCAGATAGTTTTTCATTATTTGTAGTCTGCATGTGGCTTTTATTCTGTCTCTTCAATGTGTGATCCCCATGTAAGTCTTTTGTCAAATTTTAGCCCTAGGTAGACTGAGTTGTTTTCTTTTGGGAGTGGGATATCGTCTAGTGTGAGAGTATAATTTTCAGGTTTTGTGGGGAGGGTGAAGAGTGTGGTGACAGTCTTGATTTTGTTTATTTGAACACCCCAGGTTGTTGCCCACCCTTCAACTTTGTTTATCGCCTCTTGCATTCTAACTTTTGCAATTGTAATGTATTCTGATTGGGTCAAAATAGCAAGATCGTCTGCATGAAGGGCTCTATGTACATATGGTGTGAATAGTTTTGGCATGTCATCTATATAGATTATGAAGAGTATGGGAACTCCTCCTTGTGGGACGCCTTCAGTTATGTTGACCATTTTACTTTTCACTGCCTGGAGTTTGACTCTTGCATGTCTGCCACATAGGAAGCATTTTATCCACTGTAACATTTTGCCTCCGATTCCTTTCTGAGCGAGTTTTAGCAATAGCCCCTCTTTCAAGACTTTGCCAAAGGTCTTTGTGAGGCCAAAGAAGGTGGTTAGAAGTTTTGATTTTTTTCTGGAAAGCATCTTCTTATTATCTGCGCAATGTATGTTGTTTGGTCTTCATGGCTTCTGTATTTTCTGAAGCCTGATTGGCAGTCATCTAGAAAATTGTTTTCCTCCTAGTAATTTGCGAGCCTGTTCTTCACCATTATTTCCATGACTTTTCCTAGACAGCTTAGTAGACTGATAGGACGGTAACTTGATTTGTTGGTTTACCGTTCTTGACAATTGGAATTATTTCTGCCTCTTTCTATTACTCTGGAAGGTCCAATGATTCCATTAAAGAGGTCTAGGACTCTGTTTCTACCCACAAGACATAGGTATTGGATCATTTCGTGTGTGATTCCATTGGGTCCAGTGGCTTTCTTCTTTTTGAAATTTGAGTTGCCATGTTAAGTTCTGTTTTGTGAAAGGGTGAGGTCATTGTGTTTGGACATAGTTGCTGTTTTACAAGGGTTTTTTTGTCTCTCGTCTTACTTCAGCAGTTCTTGTTCTTGTTATCTTAATTTTGCTTTCTTCAGCATAGGAGTCTTTTAGAACAGTTGTGTGTCAGTGTAGAATTTTCCCCTGTCTTCTATGATGATACAGCTTTGTGGGTTGTTCTCTTCATTGAGACACTTGATAAGAGCCACATTTTTGTGGAGTCTTTTTCCATGTTGAGTGTTGATGTTTTTTTCTTTCCAACCGGATCTAATGCTGTTTAGCATTTCTCTCCTGAAAATTACTTGCAGTCTATTGTGTTCAATGATATTGGTTTCTCTTAGTCTAGTTTCCATCTTGGATTTTGCAGCAGATGCCTTATCATGCATTGCCTGGAGGTCTCTGTTCCAGAAAGGTTTGTAGTTTTTGTCTTCTGCCTCTAGGTATATTCATATTGGCAGCTTACAGGATTATGTCTGTTATTAGTTTTCAATCTTTTTGTATATTTCTTGTTGTAACGTGTGTTTGTAGTATTTCCTCTGTAAGTCGTCGGTAAGTATCCCAGTTTGCCCTTTTATAGTTTCAACTAACAATTTTGTGTTTTTGTTTTTCTGTTGTGGTTCCCTTTTATTGTTAGTATTTCGGGCGTGTGGTCACTCCCATCAAGTTGTTGTGCCACTGCTCTTTCTGTCACATGTAATATGTTCTCTGTTGCAATAACAAAATCTAGAGTGCTCTGAGATTTCCATCGTCTTGAGTAAACGGTTGGCTCTGATAAATTTTGAGTCCATAGTGACTCCATTACTCAACAACTACGTCCATAGTTGAGTATCCCAGCTAGGGGAGTGACTGTTGAAATCTCCAACTATAATATAGTTCGATGTTGAGAGTGGTATTGTCTTGAGGTGTAATTTCTTGGTGTTTGGGCAGTAGAAATTTGTGACAATCAGTGGTTCTGGGAGTGTGTGCAATTTGATGGTGAGATGTTCTGAGTCCTCTATGTTTCGTGCCATTTCTGTAGCAAGTTTGTTATTTCGTACCACAGTGATGACGCCTCCTTTGTGGACTAATCTATCTTGTCTGAAGTATTCAAAGCCTCTGATTGAGAATCTGTTGCTGTCATTAAAGTGTGTCTCTTGAATACACAAAACATCAATCTTTTGTCTTTGGGGGAAATTCTGTAGTTCCATTTCTTAGCTACACACTGTTTCACTGCATGATTTTGTTTGTGTGTTTGATTACGTAATTGGTTTAGCCGGTTCTCTACTGTGTTTAATCTCGGGTCCCCGATACACAGAATCATCATCAGTAGCTTTTGGTGGACCAATTCGAGGCTGGGGGTCCGGAGCTCTTCCTACCTGGCGATGAACAACAGGGGCAGCCCCATTTCGTGTAACGAATCTGAGCATAGTCATTAACTGTATGGTGCGTACATGTCCCATTTCCATCGTTAGGTACCCACGCCTGTTCATGCTCACGTGTTCCGTTTTCGGTAAGGCAAGCTATGGAGTCTTCCTAACCATGTTCTCGAACATCCCAGCACTGCTTGGAAGACATCGGAGGTTTGTGGAGTGGCCTTCTCCTGCTTTTCTGTCAGGGCTGTCTCCCATAGCCTGTCCATCTCCCAATGGCGACTGTCAGGCAGCAGTATAAAAAAAGGCATGCCCCTGGTATGGAGTTAATAACCCCATGTCAGCAGCATGAGCTTATAGCGGCTCATGATTCTTCTTGATTCTTGATTAGAAACTGGCTTCACAGCACTCGTGGCAGTCCCATAAGTGCTCTGTCCTCCGTTCCAGCAGCCATCCCAGTGTATGTTTACACAGTCCCCATCAAGTGGTGATTGTGTGATCTTCGGGACTTTCCAAAAAATTACTCCCCCCCCCCTCACTTCTTGATACTGTCATTTCTAACATTCTCTATATGTGTACGTTCATAGCCTCATTGACATCATCCTCATCTTGAAATGAATTTATTACTGCCTTCATTAAGTCTGCTTTATCTCTTCTCAGCAATGTGCCGTCAATCACCGCATTGCCTGCCAATAAGTTGGTTCTCTCGTTTCCTCTGACTTCAGCATGACCAGGGCAGTATATCCATGTAATGCTCTGGACAATTGAGTTGTTCAATAAGTCCCACCGTTCTTTTCTCATCATTCTTTTCTTAACATTCTTCTTCTCACAGTCCGTGCCGTGTGGCGTTGATTATCATGTTTTCCCACTGACTTCTGTTTCGTGTGCTATCAATCATTCCATATATCGATGTAATCCCACGCGACAATGTCCGGCTGTGTAGCATCTTCCCTGTTGGTATTCTCTTACCCCTACTGCTTATGTTGTCACGACATGTTTCATCTTTCCTCTTCTCATGGCGTATAAAAAATGTGTAGTCTCTTCCTGCAGCGAGTAAGAACCTCTCTTTGTGAATTAATTTCTTTAAAGATATCTTCATTATGCTTTTTATTGAATGTCCTGCAGTACAAAACCCGCGGAAACAACTATTACTTCCAAATTCATCCATTAATCTCTCTATACAGACACAGCACACGTGAAGAAGACATACACAAACCACTACCTGGCATAGGGAAGGAAGAGTGACATCGGGCAACCCCGGGAATCGGATAAGTAAGTATACTTTTTATTTGTTCATGAAGTTTTCAACATTTTTCTATAAAATCACATATTTACTTCCTCTATGTAGTTTCTCACCATTCTACTGATTGTCCAAGATTCACTTTCACACATCAAAATTAGTTTTATAGAACTTTTGAAGAACTCTTTTTTTCACTTCAGTTGACAAATGCATTGCTAACTTTACAAAGGCGAAGCTTGGAACAGGGTTATGAAGTTTTGTTTATCACTGGAAACACACACAATAACAAACAAAATTGATGTTTCAACCTAAGGGCTTTATCAACACTATATACACAACTATATCTCGATGAAAACCAAAAGGTAAATTAATTAAATCGTCATACCAACATTGCGTTATCAATGTCAGACATGGACACTAACAAAAGAACAAGAGAGAAAGCTTACCACTTGGACAGAAGGTAATAGATATATATGACTTATAGGCCCCCTAAACTGATTTATGTGTTATTACGAGTGTTACAGTGAATAGCAAAACACAAATCCATTACCCTGTTCCAAATTTACTTTGCATCATCATCATCGATCATCATCATCATCGTTCCATGTCGTTCCATGTCGCTCATCATCATCATCGTTCCATGTCGGCTGGTGTAGGCGATCATGTCTTTCTACAGCTTTCTGTCTCCAGTATCAGAATCATTGTTGTTTTCCTGCCGTACCAGGTTGTTAAGCTGTATACTATTACTTTGTATACACCAATGAAATAATTTGAATTTGAAATATTTTGCCAAAAATGTGAGGGAAACACATTTGTTCTTACTGTTTTGGGGAATTTTTTTCATTTGGAAAGGGGGGGAATTGGTGCTAAAATTTGTGGACATAATTAAGTGAGGGGGGAATTCTTGACAGTTATGATAAGGGTGAGTGAGTGTAAAATTGGACATACATTGTTTATGTAATTTGTGGAATTTCCTAGCTGATATTAATGAGTATGTTATTTTCTAATAAATTAATGAACAATGTTAGCGCAGTCACTTCAGTGGATTATCCAAAGTTTTAGCACGGTTTGGGGGGAGGGGGGGGGGTGTTGTGTTACACTTATGAGTATTTTTTGGCACAACGAGTTGCCAACACTGTTTAGCACATGCGCAGTCTGCTATGACAATATGTAATGTGGCCTCCATTGTTGCTTTAAAGGATACATGAGTATTTGCAGATTTCGTGAGTTTGTTTTCATATATAATGGGGTATTTGGCATGCAGATCAATCACCGAATTTTTGCATGCTTGTAATTTTTTTGTGAGATCTTTTTCATTATTTCTCTTGGTTTATTTTGTTGTCGTGACCCTGCAAAACTAAAATTGAGTTGGCCTATTTTTATTGTTTTTAGGCCTACTTTTTTGTACTAGGCTTAATTATTGAGTTGTAGGCCTAATTCAATTGACGTGGAGTGAATTTGTTTTGATTTTGTTCAATGTTAAATTAATTTAATACAGTAGTTGATTGCCTTGGCTTATCGTGCAAGTTTTATTTGTTTAAAAACTGGATTCAAGATTGTTTATAATTATTAATTTATATCATATCCTGGAAAATTGTGGACAGTTCTAGTTCTAGTTCTTGTGTAATAATTGATTGATCGTCATTATGATGCGGTTTTCTGCTGCAATCTTAGTCAATCTGAGCTCGCCATCTGCAAAGTTAGCTTTCTAATAAGACTAAGTTTTTTTATTCAGTAAAATCAGAATCTTTGTTGTTTGAATGCGATTTAGTATCTTACTACTAGACATATCTATTAATATTATCTATCTATTCTTCTATGCAATGCGTAATTTTGAGCTTGTTGTGAAGCCTCTTGTTCGCATCGTGCATTCAGCTTGAGTTGGACAAATTCAAACGGAGTTATTAGTTGAATAGACTACTACAACTATTCATTTTTAATATGAGTAGTAAAATAAAAATGAAATAGGCCTATAAAATCGGTTACATAGGTTTTACTAATTTCACAGAACTACAACAAAGAACAAATCAAGATTGTGACATCAACCACAGCATTTCTCGCCAATGAGTTGAATGAGTGCTCTTTCATTACTTCTGACCCATGCGTAACCAGGACAGTATATCCATGTAATACTTTAGACAACCAAGTTGTTCAGTAACATGACCCACAGAAACCATACATATCTTGTGTGACACTTTTCTATCTTCCGCAGCAGGCTCTGGGAGTTGATATTTCAGTCACCAATCGAGTACCACAGTCACTGCTTCTATTTCCATTTTCATGCTTGATGTTGTAGTGGAGTTGGCAGATTATTTTTCTAGCACCTTTATTCCATTCTTGTAGACAGCAAAATCCATCCGCACTTGTTTCTCTGTTGACTGAGCCATCTGTATAGATGATTGCGTCTTGTGATTGCATTGGGACAAGTTCTTGTACCGTCACCTTTGTTTTGATATCAGTCCATATCAGACCATTTTTTTAACCTTTACGACCATGTAGGCTAGTACATGCTCCTGGGTGCTCGTAGGCGAGGTCACACACCATACGATATCGCCCGATTCCTGAGTACAGAATTTTACGAAGTAATGAACCGATGACATATAAAGCCTGCCAAACGAAGCTAGGAATATGTCACAGTCTAAAGGTCAAATTCTTTTACACATTAGCATTGTATAGAAGGGGAAAGCTGGCTGATGTTGTCAATGCATTTCTGGAGCGAATTTGGCCATTTTCTGTGCCGTATTTTACTATCGAATTGCGTACCGCATGGCATGGGTAAATGATCGTGACTACATGTTCTAATTATTGTTTTTTGTTTTTAATATGTTGTTATTTGATAAGAATGTGCGTGTATTCGTTCAAAAACACAAAAATAATATGTATCAGGAGTGCCACATGTGTGCATGGACAATAATTACGTTGTGTGTCGGCCTAGACCTAGTGTTGACCGGACGGACATTATTTGCGATTTCTTCACATTTTATTAGTTTTTTAGTCCATATTATATTAGTTTGGATATAAAACAATATATATACAATAAGTATAGGTATTTATGAGGATTTTATCAATGTTGCCACATATTGCTCATGTATTAGGGTCATCAAGAAGATATATTTGCGATTTTGAAAATGGCATTTTGCGTCCCCCTCCCCCCTGAATTTTCAACTTCACAACTGTCATATCACACATACAACAACAACAAAAACATGATTATATTCACTATTCATTCCTTTATTTAGATGAGCAAAAGTTATTTTGATATCTTTTAAAACAAAAAAGTTATCACATTTTCAAAACACCCACCATCAATAACGCAAATTTTCCAAAAAAGAATTCAGACCACAAGGGATATTGTGTAATTTTAATTATGCATTCTCTAAAGAATGAAGTTCACCACAGCCTTTGCAGGCAAGTAAGACATTTATTAACAATATCCTCATCTGGTATGTTCACCTTGTTGATTATCTGAACAAGCTTAGAATTGGTTCTGCATGGAATGCACAAGTCTCTAGAATATTACAGGGAATCTTTGTCTTCTGCGTTCGTTCTCAAACTTCTGCAGATTATCTGGATGTAGTCCGAAGAACAGAATGGATTGTGTCATGGTTTACAGCATTGCAGCGATATCTGCACCTTTTGGCCGAACAGATCCAACTTCAGTATGAGTTTGAATCAATTTGACCATATATGAGATGGGACAGCCAATTTCACCCCATAACTTCCTTAGAATACTTCACGGTCGCCACTAATGATATCACCTCTTACGCCAATCTCTAGACAACATAAAAGGAAGGTGTATCAAGAAAGGAAGGTCCTGGATGGCAGAAGTAGAAGATATTTTACTCAGTGTTTGTGAGCTGGAGGAAGGGGGAAGAGGCTGTGAATGGGTGACATTTGGCAAAGAGTGAAAATTATTGACAGTAGTTGTGATACAGATGGGAAGAGAGTACTGCAACTGGGCTGCAAACAGAACAGATGGAATGATCCAAGAACTCATACTGCAGCACTTAAAGCCACACGATACGATAATTTACACAGATGATTCAGTAACACAAGAAACAAATAAGTGTGGTTGGGGTTTCATGGCCTACCAAATTAGCAAGAAATTAGCTGAGAAGTCAGCTGCGTACCCCACTACAACATCGAGTATGAGAATGGAAATAGAAGCAGTGACAGCAGCTCTCACAACTGGCAACACAACCACCAACAGACTCAGTGATTCTATCGGACTCTCAAAGTATGCTGCACAAGATAGAAAAGTGTATGATCAGAACTGAATGGGTCACTCTTCTCAACAACACGCAGAACATTACATGAATTTACTGTCCAGGTCATGTTGGAGTCAGGGGAAGCAAAAGAGCTGATGTGTTGGCAGGTACAACCTTGGTGAACGGCACCGAGATAAGAAGAGACAGGATTGAATTGATTAGAGCAGTCATGGATATCCTACAAGAAGATGAGGAGGAAGTCGAATGAGACAATGTACATATTCAGAGAATGGTAGAAATGGGAGTAACTAGAGGCGAGGGGAGAAAGTGCTCCCTCTTCGGAAAGATCAGAACGCGTAATCGCAACTGACTGGGACACTGAGCTTATACACTTTTAGATGGCTGATGGAACAGCAAGCAGAACATATATGGTAATGCCCCCAGTGCTGTGATGCTTGTTCCTAATCAAGAATCAAGTCTTTTTTAGGGGCACTATCTGATGGTAGTGTGGAAGCGTTTGAGAACCACTTAGTCTGTTGTTATCTAATGTAATCCAGGCTTGGAAATGCTATTGCATAAATTGTGGCACCTATATATTAAGCATAGTTGAATTGCATTGTGGTACACAAGATATATGTCCGTGATCTTTACTTTATTATAATCGTCATTATCTATATCTCCTTTACAGAATGTTAACTTCATGACTCTGTAAGCCTCTCGGTTTCGTGCAATCTACCCAGCCTATTCCAATGTCATGTTCAGAAGGTCTTCGATATCCTATGCCCATCGTAGTCTTGATCTGTCTCTTGTTGCCTTTCCTGAAACTTTCCCTCCATGATTAATCTTTCTAAACCATATACAAACAGCAGGAAACATATGCAGATATAAAAACCATAAACTCATGTACCAAAAATAACAGCTTGGTGGACAGAAGAGGTTAAGAACGCAATGAAAGATAAAAAACAAAAATACAAGAAATGGACAATCAGCAAAATGCATGAAGATTACTTAGCATGCAAGACAACAAAGATTAACACCAAGAAAAAGATCAAATCTGCAAAAATTAAGTCATGGCAAGAATATGAAGAAATGCTAACAAAGATAGACAAAACACAATATGTTCTTAAAGAAAGTGCAAAACATGAGAAGCAAAAAGGACACGGACCAACATAAAAAATAAAGGATGAAAACGGAAACATACTAAATAAGCCCCAAGAAATTATAGTAAGATGTAAAATTACTTCAATCAACTGTTAAACTTAAAGAAAGGAGAAATGATTACAATAAATACACTAGAGGAAGACACAAAACAACGAAAACGAAAGAGGCTAATTTTTTGAGGATATAAACAGATTAATAAATAACAACAGTAATGATGATGACCTATATATTTTAGGAGATTTAAATGCACATCTTGGTGCAAATAGAGAAGAAATAGAGGAATATGAAGGACCTTTCGGCGACACAAGAAAAAGACACCACAGGAGTGGAATACAGCGGTGACTTCCCATCTGGAAGGAAAAAGGCAGTAAGAGGACAGCACAAAGTATAGAGGCATATCACTCTTAAGCCACATAGGAAACATCTTTAGCAAGATACTAGAGAGAAGGGTGCGTACATATATAGAACCACAGCTCAACATCATACAATTAATCTTTCAGAAAAATAAAAGCTGTACAGACGCAATCTTAACCATCAAACAACTTTCAAGAAGAACAGAACATAACCAAGACATATCTGACTTTCGTGGATCAAAAGAAAGCATTTGACAGAGTGGATAGAGCACAACTATGGATAACACTACAGACATAGAGTCCCCCAACATTTGATAGGCCTATGTCAGAGCATATACACTCCAATAGTCAATGTGTAGTAAGAGCAGGTACATCGGATAATTTCCAAATTGACTCGTGAGTGAGACAGGGATGTGTACTATCCCCCCTTTTGTTCATAACATACATAGATGACATTTGCAAAGTAGCAAAGACAACGGAAGAAAACAATTTGAAGGAAAGCTTAAACGAATTGCTATTTGCAGATGACCAAGTACTAGTAGAATCATCAGAAGAGCAAAGACAAATAGACAGATTACATCAAACATGCCAAACCTTTAACATCATAAGACTACCATCAGACAGCACACTACAGCAAGTTTGCTGCACAGATACAGTGAAGGCAGACTTAGAGGCCAACCACAAAAACGATGGACCACTAAAATAAAAGAGACAATAAATTCCACAATATACGCAGCACACACGAGGGCCATTTCCAGAAAACTCTTCTTCTCCTGACACTGAAAGACAACAAAGGGTTTAGCGAATAGATAGATAGAACCATTGTGTCTTTTTATATATCCAAAGTATGTTGTTTATTATAATAAGAATTTTAATAGTTGCTTTTCTTTTCCAGATTTGTTGATGTCAATTTTAACTGAAGCAATGAATACGGAAGCAGCAAACAAATTCATCTCTGCTTTAGTGAAAGCACTGCAGACATTGTGTCATGGTTATGTTGAGTTTAATGATGGTATTGAGATCATTGGTCATATTTATTTAAATATTGACAGTGGCTCAAGTTTCGATTATGTTGTTAAGGAAAAGCTGTGTAAGAATACTGAAAATTCAACTGTGTTTGTGAGCAAGAGTTTTCAAGCACAGCCACCTCCTGATGAATATTTATCGAGGAAGGACAGAGGGGATAATCAGTCAGCAACATTTGAAGACTCTTCCATGTCCCCAACTTCAGGGACTTCAAGGATACAGTCAGCTATTACCAGCATTAGTAATGTATTATCTGGGCCACAGGAGAGCCAGAAATCCAGACTCTTAGATAATGTGTCGCATCATTCATCACCCCAGAATACAGGAAAACGAAAAAGAGAACACAATGGTAGCTACAGCAGCATGCAACCCCCCTTTAAATACACCACTCTCCAAGCATCCTCATCTTCATCATCCTCATCATCATATTTCAGCAGTGGACAATCATTAAAACAAGCAGCAGATAGAAACCATTCAGAACACTTCAGTCGTGCTACACATACAGAGTTCTTTGTTGGTGACAGTAACCAGAGCTCAGGTATGGCCCCAGAAGATGAGGATGACCTGCAGTTAGATGTGACATTTGTGAAAGAAGAATATGAAAGCCACAGAAACTCTAATCAGCGAGGAGTTCCTGTTAATGCTGCATCCAGACTTAGTCAAGGTAGCATTTGTTTTATTGTCTCATCAGTTTATTTATAAGTGTATTTCTCTGTAGAACATAAGATAAATATATCGCTTGTGTGTTAATGGGCACAAAGAAGAACAGAAAAACAACACAAGTTAGTCAATCATCATCAAGACACTATGGACATGTCCATAGGGGCTCCGATCTCATTCAGTATATCTTTCAGCATTTTGTAACTGACTGTTCTGGTTCTCTGTTCTTGATAACTGTTTATTCTTATATGCCGCTTGTTTTGTGCCACACATCAATCCCAGGGCCTGCATTCTATCCACAGACACAGAAGAAGAAATACACCCTATATTTTTCAACTGGTCTTTGCATTCAAAATAACAAAACGAACTACAGTGGTCAACTGGCAAGTCTGTCTACTCTGTTTTGTTTTCACAACACCCACATGTCCAGGCACAGAAATGAAGGTAACTCTTTAGCGCAGATTTCGTCATCAACTCTATCTAGTGATGGTGTAGATACCCTGACTGAATATTTCAGAGAATATTCATAGAATCAAAACTCAAATGTGTATAGCACTCTCTGTTTCCAGCCATATCATTCCCATGATCATCGCCATCACCTCCATCGTCATACTACTAGTGGTATAGAAAGTACCACTTTCTTCCCTAATACACTTCCCACTGCATTTAGCTGTGTCTAAATCACAGATCCATCAGTGTAGACAATAATATCTCCATCAGAGGTACTCTAACTGATGAGATCTTGGACTTAGGAATCTATTTGCACTGGAATATCTCATTGTCACATTTCCTAGAAAGTGTGATGACCACTTGAATGGAAGTTATAAACTTGATAGGCTTACCATCTCAAAAACTGCTCTATACATGACCAATATTGGACTGGATGTTTAACAGTTGATCGCAGAAGAAGAAGAAGAGGAATAATCCCTCTGCCCTGCCAAACAATTTGTCCCTTTTTTAATATGTTTCCTTTGATCCCTACAATATCATGTAATGAATGCTTCTTGTCTGCACTAACGTACAAGTATGAATGAGCGCGACATATGTCCACTTTTTACACCATAGTAGGATAATCCAGCAAAAAGAACATTGCCACTATTTCCTTATCTCTGGAGCATCCAAGAATGATATGCATAGCTACGTTTGAGATCTTATCAATTTAATCAATCTGCGTTGGCTAAGGATCATTATCGCCAAAACATACTCTGCTACTTATAGGACCAGCCCTTGTATAGCAGTACAAGAAACTATTGTTCACAAAAAACAGCCATCATCTTCATCTCTGTCAACCCCTTCTGAGCTCTTAGGATGGTATAATTTATATGCTCATTGAATCACAAATACCTGTTGAACAGCACTCCCAGGTATTGTAAAGTTGATGTTCTCTGTACTGTTTTTCTGCATTGCTCGGTAGTTGACACTAGTACATGGACGATGTAGTTGTTCAGAGAAAATTGTTTCATAGCTGTTGTCTTTAGTTCATCAAAGCTCCAGATGCATTAAAACATCAATCAATCAATAAACCCATAACCCTTCATGGTCGTAGGGGTACCACATTGGATGCTTCAGCACACAGAATCCTCCAGCGAATTCTATCCTCAGCGATGCGGATGAGTATGGAAATATCTAGCCCTGTCCATTCCTTGATGTTGTCTGTCCATGTCTTTATTTGTCCTCCTCTGCTTCTTCCACCCTCAACAGTTCCCTGCAGTATTGTTTTTGACAAGGAATCGTGCCTGCATACATGCCCGAACCATGCTAGTTTTCATCGTTTCACTATTGAAAGCAATGGCTCCTGGACACCTGCACACATCTCTACTTTATTTCTTACATACACATTGGTCTTATGTTCCCTATAAAAAATTCGTAGAATTCTTCTGTAGCATTTATACTCGAAAGCCTGTAATCTTCTCTCCATGTCCGCAGTGAGTGTCCAACTCTCACAACCATACAACACAACAGAAAGCACCAGCGACCTATACAGTTTGATTTTCACTCCAACACTGATGTTGCTTTTCCAAATCACAGTTAGCCTTGACAAGGATGCTAAAGCCATCTCCAGCCTTATTTTTAGTTCTGCTTTGCATTTACCATCGCATTATATACTGGATCCGAGGTATTTGAAGGTATTCACCTCTTCAAGCTTGTGTCCATTCATCATGATATTAGTCTGGTTTTCTGTGTCTCTGCTGTTTACCAAGATTTTGCTCTTATCTGAATTGATTTCCATTCCGTACTTGCTGGTAACTTTTTCTAACTTTGATGTTAATTCTTGCAATGATTGTTCTGACCCAGCTATAAGATCAATATCATCAGCGAAACGCAAGTTGCAAATAGGGCGACCTCCGATCGATATAGACGTGTTGTAGTCATGTAATGTCTCTTGTATGATGTGCTCTAAGTATATGTTAAAAAGTACTCGGGACATTATGCTTCCCTGTCGAACTCCCACAGTTGTTTTGAAGAACTCTCCAATTATATTGTGTGACAAGACATCACTATTTGCATTTTTGTACAGAGCTTCAATAATGTCTATAATTGTGGTGTCAAAATTAAATTTCCTCGGTATGTGCCACAGACCATCATGCCAAACACGATCAAAGGCCTTTGTAAAGTCAATGAAGTTGTGGTATAGTTGGTGCTGAATATGTTTTTCGATTAGTGTTTGGATGTTAAATATTTGTTCAACAGTGCTTCTGTTTGCTCTGAAGCCAGCTTGTTCTTCTGCAATTATTTCTTCCGACTTGTGTTTTATTCTGTTAAGTAGTATTTTGAGCATCACTTTACTGGGGTGTGTTATAAGGCTAATTGTTCTGTAATTTGTACACTTTCAAATTTCCTTTCTTGGGAATTGGTATTATTAGTGATTTTGTCCAATCAGTGGGCCATTGTTTTGTGTTCCATATATTTTGGTCATAATATTTACCACATTAATTCCCCCGTATTTCAACAATTATGCTGGAATGTTGTCTACACCAGGTGACTTCCCTCCTTTCAATGTTCGTATGGCCTCTTTTATTTCATCTACTAGAATTTCTGCATTTCCTATTTCTCTGTTGTTTAGTTCAGAATTCTGTAATATCGTGTAGTCAGGATTACACTTGCAGTTATACAGCTCCTTGCAATACTCTGTCCATCTTTTCACTATATCTGTTGTTTCATTGAGTATCTTTCCGTGTTTGTTTTGTATTGTAGATATCTTTGGTCTATTTGGCTGTGTTATCTTTCTTAGAGTGTCGTATGCTACCTTACTGTTTCCGCTAATTCATATTCTATGTTTCTATTAAAACATAGACAATCCAATTCACTATGTTTGTCTTGTATAATTTGTCTTTTTTCCAATACCTGATGTTATACTGAAATTTCATCTGCATATGAGTGGGTTCTGCTATTTCAAATCAATATTTCTGCTATGTTCTGAGGTAACATCATAGTGTAAGTATTAAAAATAACATGAGACACAGGTGGGCCTTGTGGAAGACATGGATTTATTGTTGTTCAATCAGATGTCCAACTGCCACACTTTTGTACTACCTTCCTCTGAAACAAGTTGATGAAACTAAGTTGATAAGACAAGCATTTTTATGTTCAGTTCCAATCCCCAATCAAGGCTGGCTCCGTGGTGAGGAGATGGGCGTAGTTCTGCCAGCAGAAGCTGGAAGCTAAGATTGACTAGACCATCCTAAATTCTGGCAAGACCACTAGCAAGTAAAGCTGCTGAAGTCTGTGACATTTGACCGACTTGAATGGTCCAGAAAGGCAATACACAACAACCAGAATGTCATGTATTGTCGCACATGAAATGTATATATCTGCACTACCCCATCATTATGCTAACCCTGTGATGACTCACCAGTCAGAAGTAGCACTGGGCACTATACTTAAAAATATCCCACCCCATGCGACTGAAGGTCCTCTTCGATTGCTTTATGGAGCATGCAGACTCCAAAAGTAATATCACTGACCAACAAATATTACTAACCACTAACAATAATGCACTGAAATTCTGAAGGTATAAATATTTTTTTTAATGGCTTTAGTAAGAAATTAGAACCAGAGAACACCCTCTTTAAGAAACAGGTTAGCATTTGCTGCATACAGGAGACACACTTCAGCAAAGAAGTAGCCTTTAAAATTACAGGTTATCAGTGCTTTAGAGCTGATCAAACAGACAAGGAAATAAGTTATTCTTCAATCAATCAAGTGCCATGCTGAGTGGTGTAAGTGATCATGTTTCTCCACAACTTTTTGTATTGTTAATAAGTTTATCTGGTGACATCTGACATCTTTTTGGAGCAATGATCAGGGTTAATGCACACAAATTGATGCATTCAGCTATGTCTCTAGTGACAACCCATCCAGAAATGTCTCTCTTTTTCTTCCCCTGTCTCTTCTTCCCATATCTTTCCAGTGATTACTAAATGTTTAAGTTTGCTTTTCTCCTCATATATTCAAAAAGTCTTTGACTGTTTGCTTCTACTTTTGAATTTTCACATTTCTAATTAGCGTATACTTGGTGCTAGTCAAAAATGATATCACCGCATATCAAACTTAACTATACATGGAAGGAGCAGAATACCAGGTCCTTCAGCTAAAGATTCAAAACACAGATTTCCACCTACTAAATAACCATCCTAAAGAAGCACACAGAAAATGTCAAAAATAAAGCACTGAAGTGGTTACAGCTACTGAAAGGCTCATTGGCATAAATTGGGATCAGACAAGGATACCTTCAGAGGATTATATCTTGGTTACATACATTCTGTTTTAGAATACAACAGTGCACTCATGACAAAATTTTCCAAGATGAATATAGAATCTCTAGACATAGTGCAGAACAATGTCCTATGCCTTATTAGTGGAGCAATGAGATCTACTCCAGCGGCTGCATGCGAAATACATACAAATGTAGAACCCCTTAAGATACGGAGAGATGAGAACCCCTTGAGTTACAGAGAGATGGCTCCAATGGAGGCTTATGAAGAAAAAGAATGAGCAAAGACCACCCAAATAAATAACTTGTAGAAAAAAAACAGACAAGAGACAAGAACTGCAAAGAGTAGAGAAATGTTTACCACCACATGTTTTAAATTGCCAGAAGTCAAGACACAATTAAGAGATAATGCAATGAAAAGCTCTGACCCAGTAAGTTTTATGAAAGCAACACACAAAAAACAAGACACCTACCCAGAACAGTGGATTCATGTCTATACTGATGGGTCTGCTTTCAAAGCCACCATCAGAGCAGGTTATGGTGTCTATATAGAGTATCCAGATAAAACATCTGATGAGTTGTTTTATGCCTGTGGGGAGATATGTTCTAACTATGAAGCCAAAATAACAGCACTAGGAGTTGCCTTGTACCACCTGAAGATCATATTTGATGCCTTTCCATCAAAAGTCCAAAATATTGTAGTTCTTACAGATTCTCTGTCCGCTCTTCAAACACTAGAATGTGATGGACATTGTAAGCCTGAGCTGGTTGAAATATATCACCATGCCAACCAGCTGCTTACATCTTATGAAGCAATGACAAGGTACAGACTAGCAAAGAAAGGAGCACAATCTAACTTATGGTACCTTGATGGGATGAATACCATCCTCTAAACAGATAAGAACAGCTCATCATATGGTGACTCAAAACTGGAAATAATAGACTAAACGTCCATATATACACAAAAGATACAATGTGAGGAGAAGAGCCTACATTTTATGCAACGAAATATTGATTAGGACGCATTTTACAGTCACTAGTACTGCTGCCGAATCCATTGATCTGTGCAGAGCCACGCCCCCCGCACCCCTTTTGAATGATCGGAGGTATTGCACACAGATCGATGCATCCAGCTAGCGACTTGTGTTGCATGGACAAAGATGTGATGGAACCAGTGTTCGTCTATTTAAGTGGCTGCTCAATTCTGTCGAGATAGTGATAGTTGTATTTTGTGTGGTTAACTTTCCTAATAGCTTTGATGAATAGTCTTCTTTTCCTGGTAGGTTATTTCTTGGTCTTTTTATTTTTATGTTGCTCTGCCTTTTTATTTCCTGGTATGCTGTAGTGGGTTGGTATCCACTGTAGTATTATCCTTCTTTGGATGATCACTTCTCATTGCTTCCTTCAGGTCTGGCTGCTTATCACTGTCAAGTAGGACTAACTAGTTGAATCTGCAAGACATTGGAAATAATGGTCAATAGAAGATTGAAATTGTATCTAGAATCAGAGAAGCTATTGGTGCCAGAATGTGGATTTAGAGAGTGCAACAGTACAGAAAACCAATTAACATTCCTGTCCCAGCTCATTGTTTCAAGAAAAGAAGAAAGTTTTCACCCTATGGATAGATATCCAAAAACCTTTTGATAAGGTCTGGAAAGATGGTCTGATAGTAAAGCTACAAAGGAACAGAATAATGAGTAACATATGAGTAACTGGATACAATCCTTCCTAATTGGAAAGCAATAGTCACTATGGAAGGTCACAACAACAAAAAAGTTCTCATAAATCATGGAGTTTCTGAAGGTCCAGTAATGTCTCCAACTCTTGTTTCTTGTGTTCATAAATGATCTAATCTGTGAACTGCAACAAGAAGTAAGAGCTACCATGTAAACTGATGACTTTAAAGTGGTGTGTATAGAAGAACATCTAAACATTGCCAACAAGAAAGTATAAAAGCAGCAGACAACATAGCATGAGCAGAGAAATGGATGGTAAAGATCAATGCTGAAAAATCCTTAAGAAGAACTGGTGTACCTGGACAACACACTAGATAAGAGATTGATAAGGAGGCCTCACATTGAGAAAATAGAGGAAAAAAAGCAAGAAAGAAACTTGCCAACTTTGAGGAAATTGGTAGGAGCAAGCTGGTGTGTCACTGAGTCAACTATAAAAACAGGTATATACAGGTGCAATTAGACTAGTACTAGAATAGGGATCAACAAGCATGTCTTCATTTTATTGATCAGTATTTTATTCTTTTAGTATTGCTGGTCCATCATTGTTGTGTATTGTAGGTTTTTGTTCCGTTGGTCGTCAAACAGTTTTAATCTTCTCATCTTGTAAGTACTTCTGTTTTATTAAATATAATCTTTCCACTTTTATCATTAATGCAGGCACCCCCATTTATAGTATTTTTCTTGTGATCTGTCTTATCTCCTTTTACACCACATTAATGAATATTGATGATTTCAGGTCTTTAGGTATGTGGCCTGTTTCATATACGTCATTGCAAAGTTCTGTGATAGTTTCCACACAAAATTCATCTAGAGTTTTTATTATGTCTGCTGTTAAGTTGTTGGAGCCTGCAGAAACTATAAAAATAGGTATATACAGGTGCAATTCTAGTACTAGAATAGGGATCAACAGCATGGTTCTTGATTAGAAACTGGCATCACGGCACATGGGGCATTCCCATAAGTGCTCCGCCCTCTGTTCCAGCAGCCATTTGACTCGATGGTGTTTCGAGTCCAATGTTGCAGAAACAGACGTCAACATCAGGGAACAACTCTGGCCCTTGCGAAAGGTTTATTTGTTGTTCCATCTGCACACGCCGTGCCCGTAACTAGTTCAAGCACAACGTCGGCTTTCGGAACAACATGGTAACTGTTATCGAAGGCTACGACTACGGGATTGTATAGAAGACGTGCCATGAAGCTTCTATAAGAAGATAACCTCAATATAAAGGCATGTCATCTGCTAAGGTTTTCTGTTGCATGGTTGGTTTGTCTAGAGAGCCATTGGTGAGACCCACAGACGCAACTGCATGTGCAACAGCATGGACTTCATTTTATTGATCCACATTTTATTGATATTGAACTTTCTACTTCTTCTTTCAGTATTGCTGGTCCATCATTGTTGTGTATTGTAGGTTTTTGTTCTGTTGGTTATCAAGCAGTTCTGTCACATGATCTTCTCATCTTGTAAGCACTTCTGTTTTATTAAAATAATCTTTCCACTTTTATCATTAATGCAGGCATCCACATTTATAGTATTTTTCTTGTGATTTTCTTATCTCTTTATACATTTCTTTTGTCTTCTGTTGTACTGCCATCTCTATTTCTCTGCATTTTGATTCTAGCCATTTTTTGGTGCATTTCTGGATGTTATGTATCTCATTGTCTATAAGTGAATATTATTGGGTATTTTTAATTTCTCTGTAATATTTTATCTATCACCCATGTTTGTTTATTCATGACTTTTTGTTATTGATACATTTTCATTTGATGTTTGAATATTTTTCTTTAGGCTGTCCCATTTATTGTCTATTTTATCTTCGGATTTTCCCTTCTGTATTTTCCACGCATTATATCATTAAATGTTCATATCTATTCCTTACATCTATCTACAAGGTATTTTTGTGGTATGTCTGGTTGTTTTAGTGGTATGTCTGGTTGTTTTAGTGGTATGTCTGTGTATCTTGATTTCTTCTCTGTACTATCTTTTTAATTTTAACCTGTTTTTGACACAGCACCGGGTTATGGTCAGAGTTGATATCAGCTCCTGGATATATTTTAGTGTTGACACTATTTCTAAATCTGTTTTTGTTGATCATAATATAATCTATTTGGTTCCTGTTTCTGTCTCCAGGACTTTTCCATGTATATAATCTTATGTTTTCTTGTTCAAAGAGTGTATTACATATGGTCATGTTGTTATTTTCACAGAACTGTATAAGTCTTTCTCCTCTGTTATTTCTTGTTGCTGGTCCAAATTGTCCTACAATGTTCTTACGGCGGACAAAGCATTACACAAGTTTTGGAAGCTACATAGGTCAATGAAGCAGAGAACAGAAACGAAACCCAGTACAAGCGTGAGGACGACTCAGGGCAGATGCTGACATCAGATGAGATGAAAGGCAGAGCCTTTTTGATAGATATCTTCAAACTAATCAGAGCGACTTAGATCAATGCAAAGAAATACTGGATACCCTGACATCCGTCACAGATTTTAGGGCCAAAGAAACCAGCTTGCAGATGTTGAAGAAGTGCAACTAGTTATTAAGAATGCATCCGATGGCGTGCCAGGCCCGGATGGAAACAGGTACATCTTACTCAAGGACATTGGGGAGAATATGCTAGTTAAGATGACAGACGATTATAATGCGAGTCTGAAAACAGGAGTAGTACCAGAGGAGGAATGGTTACATAGATATCTTATACCCATTCCAAAACCAGGCAAAGATTCTACGAACATAAAAGACTATTGCATCATCACACTGCAGAATGTGTATGGTAAGATTCTGGAAAGAATCGTTGCTAGACGCATAACCAGGGAACTAGAGATCAAAGGCGTACTCCCAAATAACCTAGGGGCATACAGACCCAGAAGAGACACAGTCACAAATGCAGCAGTTCTTGCATATGAAGTTTATGAAGATTTTCAGAATAAAGAAGAATCTGTAGTTGCAGCGATAGACCTGGAAGATGCATACATAAGAGTTAGCTACACCCATCTCATCGACATGCTAAGGGAACAAGATATCCATCCCTGGATCATATGCTGGATAGCAAATGTGGAAAAGTCACTCGAGGTGTGTATTCTGGATGTCTGAGATCAGAACAATAGCACCTGGTCTGCCACAAGGATCTCCTCTGTCCCCAGTGCTGTTTAATGTGTATATGTTGAAAATTGCTCAATTGTAGAGTTCTAACATATGCTGATGATATCCTACTATACAACATGGGCAGGAACAGAAAAGATATCGCTGACAGTGTACAGAGTGGACTAGATCAATTGTCGATATAGTGCAATACATACAATGCTGTGATAAATCCCTCAAAAGCAAAGGTCGTCTGGTACTCCTTAAATAATAATCTGGTCAGTGATACACTGCCATCTGTCAGTTACATGGGCTCATTGAAAGTGAACAGGACCTTAAATATCTTGGGATAATCTTTGATAGAAGTCTTTCATTCAACAAATATGTCACAAACATGATTCAAAAGGTTAAAATTTTATATAATATTGATAAGTGTTGAAACATTTTGATAAGTGTGCTATCTGTCATAGATTATGGCCTCAGCCTACTAACACTGTCACAGACGCAAGTCGATAGATTGAAAAAAGTCCAAAATGAGGCACCGGGGAGTGGTACTGGGGTGTACAAAATGAGCAGTACTGGGGTTGTACTAGAGATACACCCTTCTCTGCTGTGAGATTTCTGCTTGATCTCCTTAGCATTAAAGTTTGACATCAGGTAGCACAAGTATGGTCGTACCTTAAAGTGACAGAATACAACCAGCACCCATTACACCAACGTCTATATGAGTCAAAGGGAAAACGAATCATGGATGGCAGAGGCTGAAGACACAGTGCGAAGAGTATGTGAATTTGAATAGAAAAGGGCAGTGAATGGGTGGAGGTACACTGAGAATAAATCACCAACTAAAGTAATAATACAACTAGATAAAACGTGTCGAAAATGGATGGGTGTTAGGGCCCAGGTTACAGTGCGTGAACTCATGCAGCTACACTTGAAACCACAAGACATAATTATTTACACAGGTGTGTCATTAACAGAAACACAAATGAAAGTGGTTGGGGTTTTGTTGTCTACAGAAACAGCTGGAAGTTGGTTGAGAAATCTTAGCATATTCAGCTGTCACAACGAGCATAAGGATGAGAATAAAGGGAGTTACAGCAGCACTTAATTGGTTGATAACATACATCAATACACTTGGTAATACAGACTCTCAAAGCATGCTGCACAAGATAGAAAAGTTCATGCTTAGAAAAGAATGGTGGGACTTATTGAACAACTCAATTGTCCAGAGCATTACATGGATATACTGCCCTGGTCATGCTGGAAACGAGAAAATGAGAGAGTGACTTATTGGCAGGCAATGCGGTGATTGATGGCACATTGAAGGCAGTAATAAATTCATTTCAGGATGAAGATGATATCAATGAGGCTGAGAACGTACACATACAGAGAATGTTAGAAATGGGAGTATCTAGAGGTGAGGGAAGGAAAAGTAAAGTCCCGAAGATCACACAATCAACACCTGACTGGTAATCTGAGTCTACATACACTGAGATGTCTGCTGGAACAGAGGGCGGAGCACTTATGGGAATGCCTCACGTGCTGTGAAGCCAATTTCTAATCAAGAATCAAGTTCTTGTGTCTTCCTTTCCCTATTTTTGCATTCATGCCTCCCATGTATATTACAATGTCTGTTGATTTTACTGGCTTGAGTAGTTGTAGATCATCATAATAATTTTTGATTTCTTCAGTGTAGTCTGTAGTTGGTGCGTATGTTTGTACAGTAGCTAGATCTTAAAGGTTTTGCTTTGATCTTTAGCATCATCATGCTGTTGTTATATGCCCAGTACTACCTGTTGATATATTTTTCTATTTCTTTCTTGATCAGTATTCCTAACCCCCCCCCCCCCCCCCCCCCCTATTCATGGTAATCGTTTCCTGAATGTATAAAACTAAAAATTTCCTTTCTTGTGTCCCAAGCATCGCATCTCTGCTACTCCTAGAATATCTACATTTAATGCTTCTGCCTTTAATATTAAGTTTTCTAGCTTCCCTGACTGGTTTAGTGTTCTAACATTCCATATGCCTATTCTAATATGTTGCTTTCTAATATTTAGATGTCGTTAGTCCGTTGCTTGGCTTTGGAATGTAGGTGGTAAGGTCCCAGTCTTTTCAACGGTAGCCAGTCAACATTCATTATTATGCACTGAACATGCCTCTTGTGCACCACACATGTTGCTGTTTGAGCCGTTGATACATTTGAATTCCTCCGCCTTGCACCGTCACAGACTTTTTGTATAGGGATGACCATTCCCTGCTGTTGCTTTTGGGTATTTCTTTGCAATAACATTCTAAGCTGCTAAATTAGTCGCTATCTGGAGTAGTCGATGTGCCATATTTTTGTCTGCATTGAAAATGGGTAGTTCGTAAGTCAGAATAAACTTGAATGATTTACACTCCTCCTATAATCAACTAAGACCAAAAACCATAGATCCTACATGATGGAACTAAATTTGGCATCACATTGTCCCTAGTAATAAGCTAACTACACCATCAAAACCGCTTAATCCAAAATACACAAATTTGGCATACACTGTCCCTAGTATAAGCTAACTATACCATTAAATTTGAATACTTAGGAGCAAACATCAACAGTGCAGGAGACTGCATGGCAGAAATAGGGAAGAGATTGGCAATGGCATATAGCAAAATAACACTGCTGAAAAATATATGGAAAAACAACAAAATAGAAACGAAAGTGCTAATGTTACGAACTTTTATTTTTCCGGTTGCAACATACGGTTGTGAAACATGGACTCTAAGTAAAACAGCGGCAAAGAGGATCAACGCCTTCGAGCTGAAATGCTACAGGAAGATACTTCAAATATCATGGAAGGATAAAATCATAAAATCAGATATTATAAACACATTGAATATTCCAGAGTGTTGGTTACTAAACACAATAACAAAAAGAAAACTACGCCTGTTTGGTCATATAAAGAGACATAACTGTTTAGAAAGACAAATAATGGAGGGAAGAGTACCTGGGTAGAGGAGAAAGGGCAGACCAAGAAGATGATGGACAGACGACATTAAAGATAACATGAATACATCGCTAGAAAATGCAAGCCACATCGCCCAAGACAGAGAGAGGTTCAGAGAGTTCATTGGGAAGACAACGTTCTGGAAGGAATACGTCACATGACACATACCATCGAAACTACTTAATCCAAAAAATACAAATTTGACATCACACTGTCCCTAGTAATAAGCTAACTACACCATTGAAACCACTTAATCCAAAAAGCACAAATGTAAACTTGGAAACACGTCCATGACATTACAACACCAAAAGGACATTAATATAGAAACATGGGGAAAATTAGTAATGGAAGGCATAATTTCAAGCAAAAGGAAAAATGGTAGACTAAGACAATGATGATATTTGTGATGATGATCTTTAAGATATTCACTTGAAGAAAGAACAATGATTAAAACATTTTACTGGTATATTCATCTCCTTTAGATACTCCTAAATCATAAACTTATAATCCCTAATTATAAACTTTTTGTGAAACAGATTTGTCCTCCAGTCAGTCAAATGTGCTTCATGATGGCACATCTGGGGGTAATACACTGGGCTACTCTTCCGGCCATCAACAGTTTCCCAGTGGCGCTGCTGGAGATATGGGTAGTTTGAATCAAGGTTTTCAAGACTCTTCACAGGTTGATGTAGACCAACACACAGGACAAAGGCCACCAAATCCTCGAAGTAAGTACACTCTATGAACTTCTTGTGCATCTTTGTTAACTCATTCTCATATTTTACTTTTTGAGATGTGTAATTCTCTTAAAGAAGTAAATGTATTGCATGTGTCTGCCTATACATCTCCAAAAATTGGTTAACTGTTATAACATATTACTGGTTGACAAATGTGTCTTATTTTATCATTGCTTTCTCATATCTAGACCAGTATTTATTCTGCTTTCATCCCATTTATGTAACAAAGAAAGCTGATAATAATAATGGAAGACATAATAGAAGCTGTTATCATTATGTGTGGCCTACTCATATGACTTCTGAAAACCATATGATTTGCTATACATTTCTGACATATTTTAATAATTGTTCTCAAAATTGCTCAAGATTAGTTCATACATGTATTTAAACATGAACATATTTTTTATAAATACATGATATCTGCATTTATTTTTATGTTTTGTGTTTTCTAGCTTTAATGTGAAATGAAATGCTTGAGAAAGGCTGTTGGCACTTCCAAATTAGGCAGGTTATAAAATTATGTCAGAAATAGAATAGACATTATGTCATGTTTCTGATATATTGAGAGATAACAATACAATTATTTGGTCATCTTTTGAGAATGGAATACACACAGCTCCCTACAAACGTATATAATAAATCATGATCAAATTACATAACCAGATGTAGATCAAGAAAAAGCTGGATTGATATCATCATATACAGTTGAAACAAACATGGCTTATAATACAACTGAGACAACAAATCTGGCCTTGGGCAAAAACTAAAACTCATACCCACCAAACTTGACCACAAAATATGTATCAGTAGTGTCACCAACCACCTGGGGAGAAACAATAAACAAAATAGACAATGAAAAATGCTGCCACAATTGAAGTGACTGAGCTGAAAAAAATGTATGCTAAATATTTTCAGAAATTTGTTTCTTGTAACCATACTTCCTACAGTGGTCTAAGACAATTTCTTTTAACCACTTTGCATTCTGTTTTGTGATTACATGTAAATTATCATAGTTAAAAATTAAGTATGAGAATGAGGCAAAAAATGCCTCCATATAATTTTTCTTTTACATTTGTTCTAAAACTCCTGCAAATTACCAGGATGTAGTGTGGAGAACTGAATGTATTGTGTCTTGGTTTACAACTGGGCTGTGATTTTTTTGCCTTTTTAGCCAACACATCTGACTTCGTTATGGTTACTGGGTCACTTTGATCCTCTATGTCTCTTATGATATGCATGACAGACCACACATAATTTTTCATTCTCTTTTTGAGCCCTAGCAACAAATGGACACTTCCAAATCTAAGACAACTTTATTCCATGCTATTAAGAATATAATTAGCATTACCTGTTGACTCATACTGATTCATTTATTTTAGTTCTATGATTATTCTTCTTGTTTAATTTATCTGTAAGCCATTATGTACCTTAACTAAGTTTAAGAAAAGTCCTTGTTAACATTTAGATAAATATTTCTTGATATCATTCCAACATGCCCAGTCATACTAATACATTGTGATCGTTTTAAAAGGTCTACTTGTTTTAACCAATTTTTAAAAAAGTTGGTAGAAGGGTTTGGTTCATTTTTAATTATGAAAGAGAAAACTTCAGTAGAGCATAATTTTATTTAGTGGGTTGTTGAGGAATGGTAGTACCATATGCACTCTGTCTGCTCAGTAGAGTAGCTTCTTATGTGAGTATTGTTCAAAAGTATTGTTTGTGTGTGATAAACATGTATATTAAAAAATGGGGTATGTTAATAGTATACATTACCAAAAACATAACAACTGAAAACTATCAACTGAAAGTCTCATTTTTACATACCTACTTGCTATAATAATGTTAATAATAAAACCTGTTAAGATTTAGGAGTGCCACATTGGAAACATCAGAAAAGTCCTACCAAACATTCCTATCTCCGGTCATACAGATGAGTAGGGAAAAATTAAAATCTGGCCATTCCTTGATGTTATTAAGCCATGATTTTTTTTACCCACCACTTCTCCCACATGCAACTGTTCCCTGAAAGACAATATTTTATTAAGAATTGTGCCTTGTTACAAGCCCAAACCATCAAACTTCTGCTGTTTCACTACTGTCAACAATAGTTCCTGACAACCTGCAAATTCAGTTATTTTGTCTCACAAATAAAATATCACTAATGTGAAATGAATTGTCTGAGAAAAGCTGCAATGGTTACAGATACAATAAGAAATTAGGAAAAGGGCTGGTATAATATCATGTATTGAACATATCGAAAAACACCAAGTAAAATAGTTCAGTCACCTTATGAGAATGAACACAAACCAAATAGCAACAGAGTATATAACAAAAGAATATCCTGACAAAGCCAAAGCCAAGAAAATGGTGGTTAGAAAACATCAAGATAAGCTAGAACAAACATGGACTTAATGTAACCAAGGCGACACACATGGCCTTGGAACAACTGAAGCTTCCACTCCTACGCTTAATGGCAAGTGTGGATACTATGAACCATCATTTTGTCAATAGACAAATGCATTTCTTGTATGTACTTTAAAGGAAATTTGTAACACAAGCCTGTAGCACTTGTATTCAAACGCCTGCAGCTTTGTTATAATCTACATATGACTACCGGTACTTTGAAAACTGTGTCGTGCATCAAGTATACCTGTAAACTAGTGATAGCAGTATGATAAAGTATTATTGTCACTGATTACTAATAAACAACAAAATAACGTCAATGAGAAATAACAAAAAAACAAAGGATAAAGAACTTTTTCCACATTATGGTCCAATAGGGGCCGTTATCATATTTATGTATTTTGTACAAAATATAGTCACAGTTTTACAGGCGTTATTAAATATTGCTTTCGACCTATAATGTTTTCCTTTAGTAAAGAACTATTTTTCTACAGAATTTGGGATCAACATACGTATTTGGTAGGGTATGTTATTATAGCTAAAATAGGGAGTGATCCTTCTGGAAGTTAACAGGTATGAGCAAATAATTATTTTACATTATTATAAAAATTTCGCTTTAACTTGCCCATGACTCGAAAGCTGATTATCCACAACGTACTGACAATATGATTGGATGTAATAGCAGGGCTGACAAATTCAACAATAGTTGAGTTGCAATGTCCTATACCGAATGTGCTTCAATTACTGTATAATATTTCTTATCCACAAATCCTTGATATATTGTATTTTTACATTTTATTGGCTAACTTTTCTGTCTTTCCACTTTTGTAGGGTCTCTCACATTCCATATTCCTTGATCTGTAAAGATAAAGCTCCATCGTATGAACATTATTAGGTTCTGACTTTTGAGTAAATATCTTCATAGGCTTTATTTATGGTTATTCCTTGATGACCAGCTAGTAATGTTAATGACATAAGCTTTTGTTGCATTTTGTATAAGAGTTTTGCTATGCAGAGTTTGAGTTTTTACTATAATATAATTTGAAGAATCGGTTTGCTTGCCTGTTCTCTCAACCAATGACCAGTTCACCCTGACATGAAGCATTAGGCTCCTTATTCTGTAGGTGAAAACAGAGAATACAAAGTAATATTGCTTTATAGTACACTATTTAAAACTCACTCTTTACTAAGAGACAGCGCCCAGCATCCAGCATTGACATCGGTTCTATTAATAAATTTACATTCTAAATGCAATTGCGAGAGTCTGCAGTTTTGTTGTACCTCATCAAGGCAGAGTTCTTAGAACATGAAGTCATTTTCATAAAGTTGTTTCTCTCATAGCTAAAATAAAATGTTTTTGAATCATAGTATATCATTTATTAACAACAAAATATGTACATATTACATATATGTACATGAGTACTTATGTGTAACATGCAAGATTTTAATTTATACATTTCTTTATGTAAGCAAGTTGTTCAGTTATATCTTTTGTTCCATCATAATAGAATTCTATGTATTTTGTGGTTGTGTAGTTACCATTATACAACAATTGATAAGTAAAACTGCATAACAGTACTTACATAAAAGACAAGGTCAATCTGCTTTACAAGGAACACACAATCAGACTATTGGGCATAAGTATGAAAAAAATACAGATAACAGTATACAAGACAGTTTCAACCCTATGGTCATGGATGTCCCTCGTCTGCCATCTAATGCATTTGTGATAGTGTCTTAATTTTTACTGTTTGTTTTGTATTTTTTGAAAAAGATCTCAAGGTTGAAACTGTCTTGTATACTGTTATCTGTATTTTTTCTTAACCGTACCCAATATTCTGATATTCTGTGAGTATATTGTAAAGCTGGTCTATCTTGTATTTTATAAATGCTACCATTGTACATAGTTTTGAAGATTTTGAAAGACTACAGCTGAAAATTATTTTCTGTAATGATTGGAGTGATTTTTATGACCAAAGTAGATAATACATTTTATTTGGGTTTTTTTTTTGTCCCTATTTTTATAGCCACATATAGACATTTGGTCTAAAAGAAATTTTCCATCTATCATTGTTCAAATTGATTTATTTCAGGACAGCTGTGAATAATGTGACAGTTTTCACCATTTATATTTTTGCATTGTCAGTTTAGAATAATTCTCTATAATATATTTCTACATATATTTATTAGTTGGCTGCATATCTTATTCATGACATTACAATCTACACCAGCATTTTCTAGCTGTTTTTTTAAGAAGAGATTTTACATTGAGTAGCTCACTATTCCTTTCCATGCATATGCCCAATTGCTGTAGTTGAATTAAAACTGTGGGTTTCTGTGATAACTTTCTCTAAGCCACAAAACTGAGCTTTATAGTTATCCTTTCATAAATAAAGTAAGGAAGTAATAAACGCCTCATATATTTATTACACACTTGCAATTGAAATCAACACTCTTTCCAAGCACATGTGTGAAAAGGGTGCAGTACATGATATTAAGTACCACACCACGAACAAGATCCAGGACTGAGCACCTAAAAATGCCTTCAGGTGTGACTTGTACGTGCGGTTTTGTGCTGCACACACAAGTATGACACTAGAGGACGCAAGACAGCTTGCACAGAATTGAGAGACTTACAGAATGGTAGTTGGGACAAAATTCTGCAAAGAATGTCACATAGAAGAAGGACCAGGTTCTAGACTGGAACCAGACCATGGACAAAAACAACTACTAGAATTATGTGTGCTAGAATATGTGGTAACACTCTAGAACCTAAATGTACAGATCAGAAGAACAGGTACCCCATCATTGACAAGTTTTTACATTTATTCAACTGATCTAAGGGGGCTTTTAATTGTGTATGTTTTTTTTTTAAACCGGGATAATTTAGTTTTCAGAATGTCAAAGTTTTCTGCCTCATTCTTTTTATGCTGTCACATTATTTTTATGATGCTTGTTATGAGTCTTCTGACATTCTTAAATATAAATCAATAACAATAAAGTTGAAATGCCAACATGGCCAATTCATAAATACGCAGCATGTAATAACAACCATGAAATTTTTAGATTTGAAAATCCAGCATCAAGAAAAGAAAACCTGAATATATTTTGGAATCTAATGGTGGATAATCATGTATCACTCCTAGTGCACTTTGGTCATTTATGGATAAGAACCTAACACCATATGTATATATATATATGTGTGAGTGTGTGTGTGTTGAATCCACCTCTATGGTGCACAATGATACTATTTACATATCTGTCATAACACCAAATGTTTGTTTGAAAGAAGCACATTGTCAAAAAATTTGCTAAAATCACACACTAATTAATGTTTATATTTTTTATGTAAAAAATGTCCTCTTCTTGTAACCTTTTGTGTTTTCATCAATAAGTATTTTGTGGTTTTCAATTTTTATTTGCGTAGCTCTTAATTGCTGTTATCTAGAATCATTGTCTTTGTGTGTCTCTGTGCGTGTACTTGTCAAATACACTAGTTTATATAATAGAAGTTAATATGTACATTTTTAGGGGGAGGGTACAAAATCGTAGTAGTGACAGAGAACTAATTGTTTGTTTGCAGATAAAACCACTGATGATGGCCACCCTACTTTTCAAGTTCCAGCCGTGCCCATGAAATATTTTAGATGCCCTGTTTGTAGCATCATCATCCGACACAAGAACAACATAAAGAGGCACATGCGACGACACAATGGTGACGTTTTTACATGTCCCTTCTGTGATTCCACTCAAACATGCCGCTGGCAACTGGAGAGACATTTAGAATCAAAGCATTTTAATAAATCTGAAGATGACAGTAGTGAAGAGGTGTCGTTTAAAGTGGAGAATTGACCAAATATAAAGCATAAGTAGTACACAAAGTGCTGAGGAAAATAATATAACTCTCCATTATTTAAAACTGCTATCATAAATTAATTCTGTAGAAACACAAAAAATTGAAAAATAAAAAATAAGAAAGCTTGTTGGTTGCTCAATTAAAATTTTTAAAAATTGGCATGCAATTTTAAAGAAAAAAAAATCTTGTTGCATGTCCTTAATTAAATCTCTACAATATTGTTTTGTAAGTTGAGCATAAACACAAGCTTTCTTATTTGTTGCAGATCCTGCTGTTATTGGAAGTGGTGAAGAGAGCAAAGCTTGGTCACAGCACTTTGTTACTGCTCCGGCAGGCATACAGTTTCAGGGAGGCAAGCCAACGCGCAGTTATAACTGTCCCATATGTGGGCTTCTTATTTCTCACAAGAAGAATGTACGACGCCACATGCGTAAACATACTGGAGAAATGTTCTTCTGTGACCTTTGTGATTGGCGTGGGACGTGCAGATGGAAGTTACAAAAACATCGTGAAAAGAAACATGGGATTATGCCTATTGTTTAATTAACCAGACAATGTCCTCTAAATGATGCCATCTGTGGAATTCAAGCTTGGAATACGCTTTTCAGTTTTCTTTGCTATTAATGTTTGCGTACCCATTTTAATATGGGTGATTCAAGATTTGACTGTACTGGGAATTGAACACTGCCCACTAGTGCTGCATTAATTTTACTGCCACTATGACTAATCCAAGATTACTAGAACTGTATACTTTTACCAAAATTTCTGAATTTGTGTCAGAATGCTAGAGGTAATAAATACAGACATGTAGAAGTGAACAAGGCACTAAGTAATGTAACACTAAAGATAGAAAATGGTGATGGATATACACTGAACTGGAACTGAACCGCTACACTCTGGATGAACTTATTGAGACAGGGACTAGAGCACATATGAACTTGTCTGGTGTGCGCTGATGATAATGTGCACTCATAACACTAAACTGGAACTTCTCCACAGAGTCAAGTTGGGAGGTCAAAGAAAATCATGTGGTTAAAAGAAGGTGCCAGGATAATTGGAAACATATAGACATATTTTAAGTAGGGAGTCCAAACAATGTCATAATATAAGTCTTGTGACATTGAGAGTTACATGACTATATTTGTATTGGAACAAAGAGACTAAGTCATAATATTGAAATTGTTTCTCACTTAATAACCGACCCATCACATTTGTAGAAAGTTCAGCTAGATATGAAATCTCGTTACTCTTTGTATCAGATATTAGTCTTCATGTTTAGTGATGGATCATCCATAAGTTACAAAATCTGCAGTAACAATTACACAAGTTGCATTCTTGATATCCCTTGATATATAAAGAGTATTGGTACATCTTATACACTAATTTTAAGTGAAATTCCTAAGTTTTATGTGAACTGATGTCATTGCACTTCAACAGATCTACAGGGATCATTTTCCTCCAGAGATATTGAAGGTATAACAATTTGGTATAAAACCCTAAATTATTCAGAGTTGGTAAATTGATTGTCCAAAAAAAGTGTATAAGATGCATGCTTCATTCACAAACTCTATTCCATTTAAACAACGAAAGATAACTATTGTGGTCTGCAGTTTTAAGTCTACTGTTGGTTAGATAGTTCTCTCCAAGCTGTGCCCCTCATTGCAAGTTGCTGTAGTTCTTCTGTATTTCTTATTCCCAATATTGAGCTTTATTTCTTGGGCTAAATATGAAATGTGGCTATTTTTTGTATCAGATATCTGTCTTCAAGTATAGTGATGTCTATCTGCTGTTTTTGTCATGTTCACCAAATCTTGCTCAGAGATTGTATTATATTAATCTGTACATAGAGTATCTATGTATATATTATATATAAATCTATACATGCACAAAATTAAAACAGTAGCTATTATAAACAATTATGGAAATCAATATATAAAGAAACTTCATGTTAAAAAACAAAACCACACGCACAATTGAACAAAAACAAGTATAGACATGTAAGCAACCAAGATGCGTGGGTGTTCAGTCAAACATCATCAGAAGTGACACATAAAGAATCCATGCACAAAAATCCAAAACTGCAGACCTGAAAAGGTCATTAAATAATATCAAAAAGTGATTTTCACATGTGGTTGTGAACATGCCAAATTCTGTCTGATTCTCACATGCAGGAAAATCTTCAGAGGGAACACCAACATTGGATGTCTTGTGCCATTATCACAAATAAATCTTGACACAACATATCTCCATTCTCAGGATTACATTCAGCCGGAAATCTAGTAGGGCCATTTTCTGCTAAAAAAGTGATTCAGCGGGAGTTTGAGAACGAATGCTAAAAAAATGTAAGCGCCAATGAGTAGGAGTATTAAATTGGATTATATTGCAATAAGATAGGTACATCCACCTATACAGTTATGTAATGAATACTTCTGTAGATTATCAATGGCAAACATGAAACTCTCTAAAAACCAAAATGTTCCACGAATAATCAATCTAAAGTTAATGACCGGGTACATTTTTGTTTTACATCTTGCATACATTTTTGTATCAGCAGCAATTTTGTGTGTGTGCATGTGACATTGTTGCTTGTTTTGTATGTAAAGATTGATAGTATTTATTGTTGTAAATACATTTCTTTCATATATGTGAATATGTATTATATAATTTAAAAAAAAATAATAATGTGCCATGAGAATAATATTTGGTAAATAGTAGGTTCTTCCCAATGGCTTGGCATGATACCATTAAGTGAAAGACAGTACAGTGTGTGCTTAAGTTGAAAGTAATAAAATAGCTTATACAAGAATCAGAGAGGAGCTTCTTCACTCATATTGAACATTCAACATTTTACTAAGATACATATGCTATTCAATACAGTTAGCAGTTTGTCATGCAGCTTCCGAATGTCTGCATAGATATTTCTCACTCCTATATTAAACAAATTAAATATAAAAATGTATTTGAGTCTCTGAATTATCGCATAGTCAACCCCACACACAAACCTCCTTATTCACCTCATATGACATATGTGGTAGGTAATAGTGTGCTATTTCTTTCACCCCTTTTTTGGGTCCTGACAACACAGGTGTTAAAAATATCAAATATATAAAACTGTGTTTAGAAATATCAAGATAAGAAGTTATATTGATCTTAGTTAAATTTCAGTGTTGCTATTAATATTTCAAAAAATCTACTGGAGTTGTAGCACTACATAGTATTATTTGTAGGATGTCTTTTGAGAAATAATCTAGATGTTTTTTTTTATGCTCTTGATGCCATTTTTGGAAATGTAAATTTAAAATGTGAGCTGGCAACATTATTCTTGTCTTGGCAAACACTTAACTCTGTATCTTTGTTGTTAAATATTTTAACTTTGTATTATTGGAGAGAGTGTGATTAGCTCATTTAATTATGAACAGCCATCAAGTGTTTTTGGTTTTATTCATATGGTGGCCACTCTCCATCTTTAAAAATGAGTTTTTTCTCTCACTATTATTGGAGGCATCACAATGAGGAAGAACATTAACCACCCTACTCATCCTAACTTTAGTATTGTTATATTGACAGTTCTGTCATCAATCTGGTTTATTTTAACAAAGACAATATAATTATGTCTTTTTTCCCTTCTGCATAACGTTCTCATGCACATCAGCTCTCTCTCTCTCTCTCTCTTCTAAACTAAGATAGATTATACTATGTTGTTTCTCAGCTTCTCCAAAATTGATAATCTCCTTGAAGATACTTGTTCTTCATTTATTTTCAGTTGGTGTCGTGTATACATTAATTTGGTTAGTCAAATAATTTTGCCTGTGTTATAACTGGCAGTATTGCTCAGAACATCTTGGAATTTTAAGTCTGTAATGTGATATTGTTCCCATTATTTTAATTTCAGAATAATGCATTCCTTTTTCATTGTTAGTTATACTTCAAAGCATTCAGTTCTGGTATGTGATGATATAATCCATTTAACTGTGAGCAGGTAGCTCTTAACAGTCCATAGCCTTACTGACAACGGCACCGTTCCTCAGTTGAGTAACATATGTGATAACCTGACCTCATACAAGGTTTGTTGTTTTAAAGGCATGGTTATGATAGGGGGTTTTAGTCCACAGAGGGAGATAATTTCCAGTGTGGCAGTATCCTAGGTTCATCATGTCCTGACAGAGTTGGCACATACCTCTTGGCCTACTAGTTCATTATTCTGTCATCAGCTTTGTAAGCTTATCTGCAGTGATGCTATGTCTGGCATCTCTAGCCATCCTAGGAGACTATCACAGAAGGAAAAAAGTGCACTTCCTTTGGCCTTCATCTCTTCATTATCCATGGAAATTATTTGATAGAAGACAAAAGTAATGAAGATAAATGCATTTAACCCTTGCATGGGGGACAACAGACATACACAATATATAACTAAAGATGAATGTTGGAGGGTTTTTCACTGGAAGAAAAGTCTCATTATACAATTATATCATCACCAAGAAGTATATTTTTGCAAGGTGGTAGGTCTGGTACACCACTGGTAAGAGCTGCAGACCTTCCTATTGTGGAGTTATTGTATATAGAAGCAGAAAAAAACTCATTCATTGTCATAGAGACACTGTCACAATTAAGTATACAAATGTATGTAATGTTTCCTCTTTTATTCCCCTGGAATGATATCTATATCTACAGTTTTGTCTGCGTTGTGTAGCTCATACAGAAGTCTATAGTTTTGTTTCCAGTGTGGTTGCCTCAGCATTTCATATGACATTTCTTGAAGTATGTGCTCTAGTCTGATATGCATATCTTCATGCACACTTGACACTATTGCCAAATTTAAACTTTGTAAACATATGGCTGGAGCATGTGTCTGTCTTACTTATGTGTGATGGGCTAGTTTTTCTGAGCTTTCTGTCATATCCAGGAGACTTCAGCTTTTGGTTTAGTGCAGTGCAGTACCTATTGAAGGAGCTTTCTACTCAGAACTCAGAGGTGGTCTATAATTGTATAGATGACATGCTACAAAGTTTCCATAAGAGAGCCTCAATATAACAGCATGTCATCTACTAAGATTTTCTGTTGCATGGGAGGTTTGTCTAGTGGGCCATTGGTGAGACCCACAGACGCAACCGCATGTGCGTTCAAAGGTGTAGAATTGTTTTCTGGTTTGTTCATAATTTGGTAGTAATGTGTGTTAAAGTTGATGATTTTCAGGTTGTTTTGATTGTTTCTTTTGATGGTAAGATATTGGCACAACTGGATGGACATCAGCGACATGCTCCTTAGCTAGTTGATCTATGTTCTCATTCCACGTACACCACAATGTGAGGATATCCACTGCATACTGCCTTGTCTTGTAGTGGTACCTAAAAGTAGATAGTGTAGCACTGAAAGTTGTGAATAAATTCACATACTTAGGTAGTACGCTATCACAAAATGCCACTGTTGATGATGAATTGTATACCAGGATCTCCAAGGCAAGCAACAGTTTTGGCAGATTGTACCCAATGTGTAGCATAGAAATGGCATTAACCTACAGACTAAGTTGGACATTTTAAGAGCAGTGGTAGTTCCAGTGCTGTTATATGCTGATGAAACAGAGACTGTATAGACATTTGAGGAAGCTCAGTCACATTCAGACAACTTGTCTTATAAAAGTTATGAACATCAGATGGCAAGACATGATACTGAAACCACTATCCTTGACAGATATCCTTAGCATTGATACTATTCTGATGCATACACAGATTAATTGGATAGGTTATGTAGTAAGTATGCCATATGATCACTTGCCAACGATACTTCTCTATGGTGAATTGCTGGAGGGCATCCGTTCTTAAGGTGGTCAAAAGAAGTGCTACAAAGAACCATTGAAGACTACACTTAAAGTCTTTGAAATAGAACAAGATACATGGGAGGAAGAACTTGCACAAAATAGAGCTATATGGCACTCTACAGTCAGAAAAGGCACAGCATCTTGCGTAAAGAGAAGAAATGCAGCAGCTCAATAGCGAATAGTAACTAGAAAGTCACATGTAGATAAAAAATAACCAACTACAGTGGACATCCCATGCCTGAACTGTCCAAGGACATTTGCGGTCAGAATAGGACTTGTTAGCCATCTATGAGCTCTTAGTCAAGAACATATCTAACTGAATTTCAAAAGTGGATGTAACAAAGGGCCATCATCACTTGTTACAAATGAACAATAACAACATTGCCTTGAGTACTAAATAGTCTTAACATTTGCAGGTATGGCAGTTGTTATGTACCCAATTTATCCCTATATGTGCTGCTGCATTATTAATTCAGCATATATGTTATCGGGTTCTAGGACTGTTTGATGCGGCTGTTTATAGGGCATTTTCTATTTCTGCTACCAATATTTTTGGTTCTAATTCTTGTGTTGTATTGATAATATGGTGTTGTCCACTCCGTCATTTAGATTTAGCCATTCTTTAAAATATTGTTTTACATTTCATTGATTCTTTTCAGGTCATTGATTGTCTTTATATTTCCATCATTTATTATATCAGTTCGCTCATATTTATCTTCCCTGTTTTTCATGTCCTTAATTTGCATGTAGAATTTCTTTGGTGCCTGTTTAAAATATGTATTTAATGAATTGCCATATTCTTGCCAAGCTTTGATTTTGGTGTCTTTAACAATTTCTATGTTATTGATTTAGTTAACCTGTCCTCAATATAATCGTCATGCACTTAGCTGGCAGTCCATTTCTTGAATTTTTGTATCATTTCCTTCATGTCAACCTTGACTGACTTCCTTCTACAACCATGGTGTTATTTTGAGTTTTCTACCGTTATGTTTCATGTATCGAAATGTTTCTCCAACTATTTGCATTATAGATTAAAAAAAAAAAATTTCCCATTCTTCTTCCATTGGCTTAGTAGTTATTGGCAACTGTTCAAATTCCTTTAAGATTCTTTGTTTATATTCTTCTCGTGTATTCTTATCTAAGAGGTTTTTGAGTTTAGCTTGCTTGTTGGTTTTAGGTATTTTATTGTGGTCTTTGTTGTTTTTTTCTATTTATTTTAACTGATATTGTTACACCTTTGTGGTCGGTGACTGCACGCATATTTGGTATTGCTATTGCATCTCTTATATTACATCTATAATTTTTTTTTGCTAGTGTAAAAACTATTTGACTTTTGCAATTAAGGTTGTTCAATTTGTACCAGATGTATATCTGGAATTCTCTGTGTTTGAAGAAGGTGTTTGTTGCTTTTTATGGTCCATGACGTATGGCATTAGTTATAATGTCTTTTCTTTGCCTTCTATTTCATGTGTTGACAATTATTTCCAATACTAATGTTCTCCCATGCCACAATGATAGGTTCTCAAGCATCTTCTCTTTTGGTCTCCCACTAACTCTTTTAATCTTCAACTTGCCTGTTGTTACAATGTATTCCAAATTTCCTCTTCTTTGATATGTCTAAAAAATGTGGACTGTCTGATGTGGGTAAGCAGCTCTCTTTTTGAAATAACTTATTTCAAGATATCTTCATTACGCTTTGTTATTTATAAATTGTCTTGGTTGCATGTTTCTAAAAGTGATCCATTGTCGTTTTTCTTGTTCACATAATGGTACTAGATATTCTTCTATTCTTTTTTTGTCCTTTCCTAAGTGTACATTGAATTCTCTGATGTTCAATGTGTTATTTTTCCTATAAATACTTTATTTCTACGCTGTGGTTTTTTTAGACCAGCCCTAATGTTGTTTCAGTCTCCAAATGGTCAAACCGTGTTCTAATCTATCATATTCAGAAAATAAATCACATATTCCATTTGGAAAACACTGAAACAATTAAAGATAAGCTGGCTCCAAAGGTCATTGGAAAGATTTGGTATAGGATTATCAATTTAGATAGTGTTTGATCTGTCCCTATTTTCCTAGCTAATCTCCACTCTTGAACTGCTGTATTGTTCTTTTTTTCTACATATACTGTGCCTTTTTTTTAAAATTGTAAAGCATCATGTAGCTTAGTTTGGATCTGCACTTTCCTATGTATCTAATAAATAAGAAGCTATAGAGGATCCATCAAAAAGTATCTTCCATGTATCATGATTTATGCTAAAATGCTTCTGGTAAAATGGCGTAGAATAACAGTTGTGTTCTTTTCTGCTTGCCAGTAAGCCAAATTTTTCAGTGGAGTTGGGCGTAGAATAAAATTCAACCATTGAAATGTTACATTGAAGTATCAGCACAAATTGATAGTATTCTTAATAGAGAAAATCCTGGATTGAGAACATCAAGGCATGGTCTGGGTATGATTTTCTACACTTGTCTAAATGGCTGAGGATTGGTGTTTGGAGAGCTTTTTGTACTGATGTCTCCAATGTGGTACCCCTGTGACTCCAACATGTTATGTCTTATTATTTATTATACTAAAGTTTTTAAGTGTGGTCTTTATTAGGTCCTTGTAGTACTTCTTAGCCAACCTTGAGAATGCATGTCTTTTTGCATATCACCAAAGAGGAGTATCTTTGATAGATGATGATATACCAACATACCAGTATTTGTGACTACATCAAACAGCATAAATGTTAGAGATATCAACTTTGTCAAAGACAGTGTATCTGGAACCATATTTTGCTATTTAAAGCATTCAGTCCTAGCCGATCAGGAAAATTCAGGGCTTAATTTCTAATTCACAGATAAATGGAAGAAGTACTGATCTGTGAACATGTCTTTATGAATGTCATGTGAGTCAGATTTATTTATCACGTAACAAGCTAGAGGAAATAAAATGAGCACCAGTTTTCTGTTATTTACTTGTGTCAATTTGTTTGCTGATACAATTGTTCAAATGAATAACAAACTCCTGTACACAGCATGACAACAACATGATTTCCTAGTCCATCTCTCATCTGTTTGTCTAATTAAAAAAAATTACACCTTAAAGTTATAGAATGAGGATTTTCATCGCTTAAAATTTGTATTCCCCTTGTTTGTTTTTGATGCAGGTCTACTATTTGAATTTAGTCTGTATGTAAAAGCTATCATAGCTTCATCAATACTAATATCTTGTCCATGCTTCATTAGTATTCTAGACTTGGTTAGAATAAGATCAGATGTCTAACCTTGAAAATTACGTCATCTCCATGTTGTCCTGGTGGCATGAATTTGAAATTATCATTGAGATGAAAATATTTCTGGATATTACACTTGACACTGCAGTCACATACAACAGTAGGCCAAAACATTCTGTAGGAGGGTAACTGGGGAACCCGAAACATATGGGCCTAGTTCATATAAAGAAATACCGTAATATTATATGGTGAAACAGGTTTAAAAGAAGGATCTCATTTTTATAAAATTTTAATACCAGCATACACATTGATTTGCTTCAGTACCTCAACGAAAAAGAATAATTCATTCAGCAATAGGGAAAGATTGTCTTAATCAAAAGCACAGAAATCTGGATCAATATCACTTGCAGGACCTGATTTCTCATGAAATTGTTCAATATTGACATTACTAAGTTTTGGAACATGTTTTTTATTTTTTTTACTATACTCTATCATTACTAGGTTTATGGTGTGGTGGAGAGGGGGGAAGGGTGTTGCACATCATCAATTAGGCTTACACTACAGATTTTTGCTGTCAACTCCCAAGTCTACCGGTACTTATAATTCTTGATTGATTCATTGTCTAAAATTCCATCAAAAAATTATCTATCAATCTTGCCTGAATCATAAGTAGGTCCATTCTGACCAAATTTTGAAGAAAATTACACACCATTATAAACAATTCAGAGCTGGAATATTACAGCTGTTACAAGCAATCAGAAGACAACTATTTAAGTCGCCATTAATGTTAGTCACATGAAGGCTAAATTTAGAATGTCTATTCACACGTAAATGTGAAGAAAAATCATTTAAATCACTATGTCGACATTGGCTGTTTACGGCCAGGATGTGAATGGATTAATAGCGGCTGGCTGGGAGTGAGAGCGTTAATGTTCATTACCTTTTTGAGACAAAGTATGTGGAACTGATTGAGTTTCCACATGAAACCTGTATACTTTATGTTTGACCAGCATACAATAGAGCTGGAAGTACTGCTGCTCTGTCAACCTTAAACTTAGTCTGTAAGCTAATGCTATTTCTATGCCACACATTTGCATAAAGACTGCGGAATATAATGCATACATTAGAGCATCAAAATTGAGCAATTTTAAAGCTTTCATGAATACATTGAACATACTGGCGATGCTATTTTTTGTGTAGTTGTGATTCTTCTGTTATTTTACAGTAAGTACTTTCAAATGTCTCAATAAACAAACATTGTGCCTTCAGCAGCGATGCCTGTAATACTACTGGTTGAAGGATTGTGTGTTATTAGCAGCTTTCACTTTATAAATGTCCATGGTTGATGTGCATATTCCTTTTAATTGTATCATGTGACTAAGGACATTTTATGTTATCCGACAGATTCAGGTTGTGGTTAATTCCAGCAACAAACATCTATTTGTTTGTCAAAATACAAACTTTGTTTAAGTTATACTATGACATTTTCATATATTTTATAGTGCTTCAGAAAATCAGACTGTCTTGTACAAATGATTGATTTTTATATGATAATAAATGAAGCATGTCCTGTGTGGAACATTGCTTCTGAACTATTGTTCATGTGTAGGCCAAAATGCATAGATATCGCAGCCAAGCTCTAAACCATGGCAGGCACAATGCATTCTGTGCTGATGAATACATCCTGCTGACACTAGCAGGAGTTTGAGATCAAACAAATATGAAGAGCTGTTGTAGGTATTTAGGTACCGCTCATACATTATGTAGTTTGTTTGGTCAGTGCAATTTGAACGGTACCATTTTTCTGTAATGCGACCCCAGAGTCAATTATGTGAGATTTTCTCACAAACCCCTAAGTCACAAGAGCTGGCAAGATTTTTACATACCTGATGATATTTTGTATATTTTAAGGTAATTTATTATTCACTGTTATTAATTTTTTAATACAAATCCAGATCAGACTGAATATTTGTTTATATTGTTTGTGGATATAAAATATGCAAATTATTGAATGTATAATTTGACATGAAGTTGTTTCAAAATTAGAATTAGTTCATGTGATCACATGATTTCACATGTGTCCGCACTAGTATTACATGGTAGGTTTATCCAACCAGTGCAGATCATGGGATGAGAAGTCGATGTGAGAAAACAAATTTTCCTGCAGGGATAGGGGTTAGATTAGGGTTAACAACAGAAACCTAGAAACAAAACAATATTTTTAAAGAAACTGAAATGAGAACCACTCCTGGTCTGATAAAACCATTACAGCAGAGACAATATGTGATGTTCAAAAGTTATGTGAGAACAAATACAGACTTGTGAAAGAGATCATGACATAGTCGTAGTGTAAGGAGATATGTTGGCAATTGTCTACTCATTATCTTTATAATAGAACTTACTAAAATAATATAACAATTTTCCTGTTTAATTTTGATAGTTTAGTGCTACAAATTTGTAGTACGCTTAGTTGTCTTACACCATAGGACAGAGAAATGATTATATATATCTTTTAATCTCATGTCTTACCTATTAAGATATTGGGGCAGAATGGAAAAATCGTGATATCTTACCCAGCTGGACATAGGACATGAAAAGGTTATTGGATAATGTTGGACATTGATATAAGCTGATGTCTCTTGCATATTTGCGGCCTCTTAGTGGTTCAGATGATGGCAAATCTTCAGCTTACTTACTATCAACATCACTTAAAAAATAAGTGTCTGCGTGGCTTTCAGTATTTTCATCATCACTGGAAGTATCAGACAACAGTTTTACCCAAATTCTAGCCTATTCAGCAATTAGGCAAGTTGTATAGCTTTTTGTGACCCCATCACTGGTTGCCATGATAACAACTTCCACCCATTTGGAAACAAAATTGAAAAATGCATAAAAATTCTTTACACACTTAATCATTCAATGTCTGTGACACATCATATTGTTAGAAAGTCTCTTCTGGTGGTTACTTCTTTACTGGATTAGAACATGATTTATTGTATTATACATGTCACTACCAACGCTACTGTCTGACTGAGAGAACAGCTTGGTGCAGCTTTTGATCAGATACCAAGCCACACAGAGCAGCTTGTAATATGGTGTTGAATTTTTCTTAAATCTTTATCAGCAACATCAAACAGTTTTTCTTGTAATATGTTTCACTGTTGAGACCATATTTTGTTTTGGATGGATTTGATTTTTTTCATGTCCATGTAGTTTATCATTTTTAAAAGTGGTTTTATATTTGTCTTTCTATGTAATGGAGTAACTACCTCCATATCCACCTCTATTGTATTGCCTCACATAACATAGCGGGTTGTAATGTTCTTATTACTTGCTGTATTTCAAGACCATGGAAACCCTTTTATGTTTATTGAAATAGTGTTTGAAGAATCTTCCTGGCGTAGCAGTTTTGGTTCTTTCTTATGAGACTGATCTACAAATTTAACAAGATATGGGAGACATACTATAAGGACAAGAAAGAGAAAATTTTGTTCTTCATGTTTTTGTGAATACCGGTATTTGTATTATCTCCGTCGTTAAATACTAAACACCAACCTGGTGTTTATTATTTACCCCACCAGCTAAATCTGTTGTAGTGCTTTTTTTACAGTGCAGTTCTAGGTAGTCCTTCCCACAGCATAGCAGGTTAAGATCATGGCATGTGCCCCATCTATATTTTTGCATCTGGGAACACTCCTTGCAACGGTTACAATTACTTTATAGGTTGAACAAAAGTTCAGTACAATTATGGCAGCCATTGTGTAACTAGGATTGCAGCAACAAATTGATGTCACATGTTACTTAAAATTTGGATTGGCACAGATTTCTTAAAAAGTGTGAAATGTAGATTCTTCTTCTAGAAATGAACCATGGTTTTCAAGAACACAATCACAACAAATATGATGACCTTTTGGTCGAAACATTGATTTGTGTGTATTTTTAGTGATTAGCAAAACTTCATTACAATATTCCAAGTTTCACCTGTATGATAAAAATACAAGTTCCGGAGTAAATAGTTTTGGATGGATATGAAATGTTAAATATCACATATGATTTATTTAGTATTTGATACCCTTCTATTGCAGCTGAATGATCTGGAGTATGCCTGCACCCCAATATGAAGTCAGGATTTTTGGTTGTGAATTCTTTGATTAGGTTAACTCTTGTGAATGCAGTAGTATACCTTAACAAACACTCCCTCCGCCTATATGCTTCCAAAGATGGTTTATGTTGTTGTAGAGACATGAAGAATTATTAAGTTATTTCTGTGGTATTGGTCATAGTTTTAATTAATGAACTCTTTGTGAACCTACCAGAATATGAAATGAGTCACTCATGAAATTTGTAATTGGGAGACGTGATTGAAATTTAGTATATTTTCTTAACCCTATAGCTGCTACATTGTTCTCAATAGCTGGTCCCAGTCACGCTAAATTATTTCCTCAATGACTTTATCCCTGTGCTGAGTCCTTTTTCTTGTCCTACAAAAATAAGTTTCCAGTGTACTGGCTTTTTACTGACACCAGAAAATAGATACAACATACATATGATGTGTGACATATACTAATGCTTGCTGATTTGAGAGTGAAATCATTTTTAGCAATGAGGGGATAGAATTAAAAAAAACCCAGTCAACTCATCTTTAGCAGTAAAATAGAGGAATGAGTAAATTCATGCATAACAGCTAAAGGGTTAAAATACAACTTCACATGGTATCACACAGCTGTACTTTTTTCAGGCATAATATTGTGTAATGAATCTTTGTTGCGGGCAGTCTAGTTTAATATTCTGAGACTTGACCTTGGAAAGGCCGTCTAGTATACCATTCTGATCTTGTGACGGTAGTCTAGTTTGATATTCTGAGACTTGACATTGTGACAAAAGTATTCTTTCACAATTTTGCATCTGCTGTGACTGTGTGTCTCGTCTTAACTGACCACCACCTGCAATTGTGACAGCTCTGTCTTTTAAACAAAGGTATATCTTGTTGTAATGCCTTTTGTAACAACTGAGACAGACCTTTAACACCCTTGATCTCATTTTGTCCCCCCTGACATCCAGCTGTCAGTATTGTAAAATAAGTTAATTGGTGTAAATATTGTCATCTTGTGACCCTCTATTTCTTACATTTGCATTTAATTGCCATATTTGAATGTTGATGCAGTTTCAACAGAAAATGTGCTAGTAGGGCATAATAAAACATGTATTGTGTGTAATATACTAAGTAGCTTAATAAATATGATGCAATAATCTCATCTTGCAGTTATTTCATTGCCTCACTCTCTCTTTCCTATTGACATCTTTTAGTATTCTCATAAATATCAATTTTGCTGTGCAGCTGGTATTTTTCTCCTCTGAGTAGGAGGATGCTACCTCAGTGCATTGCACAGCGCTGAGAGGAGGCCACGCGAATATGAAATAAAGTTCAGCCCAGTCCCCAAATTGCATAAAAGAATTCAAGAGCTTTATTGCTCGTAACTCCTGGGTATCAAACACACTGATATCAAAATTGAGTTACCCGGTAACTGTGTAATAGTGTTCCCATACAATGTAAAAATCACAAAATTTCCTCCCTTGAACATTAGTGAGGACACCATGACATTCTTCTATCCTTAATTAATTTTTCAGAATCTGCTGTTAAACTTCTGTTTGTGATCTGATTGTATCAGTTTTCAGCAACAGCATGGCTGTATCAATGTAGATATTATAGCTGCTTATGTGAAATGGCAATGCGATCAAGTTTGTAATATCTCTTGATCAGTGTGGGAACTATATTAATGATGTCATTTTTGTTTGTCACATTTACTGAACTAATTGTTTTAGGTAACATGCCAGTAATAATTCATAATCCAACATTACATTTCTCAACATCCATACATGTTCAGTATGTATGCAGGACTTAAAATGTTTTCAGGATTTCATGTGATTAAATATCTTTATACAAAATAATGCAACATACATTCTACATACATGGATAAACCCCTCTGAGTAGGAGACTTCTTCTCTAGAAAGGCAAAATCCTCAGTCAAAAAGTACAATTTACTTGTTTTGCAATATTAGGATTCAATTTATGCGCTCCAACTTATTCCCTTATTTGTCATCTAACTTGCTCCACATTTGTCCCAGTATTTACACCTGCTGGAATATTTAGTTTTAAGTGTTTCTTGCTTGTGAATTGAGCCATCATGGTCTATTAACTTTTTGTGTGCACAAGCCACTGCTCATGTCTAGTTATCAACACACACTCACCTGAGTCAACTCAACATTGTTCAGAAAGCAAAACAGATACATTCTATTCTAAACACGATTATAAAGTCAATATGTTGAAATAAACTCAATTGTTCTTCATGAATAGCATAATATGAGGTCATCAAAGAAACAGTTCTTTTAATTCTGGGATCAACCCACCTGACAAATGTAATATCTGCTTTGCAGGCCCTCTGGACCCAGGTGCATTCCACCTGTGCGTCATGATATCACTTGTCTCAACTGGACATCCAGGATAGTCCAGTGATTCTCCTGTGGATTCTGGGTCATTCTCAGGTTAGGGCAGGTGAGATGGCAAATAGGTGACTGAAACAGTAACATGTGGAAACACTGTCGAATCCAGAGGTGAGGTTCATCATCAGGAGCTTGATGGAGTGGAACTCTGTTAATCCATACGGTCAGGGAGATGCCATTTGTAGGATTGGAAGAGAGGAACAGGCAGCCATTTTTGGACTGAGAACAGGTCTTGACAGAATCAGGCAACATGTGTGGGAGCTTTGAAATTGGTGACAATGGTGTGCCCCAGTGGATGGTCTGTAGAGTGTGTTTTGTGGGACTGCCCACTGTGCAACACCATCAGGGGGGAAGTTGGGGCCGGTGGCCATGGCTGGTGGTCACATATGACAAGAAATTCATATCAACGTCATACTCTTAAGCTGGAGAATGAGGAAGAAGTTCTCCCTGATAAAAATCTGTCTTTCTGTTCTCAAATTGACAGTTTCTTGAATTTAATGCTGGACACTTGTAAACACGTTATATGCCTGCCAAATGCAGTGTAGGAATTATCCCATGATCAGCACTTTATACCTAATAGAACACATGCTCTACTGATGAGAGGGCTTTGTTTGTCCTGGTAAATATTAACCCCTTTGCTGCAGAGGTATCCTTAAGGATATGATGAGTGGTTGCCGCCATTTCCTGAGAATTTCTTCTTATTAGTTTCCCAGGGAAACAATTCGTCTGGATACTCTAGGGATGGTACAGCCATGGTTTCCCACTTGCCTTCCGCTGGTATGTTTGTGGTTTACTCCATTAGCCTTTGACCCTAACAGAGCCTAGCTTACAAGGGTAGCGGTTTGATTTCAGAGTATCCTCTTAGATGAAGTGCACTCCTAAGCTAACAAATTCTCATCTATCTGGTAATTACAGCAAATAACGAACACATGGGTCGCACTGCGTCAAAACCAGTGTCACATGCACAGCCTAGGTCACTGCACAGTTCACTTCTACACATCACACATAAACAAAAATTAATGCATAATTGTTGATATAATATCACAGTATGTGATACGATTTGCATTTCAATAGTACTGATCATCGTGGTGTCTGTGATAGACCTTGGATGTCTCTGCTGTTAATTGTCATCCATCTAATACATTTGTGATAGTGCCTTTATTTCACTGTTTGTCTTGTATATTCTTGAAAAAGACCTTCAGGTTGAAATGTTGAAACTGTCTTGTATACTGTTATTTGTAATTTTATCATTCCCGTACCCTGTAGTACTGTAGGCTGTGCATTCATAGTAAAGCGGATCGACCTTATGTTTTATTTAAGTACTTTTAAGACACAAAATTTAATAAATGAAAGATAATAACATTACCTATTTTTGACATAACATTGGCAAAGAAAGGAGAAACAGATCAGAACATTGAAAACAGATATAAAGAGGTCAGATATGTGTTCAATACTTTTCACCCTGTATGGAATTTCTCTGCATCGCCCAGAGCAACAAGCTTAGATTGTTTAATAAAAATGTAAAATCTCTGTATTGCTCTGAAAAATGGCATGTAACCAAGAAAATCACATCAAAATTATCAATAGATGCCTGCATCATCTACTTTGCACTAGATGATCAGATTTCTTATAAAATATGAGTTGTGGAAAATAACACACCAGTGTCATGTGGAGATAAAAGTAAGAAATGAAAATGGAATAGAACACACACCCTCAGAAAGAAGTCTGGCAACATAACCAGACAGATTCAACTGAAACCTACAGGAAAAGAGGATATTTAGAAAACCAAGGAACATCTGGAGAAGAAAGTGAAGGAAGAGGCGAAATCAATTGGGACCTCATGGACACAGGTGAAGACGTCACAGTGCAATGCAGAAATCACTGGAGAGACAACAGTTGCAGCCTTATGTTCCAAAGCAACTAAAAGGAAAGACGAAAACAAACAGAAAGACATAGAACCATTTCTACAGATTGATGGTTGTGGGTGGAATTCATCAGCAAAGTTACAAGCCATGAACATGATGAATAATAAAAAGATGTATTGAAAAGTTTAAGTAAGTGGAACAACATTTAAAGAGGATATCTTCAATTTATTTTTCATTCTAATACACAAAATATATCAGTTATGATGATTGTTATTGGTACGGACAAAGTGATGATTAAATGGTCACTAACAGTTATAATGCTCATCACAATTATAAGGATATATCCATAAAACTTGACAAGGGGTTCACACTTTTGGTACTGTCTACTCCTGTTGATAAAACTTAGGCTTAAATATGTTCTAGTTTCAGTATGGATCAACAATGCCTGTTGTAGTGATTTTTTTTGCCGCCGTTTTGGATAAAATGGGGATATTTCATCATTGACCGGTCCTCAACCCATTTCAGCATTGCTGACACTGCCTGATCCAACTTCAGCAAACTGCCTTGTCTCTCCACCTTGTACCAAAGGTTCCTCTCTTGAACCGTCAACATCGACCCAACAACAAGCACAGGTTTCGCAAGGGAAGAGAGGCAGTGAGCTTGTACATACAATGAGACAGACCAAATGGGCAGTGGCCAGAGCTAGAGGTAATTTAATTTTCATCACTTTATATTTACAGTTTTGTGTATATTTAATTAAATACTAGTACTGCATTAGTAGCTGATGAACACAGCTGGCAACATTTAACTGTTTGAATCAAACAGTAACATTAGTATTTTATTCATATGATCTATATAAATGGGAAAGAAAGCACTTAAATTTTAATAAATATATAAGACAAAATATATGGTGGGATAAATGGCAGTTTTACATGGAACAAATACAGAATTGACATTGTGACCAAAAAGTCTTTATCAAGATAGGGACAAATCCTTGTCTTGTTATCTTGATAAAGTCCCTTTGGTTGAAACATCAATTTCATGTACATGTATCTGTTCCATGGAATTACTATTTAAATCATTAAATATTTTTTATTATATATTTATGTACTGTTTGGTGCACAGATTTACTTCATTCTCCAAATTGATTCAATTACTTCTCAGTCCACCAAATTCAATACATACCAGTTGTGTCAACCGTCACTAAATTCTTGGTTCCACTAAGGAGAAGAAAAGTTGACTATAACCATGTATGCACAACTTTTACATCATGCATACCAAACTTATCATCTAATGCAGACAGATGGGAGGACAAACATTTCTCAACCTTCATCATATGATGAGCACCACCCCATGTAATCATTAGTGCTCGCAAACACTTTTTAACTTGCATGGCATAAGCACATGTCCTTACAATTACAAGAGCACCAGTTTTAGAATGCCTGGTCTAGTGCCTCCTTGAGGTGTCTAAACACAAAATAATTAATCAGTATGAGTCTAACACATCTTCGGGTTGTGAAAGACACACCAATACAGACTCGTGAACTGTGTAATATGCTGCAGCAATACACCAGAATTGTGTGTGCAAATTATCATGATGTATGATTTGGTTGCAAGTTTCAAATGGTTCTAAAGTTAAATGATTGCAGTGAATACTGTCCTCTTTCTACTCTGTGGTAGATTGGTTAGTGGGTCTGTCTCACAAATACAATTCAGTTAAACATGCTCATGGTTCAAAATCCAATTGTCTGCATTGTACTGGCAGTGTTTTTGGGGGGCATTTATAAATTCAACTCTAGTTGAAAGGCTATAGATATGATTCAATCATTAACTGACTCTTCTGGGCATGTAATGTTCTAGGATTGTACTGTATCTGTATAGTCCATGATGAGCATGAGTATCATTGTGCCAATGGCCATGATCTACATAACATCTTTGCTTTCAGCAATGATAAATGTAAATTCAATTCATGTTGACTTGCTCTTACTCAGCCTGGAAGTAGTGGACCCACAACCATCAACAATGACGACTATTCAGCGTATAATGAAATCTCTTTCAACTTCATGTTTTAACACTGTTTCATAAATATCACAGGATGTTCTTTAAATGCTGGTATCAGATGTTTTGGTACTTGTCTATTGAAGACTAGGACTAGCGTATTGTGGTACTGCATTGTGGTTGTTAATGATGAAGTGTGCCAAGCCATGATCGATCTCTAATTCTTCAGCCACTTGGTCGATGGTTCTTGCTTTTTTTCTCATATCATTCATTTCATTGTTAATTGAAATGATATTCACATACAAAGTTGAAAGTTTACAGAGCAGTAGTACTTCCAGTGTTGGTATACGCTTGTGAAACATGTACTGTGTATAGACGACGTGAGGAAGTTCAATCACTTTCACACAACTTGTCTCAGATAAGATATAAGCATCAGATGGCAACACAAGATTCCAGATACCACTTTTCTTGACAGATCTGGTATCCCTAGCATTAAGAATATTCTGATGTAGGCACAGATTTGATAGACATGTTATGGTATGTATGTCACATCATCACCTGCCAAAGATACTTCTCTTTGTTGAAGTTGCCATGGGGAAACAACCTTCGTGGTTATGGTCTAATGACATAATGATTCTCTGAAACAATGGAACCTTGTGTGCTGGTACCTGAAGTGGATAATGGAGGATACACAGTGAAACTTATACCAATAGGTGACTCCTCTCTGACTAGAAGTCTTCTCAAAGCATTACATACCATTGAAAGTTAGTCTTCTGGGTATGAAAATTAAGTGGAAAATCTTCCCCCCCCCCTTTCACCTCGCCCACATTGTACATAAAAATTTAAAGGTGGATTTGAACCATGTTTATTCAGCTTGCTCCTATTTCACCTATTCATCCCGTAAATTGAGTACAAACATTTTATAAATTCAACCAATCTGCATCCATCCCTAAAAAAAGGCAATACCCGGTACTTCCAAATTGTATTTTCTCAAGCTACTATAGTGGATATGAACCAGTTGACTAACATACAGACAACAACACACACTCCACAAGTGTAAATTCCTCAAGATAAACAAACATTTAACACTTTCTTTCACTACACATTATATATAGTAATTAAGTGCTAGAAAGATTCTATGAATATCATGGACAGAGAAAAAGAACATACTGGTAGAAGTTATAACAATACTGAAATTAAATGAGGTGTGGCTTCTAAATACAATCATAAGAAGAAAGCTACAGTTTTTTTTGACATTTAAAGAGACATGATAGCATGGAAAGGCTGATTCTTGAAAGCAGAGCACCAGGAAAGAGAAGAAGAGGAAGACCAAGAAGATGATGGACCCACCAGCAATATTGAAGAATGTATGAACATGTCTCTGGCCAGTGCATACATGTTCGCCCGGGTCAGAGAGGCATTCAGAGTATCTATGATGAAGACAGCGTACTGGAAAGAATATGTCACTTGATATATATATATTAATTCATTGGAAACTAGCTTCATCACTCATAATTTTGGGGATAAAAACAATATACACATACCCGGTACCTATAAATATGTATAAATACTAATTGGAAAGATTTCAAATCAAACGACATACTAAGAGAATACAAAACAAGAATATGTGACGAACATCATCAGAAAACACTGCTGTACATACATTGGCCACATACTTAGAATGAAGGAAGACAGAATTCCACAACAAGTCTTCATGTGGACACCAGATGGAAAAAGAAAACAGGGAAGACCAAAAACAACGCTCAGAAGAACATTTATGAATGAATTAAAATCAACAGGCATAAATACACAAGTCCTGCAATCCTTGGCAACTGACTGACAGGCATGGAGAACTATGACATCTGCCCTATGTGCCAAACTTGGCAAAAGAGGAACTGACTGACTGATGCTAATAGGTAGGAACACAAATCAGCAAAAATGTTTTAAGATTCACAAAAGAGACTAAAATAACAATATATAAATTGAAGTAGAAGGACGTAACAATATCCTTAATACAACCATCTACTATGTGATTTTGATTTTCTTCTTCATTCTCAAACTCCAGCCAGCTAGTAGGTTGTTGACCAGATAGAGAAGAGAATGTGTAGTACCATGACTCTGATTTCACCCTTAACCCTGACACATTAATTGGTCATTTTATTAATTATATTAATGTTCCGTTTTTTACTCTCCTTTGTAGAGTTTTTAGAATGTCAGCTGTTCTCCAATTTTTAAAGAAATTTCTCTTTTGACTTCAACATTTATTCTGCAAGTGTGTTAGTTAGTCTTTGGATCATCATCATTACTGCACTCCGGACAAGTCCATAGGTGCGCAGATCTCTCCTTGAGTGCATCCGTCATTACACATTGACTGATCATAATTCTTTCTCGTCCATGAAACCGCTCGTTTCTAGCGACACCACATTTCAAACCAAGCTCCTTTATTCTTGTCATGGAACAAGAGCCATCATCACTTATACAGTCATTTGTTTGTGCGTTTTCCTGTAGGGCATTCAAAATGTCTGCCTGATCCATCGCTCCACTAACATCCGTAGTAGTAGCAGCATGTGCGGCTAACCTATCTGCTCTCTCATTACCCCAGACTCCTGCATGTCCCAGCACAAAAATAAAAGTCACTTTACGCACACAGGAATTCTTCACTGCATCCAGCCACTGTTCACGAATGTACACTGCCTGAACTTTCACAATCATACTCATTGAGTCACTGAGTATACAGGCATGCTCGCAGACAAGTCTGCAAGCACACCTATTTCAAAGCTTTGGTTTCTGCCAAAATCTCCATTGTCATGTTGCTTGTCATCTGAGCGAATGCACCACATTCCTCTCTGATGGTCTTTCCCCACCTTTCAACAGCGAATGCCCAGGCACTCCTGATGTGTCTCTCAACCAACCCATCTGTATATATAATCATATCACCTTCCCTGGAATTCTCACCGATCAGAGCGATCACCTCCGACTCCACCACTGTCGGACACCATTCCCTGCATTCTCTATGAAGTTTATTACTTTGAAAGCTGTTGGACAATCTAAGGGCGCCCGACTTCATTCCACACCAGGTAGCACATCCTCCAATCTGCACACGCAAGTGTGTGTTAATCTTAAGTGTGTGTTGATCCGCAGAGTGATATTTCAGCAAACAATATCATGTTTAGGAAAATCTTCAGTTCAATCTTAATACCAACATTGTGCTTTCAATGTCAGATGTTGGCACTAACTAAAAAGTAAGAGAAAAAGATTACATGTGACGTGTGATGTCCAAGAAAATGAATAAATAGAAAAAGAAAAAAACATTGTGTGGAATGAAGAGTTTCCAAGAACTGTTGGAACAACATCTGTGGTCAAATATATTGAAAAAACAAATCACAATGTTAAGATACTTAATTAAGAATGAACCCATCTTGACCAGCAGCAAGAGCATACATCATGCAAATGTAAAAAATAAGAGACTGAAGGAGAAGAAAGTGAACTAAAGAAGTTACCAATATCCTGAGAAGTCACAATATTACTTCATATCAAATGTGTCATTGCCTGAAAACTGATCACCATTCAACCCTTCCTATATCTAACAGTAAAAGCAGAGAAACGGTAATGGATAGATAGATATATCCGGGCAGCTGTGCTATGATGCAGAGAAACGACACCAATCAAACTACATTCAAGGGGCAGCATTTGTAAGAAAAGCCTTTGGTTGGGGGGAGGGGGGGGGAGAGAAAGACATTTAGAAGACTTGGATCATACTGATAAAATCTACCGCATGGTCCTGAGATAGATTATCATGTGTCATGCAGTGTGGTATTGACAATCATTTCCTTCTACAACTATCTATCTATGAAACTTTTAATTACTATAATGTTTTATTGTTGTCAGGCCATCCACAATACACATTACTTTTCTTCGTTTCATTTCCTTTCGTGTCATATTGTGAGCAGTTTCACCATGTGCACAGCTTATCTGTATGTTTAAGAAAATACCCCAATATGTGTTCTGAATAATTTTTCATTAAATACATACATCGACCATGTACTGGCAATATGATTGAATGCATAAGTAATGCCTAAACTTGCAGCAATAGCTTAGAAGCAGTGTGCTGTATAAATATATGCTAAAATTATTATTATTGATCATTTATTTTGTACATTTTGTGTTGAGGTAAGCTCTTTTCAACTGTGCACGTGGGTCCTGTTTGGTTATTCCAAAACTTTTTTGGCTTTAAAAATATATTAGAGATCTCTGTTCAGGTAATCCTGTCACAATGGCTCCAAAAGTTTGTATATTAGTGTTTAGTATTATTATGTTGAAGGAGACTGATTCCTAAAGAACTATACCATTATAGCAAGAAAGCAGTAGTAAAGAAAATGTGAGATCTCCTAAGTGGCTCAGCATAAAAATTGAGGAGATCCACAGTTGTCTTTTTTTCCCCTGGAAACATTAGTTTAGTAGGTGCTCTCTAGTGGGAAAGCCCCCAATCCTCTGTAATTATATTACCTGCATTACTGACTCTGTGACAACCATCTTAAAAGGCAGTAAAATTGTACATACTTTGAAAAGGTGTCTCGGGGTTGTACATAGAACTATATACTTTATCATGTAATGTGAACTGCTAGAACATTGACTGTAATGCAGTGGAATCTTATTATAACAACTTGGTCTGAATTGATGAAATATGCATGTAATAACAGAAATTTGCTATATACAGTACAAACAATAAAGAATAAATATAATTGGGGATTTTGAAAAGTGTTGTTACATAGGGAAATGTGCTATAAAATGATGCTCTATAGAGGGATACCCATTCAGAAATAAATGATTAAGTTCTGAGTCGTGGTGACAGGAGTACATAAACCACCATACAATTATTTTGTATGAAACACTTTCTGGGTATGTCTGAAAAAAACAACTGATATAGCCAAATTGATCTCAGATTCACAGTTGAAAGGAGCATACCTCACCACATGGGGTACATTTTAAATGGTCATTCCCATTCAGAGGCTATCAGTAGAGATTTCCCTCAGATCCTATTGAAAAAAATTGAAGATGATAATACCGGTATTATCTGGTCATTAAAACGATCATCATACCATCACTATGCTACCAAATGTCAAGCATGGAAACTAACAAAAGAATCCAAAAGAAAAATTTGTTGAAAACAAAACAAAAATGACTTGTTTACATAGAATCCTCTGAGTAACAATAAGAGACAGAATCAGAAACTAAAACATCAGAAGACTAACAAACACTGCCAATCCTGGATTACATCAGAAGACAAAAGATTAAGTGGTTTTCACATGCTTCCAACTACCATCCGACAGTGCCCCTCAAAAAGCATTATTATACAGACATGATGGATACAGAGCCTGGGGCAGACTTTGCAAACGATTACAGAAATAAAAGAATCAATGAAAACCAACATATATGAAGCACATAAAAAAGCTATCTCCAAAGAACTACCTCCATATATCTCTTGTACCCTTGACAGTGCAAGGCATAAAGGAGTATAAAGCAAAAAGAAAGAAGAATACTGGTATTTATTGGCCCCTCTTTCGAAACAAAGCTCTGGGAATCAAAAAACAAAAACCATTTAGCATGTTGTTTATTTGTTTCTTGATAAAAGTTTTAATAACCTACATGTAACAATTGTTTATCTAAGTCAACGGCAGGGAACCTTTTTTTGTGCCAAGGGCATTTTGTAAATATATTATAATAATAATATAATAAAAGTGATGTGTGGTATTGTAAATATTCGCAGACCATACAAAGTTATCAATTACCAGTAATGGGAAACTCTACACAACTTATCAATGATTTACAATAATTAAAATCTGGTTGATTATACATGATCATTCTCATTCTCAATTTTACAGAGTGGCTGTCACACAATGGCATGAGTGCCCAGTTTGAGCTGTTCTCCGATAATCAACTGGATGAAATGCTTGTGGGGTTCTACACTTCTGGGCAGAAGAAAGATGGGACTCCTTTTTCGGCTACAGCCCTTCTGGCCTTTCGAACAGCTATAAATCGTCACCTGAATAAACGTGGACGACAAATCTGCATTGCCACAGCTCAGAACTTCAAGTCATCAAATGCCCTTCTGAGCAGGCTGATAGCAATCCCAGTAAAAATCAGCAAAACTATTCTGGTGCAGGATATAAAATTAATGTATACCAGTGGAACGCTGTCCAACTCGCACCCAGAATCTTTGCTCTTCAAAATATGGTTTGAACTACAAATGCATTTAAGAAGTAAGATAGATTGGAGTAAAGTGTACGCAGAGCACTTCTTCTTTTCTCACAATCCAACAGGAAGGCTTTCAGTCACCTGGAACACTCATGAACTTGGAAATAAGAATGAAGTGACTATTCTTGATGCAACAGGAGACCGCTATTGTACAGTTGAATCTTTGAGAATTTATATGGAACGTCGCAGTCTTGTCAGCAAATTTCTTATGCAAGTTCCAGCCTCCAGTGACATGATTGTCAAGGGTGTATGGTACTTGCCTGAAGAGATTCGATATTATAAGGAGAGAGGTTTCATGAAAAAGATTTCATTGCATGCCAAACTCAGCCAGACCTATACCAATGCATGTATTCTCAATAGTTTTGATGAGTATTATCAGGCTATGTGTAATCTAAGGTTTGGCCAAATCTAAATGTTTTTTTAAAACCCAATAACTGATTATCTAAGAGTACAACTCAGATTCTGAATCAATAAAAATGTATACATATGAGACATTGATATGTAATGTGTGAGGGTTAAAACTGTGACATTCAACAGTGATGTGTGGTATAAAACTGTGACATTCAACAGTGATGTGTGGTATAAAACTGTGACATTCAACAGTGATGTGTGGTATAAAACTGTGACATTCAACAGTGATGTGAGGGTTAAAACTGTGACATTCAACAGTGATGTGTGGTATAAAACTGTGACATTCAACAGTGATGTGTGGTATAAAACTGTGACATTCAACAGTGATGTGTGGTATAAAACTGTGACATTCAACAGTGATGTGTGGTATAAAACTGACATTAAACAGTGATGTGTGGTATAAAACTGACATTAAACAGTGATGTGTGGTATAAAACTGTGACATTCAACAGTGATGTGTGGTATAAAACTGTGACATTCAACAGTGATGTGTGGTATAAAACTGTGACATTCAACAGTGATGTGTGGTATAAAACTGTGACATTCAACAGTGATGTGTGGTATAAAACTGTGACATTCAACAGTGATGTGTGGTATAAAACTGACATTAAACAGTGATGTGTGGTATAAAACTGTGACATTCAACAGTGATCATTCAATAGGTATTTACATTTACTTCATCCCTTTGAACAGAGCAGATTGCGCCTGCTGAGAGCACTAACTTAATAGTTCAATCATAATCCTGGAGACCTCTGAACTAATGCACTAGTAATAAAAGTTGCTGCAGACCAATTTTAAATGTGCAACGTCTTTACACAAGATTACTAAGTAACCAATTGCCCACTTGATCACATAGAATATCTATAATAGTGAGTTTAGTAGCATCCCTTTTTTTGAATTTGTTCCCAAACTCCCAACAGATTTCTCTTTAAGCAGTGCAATAGTCTTTCTAGATTTCCAGCAGGACGTGGGATCTCCATTGCACATTGGTTAGGCCATTCACTTTGCATTCAAGAGATTGTAGGTTCACATACTATTACCAATTTCTTCTTTACACAGTGGAATTTTGAGGGGATCCCTGGATATTATTGTTTGAATCTATGGAGTTACATGTTATGAGTGGTACTTTCAACAGGTGGTTTGCTGCTTCAGTGAGAGGGATAGAGTACATTTGAGGTAAGTCTAAGCACAAGGAAGTCAATTCTCTACGCCTTTTCAAGCCCTTTTCCATTTCCAGCAGGATGTAGTCTAAAGAATGGAAATGCATTGTGTTATTGTTTTGTTTGCACCAATGGCCCAATACGTTCGACTACAGCGGTAGCAACTAATACATTCAGTGTTTTTTTCCACTGAAGGAAGGACGTCTGTTAGTAAGCAAGCAGTACAAGAGAACTGGTTCCGTACTTACATGCTATTCATCAATCTGAAAGTCAACCAAGCTTGATCTGTTTTGCCGCTCAAACCATTTGATTGCATCATGAATTTTAATATAGTCCGCTCTCTGGAAGTGAGGCATCCTAGCGCAGGCTATTCTGCAACTGGACTGTTCCCAAAGCAATGACAAACTATTAAACATATTTAAATTGCCTAGAAAATCAGTACAGCTAATAAATTCTAGAGTGATGGTTATGTCCTGAATTAATATGCCATGCCAAAAAAAAGGAATAATAAATGTAATGTTAGTTTTGTTAGTTTAAAAGTTAGTTTTGATTGTGTTTTTGTGTACAAACATACAAATTTCATAAATTGTTTTTGATGCAGTCTTAACTTTTTGAGTATTTATCAGTGAATATTGATTCTTTATCATGTTTAGTATTGTCTCTGTTATTATTCATGCAAATTATTGCAAACAGCTTTCATGGTATGTTAGGTTTGATTTTGTTTATGTCAAGTGAGTAAATTTGACATTCTTATTAATGGAATCAAAATATATTAGTAAGTTCAGATTTTAAGAAAATGAAATGCATTATAATTATCATAAAATGTCTAGGAATTATTTTATTGGTTTGTAAATAATTGAACTATTTCTGTTATCAACATAAGCATTTGTTTTTCTAGATTTCGTCTGTCTTAAACATTTGTATTTTTATTTGCTATATAGTCACTGTGAGTGTAAACTGTAAGAGGTGATTTTTGTATGAGGATGCGAGGAAATATGCAGTGACCACACCTTTTTTCTCTTGAATATTCTTCCAGCTCTGCTCATCAGTTTATAATAGACAAGAAAACTACTAATTTGCACATGAAAAAAAACAACTATAATGTGAAATGCACTATAGTCGATGTATTGAGGTTTATTTTTAGACAATTTTCTTTAGAATTTTCAACTAATAAAGCCTTTGCGATTACTGTGCCACGAATTGTCACACACTTTCAAACAAAACCAGTATCTAGTTTCCCATTATAATTTTTCACTTGTGTCATACCCTTCACCCAAGTCCTTCTCTAGAGTAATTCTTACACAGATTCCAAACGTCATTTATCTGTGCTGATTCAGCGTTTCCTGTGCTTTTCATTGGCTGGGCGAATCAAAGTATACATCAGAGTGACCAATTATCAGTCTCATCAGCCAAGATAAGTGACACTGTGTGGGATCGGCTTGCAGGACTATATATTAGCTATTTTGCCATCTCCAGAGCATGCACTCTGCACTTCCTTGAATGCTAAAGTATAAAGTATTTTTAATGCAGACTTAGTTAGGCTGAGACTTGGAATAAACAGTATAGAATCTAGATTATACAGAACTTGTGTTCACACAGTTGATCTGTGGAATAAAAGAATGATTTCTGTGAAAACATTAAACTTTTTTAAGGTATGACTCAAAATATTATCAGCTGTTATAACTGTTTTCAAAGTAATGAATTGTGTGTATGTGGCAAGAGAGAGGGGTTAACATTAAAACATTTTTTGCCCATAAATATTGTATGTTCACCTCCCCCCCCCCCCCAGAAAATAAAGCACTGAGCATAAGTTTGTTGTGTTGCTAGTATACTACAACTGCACTTTCTTCTATGTTCGTTCTCAAATTTCTAGTGTTTATTAACAGGATGCAGTTCACAAAGCACAATGTATTGTGCCATGGCTTACAGCTAGCCTGAAATATTTTTGCAATTTGGGCTGACACATCTGCTTTAGCATGACTGTTTTGGTCACCTTGACCTATGAATAAGACAGCCAACTGAATTCCTAAACCACCATAGTCACCTCTTACGACATGCATTAATTTTCACAATGTTACTTTTCCCTTTTGAGCTCATAATTTCATATATTTCGTATATTGATTTCATAATTTGCCCATTATATTTTTCATTAAGTTAACTTTTCATTAATTGTAGAGATGTTGCTCTTGTGTATATATTTATTGGCAGTTATTGTTCAGGATTAGTTGTATTGATTAGTTCTAACTAAATCCCATATTTATTAGTTATTTAAGCAACCTCACATATCACATCTGGTAGTCATATAGCTGCTCAGTCTCAAGCTAATTTTACAGGGTCTGTAAAATTATGGTTCATGTGGCTCACTGTTTTAACACACTGATTCTGCTTTTTGAAGTCCCAGATCTATTTGTGCACCAAGGATCTGTCTGGTGGCATCTGTGGCTATGTTGATAGCGATACCTACAGCTGTGAAAATGTCAAGCATGCTTATGGTTAGCTTTGACAGTTGGAGTTCAGTGTACAGTATAGGAACCAATTCTCTTGTATGGCTGGCCTACTATCGATATTGCTACAGATGTGCACTGAACAGTGAAAATGGTAAAACACTAAACGTATTAGTTACCACTCCAAAGTTGGATGTGTGAGGCCATTAGTGCAAACAAAAATTTAAAAATATAAGAAATTGACAACACTGTTCTGTTCCCTGGACTACAACCTTTTCCCAATCTATCCACTTGTGTCCGTGACAGTGTGAACAGACCGAGGTCATAATCGATGACAGATAACACTCGTGTTTGCAGCAGCAGAAAGAGTGACCATTATTGCATGTGGTCTAATCTGACAAACATCAACTTCATATTTGTGCTTGTCCAATGTCCGGGGAAGTAAATGCAGAGTCAGGATTGCTCGTACAGTGACATGGAAACTAGCGAGGCAGTGGACAGAGCTGATGCTTTGAATGCTCCTAGGAAGATAGGATTAGTGGCAAATGTAACATATACTTGTGAATCTGCAACTCTGAGCAGACTGCAGGAGTATCATATAAAGAGGAGTGTGGATAAATAAGAACATTATGCAGAACTAGAGAAGATTGATAAACTAACATAGAGTAAACGTGGTCAGTCGCTACATGCTAAGGGATATATATATTTTTTAGATTTATATATATATATATATATATATATTACTCTAAAAAATCTTTACTTATTGTAATCTATAAACAATTGTGTTCTGCTTCCATTACCTTGTTGCCATCAGCAAAGCTCTGATCTTGCAAATATAGTGTTCAAAGAAATTAAAGTCTGATGACACTAAGTCATGACTGCACACTGAATGCTTGATTCCAAATTTCATACAAAATGTATGCAAGCAAATGTATGGGCAGGTCATGTATTGTGGTGCATCAATATTTCCCATGTTTAAGAGAAATCTCTGGCATTTTGATTGACTTCAATTTGTTCACTAGCATGTCATTGTATTTAAATCTTTTCATAGTTTCATTTCTTTACTGGACAAGATCAATATAATGCGATTGGCGACTCAGAAGACTTTCCCAGCAGAAGTCTGTCTGGAATGTTTTCCTTAGAATGTTTAACAACTGAACCATCCTTTTATATGATCATATCCCCTTCATGGAATTCTCACTGGTCAATGACTGGCACCTCAGACTCCAACACAATAGGACACCACTACTTACATTGTCTATTGAGAATTATCACTACCAAGAACAGAATACAGTTATTCAGAGCATGAATCTACCTCCTAATCACAATGATAAAAAACATCCACTGCATACTGAAACTGAGAAAGTGGAAGGCAGTAGACAAAAAAGTGGAAAGTCATGGATTTGGCATGCAGAAGATGTCATACAAAATATGTGCATTTTGGAATATGTGGTACCTGGTGTGGAATGGTTAAGTGTGCCGGTGGATTGCAAAACCTTGTAAAATCATGATTAGTGCAGTAGCTTCCTGGCATAGTGGTCCAGATTTGATTCCCAGTTAGGGTTTTGGTGAGGGGGGAGATTTAAAGCCGTAGACAGCTCTAGGATTGACTAACCTAGAAAATGGATACCAGAACAAATCTTCGAAAGTACATGATGTTCACACACCTCACATGGATTATTGTTCACAGAAAATATACGTTTAACACCATATTCCTCATATGTCTCATTGGTGTGAAAGGAAATGTAGCTTCATCAGCGTCTGCTATGTGTTTATTCCAGTATGAGCCATTAACAGGATGACACACTTGATGTTTTTACTGGTCTCTCGCAATAGGTTCTGAAGAGTTGGTCTTATAAGTTTCAGATTTTCATTCTATCTGACAAAGTCTGGGCAATCTTGTAGGATGTACTTTGGTGCTTCACAAGTGCACCAACATATAGAAAACTATTTATCTGCATACATGTTGAGAATTCTTATAAAATAAATACTGCAGTGGTTGTTTAACAATATGATCTATGTGTCTGGCATATATATGTATATTATTTAGACATATACACATACTATTCTAATATGGATGCTAATTTTGGACATTAAATAAACTGGATAGTGTAAAACATAGCCAAAGACGGATGCGTTGTGCTTTTGGAGGAAAACAAATTTGCTTCAGAACACATTTCTGTTTTATGGATTACATCCTGCTGAAAATCTAGTAGGACCATTGTCCTGCTATAAGAGAGATTCAGTGGGAGTTTGAGAATGAACACTGATGAAGAAGAAGTGGAAAATTAGTGTAAAGAGATGTGGTACTATAGAAGAATGCTGAGAGTTCTATGGGCAGATGAAAAACTAACCAGGGGTGCTGAAAGAGTAAAATGCGAGATGAGGGTTAATAACACAAAAGGACAAACTTTAATTTTTGGTCACATTATGAGACAAGAAGGTCTGGCTGGAGAATAACAGACAAGATTGAGGGCAAGAGAGCGATTGAGAATGAAAATGAGAGAAAATATTGACATCGTGGCATGGCAAAGAGTCCACAATGATCCTGATAAAGATACTGGAAATTGCGGGAGTTGCGGAGATCCATGATCACCTAAGTCAGTCAGCACAGCACCTAATGATGATGATACACATATTATTCACATATAATATTGTATGTGTTATCAGATTATCCAGTACACAGATTGAGCATATGTTTTACATATTATTCAGTAAATTATTAACAGCAAAGCTACAAGAAAAACATAAATCAATCACCTGAAGCAGAAGTCCCAACAGTGAGGGAATGGATATATTATTGAGAAATCTTAAAGTGAAAGGAGCTACTGACATTCTCTCCCCTTTGCTTCATTGTACTTAGGTTACCCCATATGTACTCAATCTCTCTCAACAGAGCAGCAGGCCACTTGTTGAAACTAGCATGTAACTATAGATTCACTGATAATCCCCAAGGGTCTCTGTAAAATATACTTTGTAAACAAGACATCATGAACAAGATTCAAACAGGCAACATCTTGAATACAAAGTAAACAGTTTAACCTCTACCTCAGGGAGATTATCAGAAATATTTTGCTAATGTTACCCCTGATTATATTATTGATCATTACAAGTATTTATGTTTTTGTTAATGCCATGATTGAAATATTGTTTTACTTTGTGTAGTTACTAATACTTTGTGTAATCCAGACATAATCATTGCTTTAATGTTACTGTTTAGTGAGTACACAAGTTGTACGGTAGTTCTTTTTTTGTATATACTTTGTGTTATAGTTATATTAAACAAACTTTAGACATACTCTTTGATTTTGTTCTGTTTCTTTGTTTGTATGTTCCTTTCCTGTGTAGTCTCTCCCTTATTTGATGATTACTGTTATGCTCTGACTAGAACCTTGACTTTTAGTTCAGGGTGCAAAGAATAGGGCCATTGTTTTCTTTACAGACATGTTATAAGATCCTGACTAAGGAAAATTGTAAGAAAGGGAACCTGTCACATATGAAAGAAGAATAATAGAGACAGTGGCATCTTGTTATAACTACTTGGTCGGAACCAACAAAATATATATATGTATGTAATAACAGAAATTTGCTGTGTATAGTACAAACAATATAGAATAAATATAATTGGTGATTTTTAAAAAGTGTTGCTACATAGGGATATTTGTTATAAAATAATGCACTATAGAGAGATTCAACTGTACACAATTTACCTTGCAAAAGGAAGTGACTCTGAGAATATGATGTTCAACAGCCAAAGTCAACAGGATGATGTGAACCGATCAAGGCCCTATTCAAAATTGAAACATGGAATGTGAAAACCATGTTCAATGCAGTTAAAGATGCTCAGATAGCCAAAGTACTGAAGATATTCACGTGGAACATACTGGTATTAAGTAAAACACGCTAGACATAAACAACTGAGAATAACCTGACAACTGGACAAGTCATATTCTCAGGTTACACGAAACCAAACTATGTACAATAACAGGGTGTGGCAATAATTCTGTCCAGGAGAGCATGAAAGGCACTAATAAACTGGAATGACATAAGTCCAAGAATTATTACTGCATTATCTCAGACTAAACAAAGAGGTATCAAAACGAATAGTATCCTAGCATATGTCCAAACAAATGATGCTGATAGAGCAGACAAGTTTGCATTCAATAGTAACTTGCACCATCAGTATAGATAATCATCAACATCTGCTGCAGGAGACTGAGACATGAATATCTGTGAGTTTACCATGAAATGAATCAGTTAATAACCAATGTAATGTAGAAAGAATAGCACAGGTTTAGGGAGAGCTGGAAGTGACAAATGTTACACACACAATGCAATATCCTGACAAGTATCATCAGGCAATCACTGCACATAGGATCTCCAGGAAACTATAAAGCAGACAATCCCATAAATATATGTAATAATAATAAGACTCAACCCGTCAGGGTCGTAGGGGTGTCACATTTTTTTGGAGACCTCAGCACAAAAAGCTCTCCAAACAACTCTATCTTCAGCCATTCCGGGAAGTGCAGAAAAATTACGTCCAGCCCATTCCTTGATGTTATCAATCCAGGATTTTCTCTGCCCTCTCCTCCTTCCACTCTTGACCGTTCCTTGTAAAATAATTTTAGAAAACGAGTTGTATCTCGTTACATGTCAAAATCATACAAGTTTACGCTGTTTCACCAATGCCAGAAGTGGTTCTTGGTAACCTACAAGTTGTTGATTTGTTGCCAGATAAATATATGTCTTGTGTTCTTTATAGCTAATTCGTAACAAACGTCCGTAGCACTTGTTTTCAAAAGCCTGAATCTTTCTGTGTCTGCATTGTGTGTCCAACTTTTACATCTATATACAGTGAAAGTATACTTAGCACTAATGATCTGAACAGATTTTTACTGTAACGCCGATCTTACTTTTTCAAATCATATTCAACCTTGCCATGGCAGCCATCACCATCTCAAGACTTACCTTAATCTCATTTCTTGAGTTGCCATTATGACATATTTGCAACCCAAGATATTAACCCAAGGTGTTAACTTCTTCAGTCTGTGACCATTTAACTGGATGTTTGTGGGATCTTGTTTGGTTTCACTAGTCACCATTGCTTTTATCAATGCTAATTTCAATTCCATATTTCCGACTCACTTCTTCCAATGTTGAGGTGATTTCCTGGAGTTCAAATTCAGATATGTGTAGTGTAGTGTATACATAATAGAGGCAGATATTGATAGAATGGGGAACATGTGAAGGAGCTTGAGAGAAGTATACAGGGCAGGATGTTTTTGAGAGGGCTGGTTAATGGCTTATACATACCTCAGTGATAAATGCTACAAAAAATATCCTTTGATCAAGATTTTAAAAGGAAAGTTGATATAGGCTTTGTGTACTTTGTAAAACTCACCTATTCTACACATTTCACTTCTAGATCTAAGAGAGACAATGAAAGTTCTAAATAATATTTGCTAATTAATTACATGGCCGATGAGAATGGTTGTGTTCTCTCCATGGTGTCCGATTATAGGTTGCTCCTTCCCGAAAGTAATGACAACGTACGGGGGTATTGTGCCTAGAAATTTCCAATCGATTAATACTTAGGAACAAACATCAATGGTGCAGGAGACTACATGGCAGAGATAAGGAAGAGATTGACAATGACATATTGTAAAATAACACGTTTGAAAAACATGGAAAAACAACAAAATAGAAACAAAACTGCTAATGCTAAGAACTTTTATTTTTCCAGTTGCAACATACTGCTGTGAAACATGGACCCTAAGTAAAACAGCGGCAAAGAGGATCAATGCCTCTGAGATAAAATGCTGCAGAAAGATACCAAGAACATCATGGAAGAAAAAAAAGAGAAACTCAGATATTATAAACACATTGAAGAGTGTTGGTGACTAAACACAATAGCAAAAAGAAAACTACACCTGTTTGGTCATATAAAGAGACACAACTGTTTAGAAAGACCAATAATGGAGGGCAGAGCACCTGGAAGAAGGAGAAAGGGTAGATCAAGAAAACAATGGACTGATGACATTAAAGATGAATAAGTCATTAGAAAATGCAAGTCGCATAGTCCAAGACAGAGGATTCATGGAGTTCATTGGGAAGACATTGTTCTGGAGAGAATATGTCACATGACATGGTATCACATGGAATGACTGGAGAGAGTTTGTACATGACCTATTCTCTCATGAGGGTCAACGGTTGATTGAGATGTAAGGAAAAGTTCTATGGTGATGTATTGAGCAAACCCTGAAATGTACAACTAAAGAGTTCTTCAGTGCTACAGTTAAATCCCATTATAACAATTTGGTCCATAGCATGAAATATAATAGAGAAATACAGAGAGTTCACTGCAGACATAAACACCTGTTTCATTGACTACTCAAAGGCGTTTGACAGGCGTAACACACCAGAAATTATGGAACATAATGGGAAACATAGGTTTCCCCACACATCTCATATCACTCATTAAAATGCTTTATCAAAAACGACAGGCTTCTGTTCGTTTCAACGGAGAAACATCTGACTGGTTTGAGGTCCAAAAAGAAGACAGGGATGCATCCTCTCACCACAACTGTTCAACGTTTATGCAGAAAACATCATGCGAAATGTATGAGAAGACCCACGTTATGAACAGTTTCAAACCCTCAATATCGGAAGACACGAAATCCCAGGAATTAGGTATGCAGATGACACCACACTAATATCAAGGAGCCCCACAGGCTTAGAACAAATTATGTCATTCAAAAATTATAGGGAGGCACAAAACCTTTTCCTAAATGCAAAAAAGACAAAAATAATGCAGATAAGTAGAGATGAAATTACACCTAAAATAGTCATTGACAAAAGAGCAACTAGAAAATGTAAACAACTTTGGATATCTAGGATTCAACCATCAACACCACAGTAGATTTCTTGACAGAGATAAGAAAGAGATTAGCAATGGCACTACAAAAACATCACAGATGAAAAATCTATGGTAAGGAGCAAACAGAAAAGCAAAGTTACAAGTACTAAGCTGCTACATATTTTCAGTGGCAACATATGATTGTGATACGTCATCAATTGCATCGACAATGGAAAAGAAATTATCTGCATTCAAAATGAAATGCTATAGAAAGATCCTAGGAATATCATGGACAGTAAAAAAAAAACTACCGCAGATGTCTGCAAAGATCTGAACATAGAAGAAGACGGGCTCCTTAAAACTATCAAAAAACCCAAAATTACATTTTTCGGAATATAAAAAAACACAATGGTTTGGAAAGATTAATCACGGAGGGGAAATTTCCAGGAAAGAGAACAAGAGACAGACCAAGATGGACCCATGGCATCGAAGACCTTCTGAACATGACACTGGAAGAAGCTGGGCATATCGCACAGAACTGTGAGGATTACAGAGTGGCAGTGGGGACAACTTTCTACAAAGGACATGTCACATAGAGTGAGGTCCATAGCAACAGATATGTGTGTAATAACAGAAATTAGCTATATACATTATAGAAATAAAGAATAAATATAATTGGGGATTTTGATAAATGTTGTTAATTAGGGAAATTTGTTAATAAATATACCGGTATGCATTATAGAGGGATTCCACTGTATATAGAGCCAGTGCTAGTGTTCTATAAAACAAATGTTATGTTAAAGTAAGAAAGTTCTTCAATATATTCAAATCCCATTATAACAACCTGGTCCAGACCTACAAATTATGTTTGTAATAACAGATATTTGCTATTTAAAGAATAGAAATTGAGAATTTTTTTTAATTGTTCAATAAGGAAATTTGTTATAGATGTATGCACTATAGAGGGTCCCATTATACTAGAGCAAGTCTTGACATACTACCTTATAGTAATTTTTTTCCCACTGCTTTGATGTGTACACTATCAGACAGGTTTTCTGAATGAACAATGAACTCTATAGTTGTCTGCAAAGTTTATATTTGGTTCCAGAAATCTATGACTGCAAAGTTGAGCTGTTAGGCCAATATGTTCCTTTCTCAATTATTCATACTGGGGGGCAGTTCTGCAGGATGTGCTAAAGGGTCTGTTCATTGTGAACTATGGTATAACAGACAATCCAGTGTTTATTCAGTCTGTTGTGTCCTCAGGTGAGTAATGGTAAACAGTTTTCAGTGCATAATAGAACATGTGCTGACATACGCAAAATAGTAAAGATTTCTCTGCTAATCAGAGAAAATAGTAAAGAGCTCTCTGCTAGATAAAGAAAGTAATAAAGATTTCTCTGCTAGACAGAGAAAGTAGTAAAGAGTTCTCTGCTAAACAGAGAAAGTGGTAAAGAGTTCTCTGCTAAACAGAAAAAATCTTGAAATATGAAAGTAAGGTAGATATTCAGTTTTTTAAGAGCAATCCCTAACATGGAAACTGGTCATGGATGATAATTGTAAGATTGCTGGATGTTACAGAAATGTGATTTTGAAGAATAATATTAAGAATTCCACAGATTGCTAAGGGACTATTGTGCTGAAAGAAATCGGTTCACTAAGTAAATTTATCATCAAGAAGCAGACATCATTTGGTAGTGTATCCTATTCAGGACGTAGCCATCAACCCAGCAGCAAGCATATTATGAGACAATGAAGTTTTCTGTTGTAGACCTAAATAAACCATAGCCTTAATAGTGTTCTTTATTATTTCTACTGAATGCCTATTTTCCTCTTTTTTTCCCCTCCAGATGATGCATCAGCAGGTCCTCCCGATCGTATGCCTGAGGGTGTTAAACCTTTATGTGGTTATGTGCATTCAGAAGATGCCAAAAAATGGATGGTATGTTTGAAGGCTATTAATAGCTAGCTTGTAGCTTCTGACTCAATAACAAACATCATTTTGCTTACCACCTTCTGACTCAATAACAAACACCGTCTTGTTTGCCACCTTCTGATACAACCATAAATACTATTTCATTTGACACCTTCAGAATCAACCGCAAACATCTTATTCACCACCTGACTCCATCTTGTTTGTCATTTTCCGACTCATTCACAAACAATATTTTTTGCTACCTACTGAATCAATAATAAACACCATCTGGTTTGCCACCTATAATTGAAAGTACCATCTTGTTTACGAACTTCTGACTCAATCATAAATACCTTCTTGTTTGCCAACTTTTGACTCAACAAATACTACCCAGTATCTTATTTTCTGACTCAGTGGCAACATTATCCTGTTTGCCACCTTCTGTATTGACTGCAAACATCTTTTTTGCCTTCTGATTCAATAGAAAACTTCATCTTGTATGCCACCTTCTGATTCAATGGCAACACCGTCTTGTTTGCTACCTTCAAACACAACCTCAAAACATGGAAAATTAATTGAATGCCCAGAAATAGACATATATGGGAAAAATATCAGATTGATTAAAATACTATATTGGGAACAAACTGAATCAATAAGGTGTGAAAACAGTCACTCACCACACACAGAAATAAAAAGAAGGGTAAGACAGGGATGTGTTGTGTCACGTAGCCTATTTAACATTTAAACATTTAGAAAGAATGCCAGGACTCTAGATCAGAAGTAAAATAATAAACAATATGCAGCAGATGACAATCAAGTCCTCTTCGTAGAAAATGACCTGATTAAGAACCAACATCATTGCACAAGGTGCATTCCACTAAATGCTCTACTTACCATTCTGTCAGCCATCTAAAAGAATATACAGCTTAGTGTTCCAGTCAGTTCTTTGTAGTGGGTTTTTCTGGTATTTCCAGTGAGGATGCACTTTCTCCCACATTCCCTGGTTACTCCAATTTCTATCATTCTCTGAACATGTAAATTATCTTTTTTCAGTATCCTCTTCATCATTTTGTAGTGTATCTAAGTCTGCTCTGATTAATTCAGACTGCCTGGTCTATTCTTATCACTTTGCCATCCACTATAGTTTTACTCACCAATGTGTCAGCTCTTTCATTATCCCTGACTCCTGAATAACCAGAACAGTAGATCTATGTGATGCTCTGGGTGTTGAGAAGTATCCCTCTCTTTTCTTATCATGCATTTTCCTATCTTACGCAGCATACTCTGGGTGTCTGATAGAATCACTGTAGGTGTTGGTGGATCAACAGTATGGACTCCTGAATCCTCCCTGTGTTCCAAGTACCAATAATATTGCTATTCACTAATGTTGCTATTCACTGTGTTTTATCCAAACATTGCCTTGATACTGACTACAGATTTCAAATGCAATTTAAAATCTAATGTTGTTCACCTGCTGTGTCCATGCTTCTCAACAAGTGTATAGTTTCTGTGTGTCTGGTAATTTAAAACATGGAAAGATGCTACAAGTAGATCATTATCAATACCTAGGACATTTATTAAATGATAACAAATTATGTTAGATGTGAAACAGAGGATATAATGAATAGCTAAAAGTACTTTCAATGACATGAGAAAAATATTAACATCTAAACAAATCACACACACACTAAAAATTGGAATTATCAATTGCTACATTTTTTTTACATTAATGTATGGATCAGAAATATGGATATTTAACAAAAAACTAGATGACAGAATTGGTGACTTTAAGAAGTGTGTAGGCTCCTATAGGGAGAACTTAACCCTCTGACAATGTATTACATTTCCTGAAGTTCTGTTAAAAAAATGCATTGACAGGCACATGATGACAGGCAAGTAATCGCTATCATCATCAGATTCCCCTTCAGTTTCATTAGTCCTTCAAATGCATATATAGCAACTCTGTTCTTACCTCAAAGACAAATTCTGAATATTATCAGTATTTTAAATCGTGGGATATCAATGCAAAGAAACATAAATAATTGCGAGCACGTGGAAATCGCGGGATGCGTAAAATTTAGCCAGTAGGTGCTGAATGGAGAAATCGCGGGATACCCGGTCAGAGGGTTAATGGAAAGCGAAGAAAATGAACAAAGATGTTCTGACAACACTGTATGATGAAAAAAATAATAATTAAAGGTAATAAAAATCAAACAAATAATATATTTTGGACATATTAAAAGACATAACACCATTTTAAAAACCTTACTTGAGGGTAGAGTTGAGGGGGGCAAGCAAGAGGTAAGCAGATATACAAGTAGGAGGGAAACATCAAGAGATATGGATAGGTTACCATCTAACAGAGTGCACCACCAAAGCGACAGAATATTGGAGGTCTGTTGCAACCAACCTTCATTATGGAGATGGCACTTGATGCTGATGAACTAAACTGCAAATACCCATCTTGTTTGCCAGTTTCTGATTAATTAGTAAACAACATTCTGTTTGGCATATTTTTATTTAATAACAAACACTATCTTGTTGCCTTATTTTGACTCATAAACAAAAGCCATCTTGTTTTTCATCTTATGACTCAATAATAAATGCCATCATGTTTGCCATATCTTGACTTTTGTATATTCTATACACATACAGAATATCTGCACTAGTTGACAGGTATGTTAAATTAAATTAAAGAGAGTTCAGTATGGGGGTTATACAATACTTGACAGTCTATACTATTCTATGAATGTTGAATACACTAGAAGTAATAATTTTGTTTGCCTTTGTTCTGTTTGTTCTGTCTTCTTTCAGCAAAATCAGTCACAGTCAACTAAATAATTGATGTAGTGTATCAATATTATTGTGAATAACGAATGTTCAGTAGTTGCTTAGTGCAAGTCTTGGTTGTGTTTATTCAAGACAGGAAATTTGTATGCTAAAACAATCTATGTGACTTCAGTGGAGAGAACTAAATGGAAACTATAGCCCTGAGCAAGACAACATGAACAAATTGAACAGAAATGAACAGGTCAGTCACGATATTTTGGCTGAGTCTGGGACACTGCCGTCTAAAATCACACTTATGCTGAATTGGTATCAGCGACTCTGTGACCTGCATCTGCAGAGAAGCAACACAGACACCACAACACATACTTACAGAATTGTCCCAGTTTCGTTTTTTACAGAACGACAATCTGGCTGGCCCACAGGAGCTTCTCTATAAAACAAGTTGTGGGAAACCCAAGATGATCTGTAACAAACTGGTCTATATACATGACCAATATTGGACGGATGTGTAACAATTAATCACAGAAGAATAATAAGAAGTAAGTCAAAAATAGCTCCAGATGTATTCCATATTTAGGAAAATGGATGCCAGAGAAAAATCTGAGAAAGTAAACATGACCAGTGGTAAAAAATATGGACCTAACATTACTGTAGTCTCCACACACCTAATTTGTGTAATAGACTTGACTTATTATGTTATTTTTTTCTCTAGCTACTTCCAGTTAGCAGGATGTAGTCCAGATAACATAATGCTGTGTGTCATGTTTTACAGCTTGGCTGCAATATTTGCACATTTCAGCCTGTTCCGACTTCAACACAGCTTTTGGATCACTTTGATACATGAAATAGACTACTCTATGACATGGGACAGATAACTCCACAACCAAACATCAGCAGTTACTTCTTGCAATATTCATGTTAGATCACAATGGTGCTATTTTGTGATCCCCTTGTCAGTCTTGACAAAACACAGGCAGAAGTTTACAGCCCTTGTAAATACAAATACTATCAGCAGAGTCAACTTTTTTGCCTGGACTTGCAGACAGTAAACAGTTTATTGTTCTGCTTTTTCTCAATAATTAGTTATATGTTGTGAGTTTATATGTGTAACATCAACGTATGTAGCATTTCAATCTGAGGTTGCATAATCTTCAAATGTTTTATATATGTTTATATATGTTAAATTATATTATTTATCTTCTTTTAATTTTCTCCACCTCTCAAATTTGTTTTCTAATAGATGTATGAACTACTGCCAGAATCTGGTGTGTATATTCACCAAGAGAACTACAATGTAATCCTGTCCAAAACCAGACAGGATCGTCCTGATGGGAAAGCAATGGCTCGGTACCTCATGTCCTGTTTCTGGAGGCAGAGTGAGCTGGTTGGAGCAAGCATCGCTGAGCCTCCTAAACCACATCAGAGATCACTGGATCGGGGCATCATTCATGCTATTCTCGGTGAGTTCATACTTCAGTTCTAATATCCTCAGAATAAAAAACAGCATGCATCAGTTTCTGCAAAAATTAACTTTTTTCTTTATGTGCCATTTTGTCAATATTTTTGGTTATTTCACAGAGGAGTAAATTTTACAAGATTGAATTATTTTTCATTTTATATATTTATATGACCAAATCTTACTTACTCTTACTTTAAGGCTTTTCTGAATAGTAATATAATTTAAAATCCACATTATTATTTTGAAACTCTGCCAATAGTAAAACAATTTAAATTCATATTCTTTTGTGTGCTCTGCCACTAGTAAAATCATTTAAAATTCACACTCTTAATTTGACACCTGTCACTAGTAAAGCAACAGTTGACAAAAAACTCAGAGACTGTTTTAGACTGCACAGCTCTTGCATCGACCACATATTTACATTAAGAACTATCATAGAAGAAACTATAGATATGAAATCAGAATTAATAATAAGCTTTGTGGACTTTCAAAAAGCTTTTGATAACCTATACCATACTACACTCTGGGAAATACTGAAAATATACGGCTTTAACCAAAAATATATTAACATAATAAAGACTTTCTATTTAGAAGCTTTGCTCTGTGTTAGAACTGAAACAGGCAGTTTAGAATAGTTTACAGTTAAGTCTGAAGTAAAACAAAGCTTTATCATGGCACAATGCTATTTGGCCTAGCAATTGACTGGGTCATGCGTAAACATTCACAAAATGTAAGAGTAATTACCTGGGTCAACCAGTCATTAGTAGATCTTGACTTTGCAGATGATATCACCCTACTGAGCACAACATATGCACAGCTCAAGAATAAATAACTAAACTATATAGTATTGCAGAAAAATTGGCTTACAGATTTTAAAACTATGCACACAAAGAAAATGAAATTCTTGGAATTTACCAATACGACAGGAATTATAAAATTAAATAATCAAGTAATTGACAGAGTAGAAAACTTTACATACATGGGAAGTAAATATCAAATGATGGAGATGTGACAAAAGAAACAATGACACACTTAGCTTTTGCAGCAAGTGTCTTCAATAAACTAGTTAATATCTGGCAAACAAAACCATTAAAGTCACATATAAATATCAAGCTTTTCAACTCCTGCATGATCCTTGTACTAATTTATGGATATGAAAGCTGGAAATGCAGTCAAGCCATAGAAAAAAGACTAGATAAATTTGATAATAAATGTCTACAAAAAGTCCTGAACATAGATTGGAAAAACTTTGTCACAAATGAATCAATAAGAGACATATCCAAACACCTGTACTACGAGTAAGTAAAAACTTGTAAATTTCTCTGTCTAATTGAGTAAGATCGATGGGAGGGAATACCTGTGAGGCAGAGGTTCTAGTGCTATACCTTGTTCTGGTTTGCTAAGGGTGGGTTAAAGACACACACTACCACTGCCCCACTCTCTACTGTGACCCAAGAAACTATATAATTAAAACAAGCAAAAAAATACCAACCTTTTCTACAGAAAATATTGCTGGAAAATGAATAATTTAGAAAAAAAATATAAAAAAATAAAGCTGACTTGTGTTGAAGAAAACAAACCATTCAAACTTATGTTAGTTGACTTAGAGGACCTGCTGAACATTATACTGGAAAAAGCTAGCTAGCTTGCACAGAACCAAGAGGCTTATACAATAGAGTGGCAATAAGGACAACATTCTTCTGTAAAGGACACGTCACATAGAGAGATAGAGATAGGCTGCTTAAGGTTGCCGTTAGTGATCTCCTCGAAAGTTGAACAGTACCAGTCAACATCAGAAGTATGTTGTTGGTGAAAATGATAACATTTACCACACTGTGAGCGATTATACTCGAAAGATAATATGCATTTTGCATAGTTGTCTGAAACTACAGCCGCCGTTACTACACACCTCTTTGAACAAGAATATCGTGATTATAAGCAAATGTTATTCACCCAGTTAATATAGGAAATGAAATAGGAAATATTGTGAACTATTTCTCATCAGTCTGAGCCAGTTCTTTGAATTGGATGTCACCTGCAAAAGCCAGTGTTTGTCCAGGTTCAGAGTGTTGGCCATCATTAATGTGTATATGTTGAATAACAGGGACTCAGTGACAGTCTAGAACATATACATGTAAGGCCTGAAGTTCATATTCCCAAGTGTAGTACCCTGTACCACAGTTCTCTTTATCAGGGAAGCAGGGAACCAGTTTATGATAGAAGGATTGACTCCACAGAATAACAAAGAGTGCATTAAGGTCAAAAGTTCACTTTATTATTCCCACTGCTATGGTTTCCTATTTGGAGTGAAATTCTTTGTAAAGATCATATGTAAATGCTTGAGTCTTCTGAAAGTACATTTATGTTTGAAGTGAAGGTGATGTGTCACATGAGTATCACAGTTGATGGTTTCTGTCTTGTATACAATACCTAACAAAACCATCAGCTTATTTTTCTCTCTGTATCTGTCTCTATCTTTCCTCACATATACACACTTTATGTGTAAAAACATTTCTTTCAGTGTTTACAATATTGAGAAATTACTCAATATTAACAATGTATCAGAGTGGACTTTAATTTTGTGGCTGGAGCATTGAATTCTATAATAGTCCATATTCCATTCAATAGTACTTAACATAGAACACAAGTATGATGAGTTTTACGATGAACACACAGACTATAGGGTATTGGTATGAAAAAATACAAATAACAGCATACAAGACATTTTCAACATTTCAATCTATTGATGTATTGTATAAATCTATTTATTACAACTACTTTTATTGCTATGCTATTTCATTTTATATAATTCATATGTAAATTGTCAGTGGTATCTTTATCTAAGCACGAGATAAATTAGTTACCATTTGTAGCATATTTTGTTCTCCTATCCTTATACTTAGTAGGCATTTTAAATATTCCTTGTACCAGGTATATGAAATATCCAAACAATACAATCACAAATATTGTTCCTTATATAGGTTATACTAATGTTGATTTTTACAGTAATTTGAAAGCAGTTAGAACTTATTTATTATTGATCTCAAAAGGCATAGAGAATTGACTTCATTATACTCGAGCTACCCATTATTTAATACTCCCTTTCAATGAATTGGCACACCTACTGCCAGAGAGTAGCACTCTTAGCATGTTGCTAGCTTCAAAGATAATTCCTAATATCTATGAATAACTCCACTTTATAAACAATATATCGCTAGTGGGATGTGAACCTGTGTATCTCCTGAGCATAAAGTGAATGGCTTAAAACACTACAAAGGCCAGGCAGCATATACTTTTTCAGTAAGGAGGGGGTTTTATGTATAAAAGAAGGCCTTAAATCAGATTTTGTGTGACAATCCCTCTTTTTGATATGAAATTTTATGACCTTTTTGTGACAAATCATTAAGGAATATGTTTTATCCCTTTTGGCTAAGTTCCTAGTACTAAAAGCCATGTTTTACTTTTGATTGAATTCATCAGATAACTATATATTTTCAGAAAGTATATTGGATAAGATATACATTTAGGGTGTTTTAAAATAAAAATTTTTATTTTGACCTTGATCTTTGAATAAAACAATTTTCCTGGTTTGAAAACAACTTTCAAACTTACATCAGCTATCACTTTTTTTCTGTCATCTAGTTATGTTTATTATATACTACAGACAATTTCCTTCTAGAAAATGTGTGATTTAATTGGTTTTCATCATAATATATAATTTTATGGTTCTTTTTCCATTTTTGACCATAAACAAGGCAATTTCGGGGAAAAAATGCAAAAAAGTAAGATCTGAATTGTGTTTTGTTTATTGTTTTATTTAGTATTTTTTATCAATGATGTAGCATAAACAAAAATGTATTAAATATGTAGCATAAACGAAGATGTATTAAATATTTTCCTTATCTTTCTGATCTGATAGTGGTCTGTTGTATTCACTTTGAATATTTGACCACCCAAATCTGTCAGAAACAATAATAAATCTAGAGCAGATTTTGTCCATGTCTTCATTCCCATGAAGAACGGTTAGACTACTACCATTGTGATATATTGTAATGTCAACACAATCATTGTCTATATTTTAAGAAGTTGGTACTCAGGTCATGTATCAACCCAGTATTTTGTTTGGTTGCAGTGCCATGATTTCCTATGTAACATGAATGCATTCAGTATTATCCATATAAATGTCTGCAAAAAGAAACATTTCAAACATTGTACGTGTACATCTACATATTGTCCTGAAGGACCTTCTCAGGTGATAGATAAGATGGAATAAAAAGAAATAATGAAAATGTTCACCAACTTTCAATATTAAAAACACTATTTCAATGAAGATTCATGGTACATACCAGCAGGAGGGGTAAACACAATTCACATCTAATGGTTATCTCCCATTCGATCCCAGATAAATTTCAATTTGCATTCACATAACTATTTGAATTTAATGCCATCATATCAAAATAGTCAAAACATTACAAAACAGAATTTATGACTCATCTTAGGCCTGAACTTTGGATTTGTATGTATGTCTTTATATGGAGCTAGACTTTTTGTGCTTGTAGAGGAGAGCAGGAGGGATTGAGAAGGTTACAAAGTGAAATGGATTTTAATTGTATGTCTTTTATTCTGTGTGAATGTAAGACTTTCGTTATGTTGTTGTTTGTGTGTTTCTATTTACTTGCATTTAACCAACATACCAGTAATTTTATTATATGATTTGAGATATTTATAATAAGCATACTACATCTGTTTTTGGCATGTCTTTGATTCGGATGGGTGTTCCTTGTCTGTGACAGCCTTCTAATCTACGGAGTGTGTGTCCACTCTCTGCCATGACGTTTTATCATCCATCATACCCAAGGGCTATATAGAACAGTTTTTGGGGTGGAAATGATAGACAGGGAGTTCTATCTCATACATTCAGTGGACGTTTCACATTCAGTGAATTATTCTTGTGTAATTAAATGGCTCATTGCCCCCTGTGTCTGTGGATACAAAACCTTTACACAAACAAAATCTGAGAACATGCTTCTGATTTTGGAAACCCTCAACAGTAGAATTGAACTATGGTTTCTTTGACCTCAGGTTTCATTACCAACATCATAAACACATATACAAGTGTTCTACACACATTTTACAAAGTTTTGCAGACTGGAATGATTCGCTACCTGCCACATGATTCTGGAAGATGACGTAAAGTTTGTTCTCAACCATGAACAATGTCTTCATTGCATAAGTTCATGGCTTCTGCATTTTGTTATCACGAATTTACTGCCACATGCACTTAAGTTCTGTCTTCTAGTGATGTACTGTTTTCACCATTTACATTGTTCTTAAGAAATGGGATTGCTAACTGATTTCTCCACTTTGTCAAACATTATCTGACATTTTGGTTATTTATACCGATCTCACAAAGCTAGCTGGGCTATGAGACCTGATAACCTAGTTGTCCAGGCCAGCTTATCATACACTGTTCTGTGATATTTTTTTGAGGCTTTGGGGCAAAGAGGTACTGATCAAAGATATTGTTTGTCTTGTGCAATCATTTCTCATTCCATCCCAGTTCAGACTCGTTCCTCAAAGCATTGATCATGTGTTTGACACTAGCTTTGAAACTACCAGTTACCAGGATTCACCATAAGAAGGTGCATAAGAAGATTCTCAGCTATCTACTAGTCCATAGTTCATAATCACATGAAACCAGTTGAGTCCCATTTTGATGAAAAAGAGCAATGAATAGCAACACTGTTACCTGTCATGCATGTCATAAAAGGCAACTAAGGAGGTTTTGGGAGTGGGGATGGCTGTTCCATCTCATATCATCATCAGGTGCCATACTGATAAGTGTAAGCAGGTATAGATCTCCACAATTCTCTATTTTTAGTATCATGTATCAGGATTGTTATTGACTCTTTGCCATGCCATGATGTTAAAGTCTAGTATTTTCTCACGCTGTCATCCTCTATCTCTCTTGCCTTAAATCTTGCTCATTGTAACCATGTCCACCAGGCTCCCTGTCTCATAATGTGTTCAAAAAATATGCTTTAAATAGCACCACACCGCACTCACCCCCTGTCTTGAATTTATTTTTATATCATCACTTTGTTAGTTTTTCTAGCTGTCTATGGTTTTCTCAACATTCTTCTGTCATTATCATCACATACCATCCCCGCAACGAAGGTTGGCTGCAACAGGCCTCCAACATTCTCTATCTCTTGTTTTGGTGGTGTACTCTGCTAGACTGTAACCTGCCCATCTTGTGACGTTACACTTGTATCTCTGTCTACCTCTTACTCGCCTCCCTATGACTTTACCCTCAAGTAAGGTCTTCAACAAGGTATCATGTCTTTTAATGTGTCCAAATATATATTATTTGCTTTGATCTTTATTTCCTGTAGTAATTTCCTGTATTAAGTGATGCTAGAACCTCTTTGTTTTCTTCTGTTTTCCTTATTTTTTTCTATGTACCCACATCTCAAGGCATCAATTCTGTCTTCTAATTGTTTGTTTATTGTCCATATTTCTGAGCCATACATTAATATAAAATAGATGTAGCATTTTATAATTCTCATATTTAGCTTGTTTGTAATCTGTTTAGATGTTAATATTTTCCTCATGTCATTGAAAGTACTTTTAGCCATTCCTATTCTCCTTTTAACATCTGCTATCATTTGTGATTATGTGTTCCAGATATTGATAATGTTCTTCTATAGCACATCTCAACTGCCTCTAATTTTCCACTATCAATTATTTATTGTCCCAGATTCGAATTCATATGTTATAATTGGTGTTATGTAGCTCTGAAGGACTCTCTCCCTCACCTCTAATGACAAGGGAATATTACACGGTATATTCTTCATTTATACGAATGCTGCATTGTTCTGCTTGTTATCACTGTTGAACTTCTTCCATCTGATGTTATCATTGTTCCTAGTTCCTAGATATTTGAATTGGTGAACCAGTTTGAGTATTGAGTCATTCACTTTGAGATGGGGTATTTTGTTTCTTACAAGTAATGATCACTTCTGACTTCTTGTTATTTAAGAAGAGACCTTTGTCTTTGCTTTCTGCTATTACTATCTCATAGAGAGTCAAACTACCTAGAAGCTATGCTGTAGTAAGATATGCTGAGCTGAAAGGCACAGATATTGAAGCTAAGCTATGATGCTGATAATATAAAGATGATGTTTTTCTTATTCACAAGCGAAGGTGAGCATGGCATTGAAAAAGATTTTGTGTTTGTGAGTTTTTAGATGGCTGATGAGTCAAATCCGAGCTCTAAAGATTTGTTACATTGTGAGCAGGAATGTAGTAGTTCTTGAGATGAGGGAAGAGAGTTTGATCTATCCTTTCAATTTTGTCTCTTTTGAATCACCTGCAGTGAAGCTAGAAACCATAACACATTGCTTTTAGTCCGCCTGACAACATACTGCTAATCTGCAGGAGTTTGACAGAAAATTCATAAGAATATCTGTATCGTCGCAACTCATGCATTTAAGAGATTATATCTCACATATTTATATTTTCCATGCTTGATAAATACCTGGTAACACAGCTCAACATCCCAGTTCTTGGGCTGTCAATCACAGTACAGTTCATTTAAGAAATCCTTATCAGAGTTTGACTCCTACTGGAGAGGGAAAAAGTAAACAAAAGCCACCCTTATGGTCTTACTAGAAAGTACTGCACAAATCACAAGGTGGCAAACAAGACTCAAACCCAGTCCATTCAGTGGTAACTACCTTGCGAATAAATGCTACTTTTAATCATATTTTTTTTTTCAAATGACATGACCAAAGACCAATGACAACATCAACAAACTCAGCAAGAAAAACCAATCCCTTATCTTTCAGTATCAATCAGGACATGCTATAGTCAGTAACCATTTAAACTTTATCAGAATTTAGCAATTACCCATGTGTAGACACTACTCTCATCAAAACTAAGCAGAGGAACACCTATCTATTGACTGCCCTTCCCTCTCAACTGCCAGGAAATAGTTTTTTCTCACAGCACGCGGGGAATTCCCATAAGTGCTCCGCCCTCTGTTTCAGCAGCCATTTGACTCGATGGTGTTTCGAGTCAAATGCAGCTGAAACAGATGTTGACATCAAGGCACAACTCTGGCCCTTACAACAGGTTTCTTTGTTGTTCCGTCCACTCACGCAGTGCCCGTAACTAGTTCAAGCACAACGTCGGCCTGCCGGAACAACATGGTAACTGTTATTGACTACAGAAAACAGACACTCTCAACAGTCACCAGCTTACTGTATGGATTGCTAAGTAGTCAACTTCAGAAGGCATGCTCTTTTTTAAAAATGGCATTAACTTGCCAGAATTAGCAACTATTCAGCTGCAATTGGATATCAACAACAACAGCATTAAAGTTTTACTTGTTTGTTAATGTACTATTCAAACATCCGTTTTCCTTGAATGTGCCATACACTAAGTAATAGTGAAAAGTTCATTAAGAATGAAATCATGCCAATCAGTAGCCAATAAAAATGTACCGGTATTTATTTTGCACAGATTTTTTTTAAAAATAACTTTTCAATTCTATTAAATTTTTGTTTATATATTTTGTTTCACGCAAAGATCATGTTTCTTGCTCTTGCAGTTTTCTGTTGCTTTTTTTCCAGCTATCTGTCATGAACTTTCATCTGAGAGAATCACAGTTTTGCGTCAGGCTATGTGGAAGAGGATTGGGAGCTTATCTCATTGCCAGAAAGTTAAAGACTTGAGGAAGATGTGGCGGACAGGAATAATGTTCTGATAGCATTTATTATGGGACAGTTCATTATTATGGGACGTTGAAAATTTTCATACCAAATTTGTATTTATCGGACAAGAAAATCTGGCTGTAACTTTGACTTTAGGTATTGATTTTTTAAAGAATTGCTGACTCTGTGTATCGGCTGCACAAAAGAATGAAAGGAAGTATTCATCTTGTGGTTGGATCTCACATCAAGGAGCTTAGATTGGATGTCTTTGTTGTTGGGACAATTTTGTAGCATGGATTCTGTTATTGTTTGGAGAATTGATACAACACATTCAATTCAATTTGCATATTACTATACAGAGATACAGTAAAAACAATTTCAACTAGAAATGTTTTGGCATTAAGTGCATCCAAACATCTATAAATACCTGGAAATAAAAACCATTAGTAAATATACCTAAGACTGTTTAACTCTAATGTAATATCCATGTTAATATAGGATTTCAAAAGCTGAAAAGTAACAAAGACACTGGTGAAGAAATTTAATTCATTTAAAAATATGTCTTAGAAATGGCTAAACTCAAGTCAAAGAAGCAAATAAGAGAAGACACAAAAAGCAACATGTTTTTACAAAAATAAGAAGAATGCAGTGGATTTATATTATGTACTTAGAATTAGCATTAAAATCTGTACCAGATGGTTAAAAGAAAGAGGAAGACCAAGAGAAACTTTTCGCACAACAATCATGAACGGGTATGACTATGGGTCTTAACAACATGCAAGAACTACATACAGCAGTATCATATCACTCAAACTGGAGAGCAATTGTTTCTGCTTTACGCATCATATTTAGTGCTAAAGGAGCATAGATAGATAAGTTCAATCACCAGCTGTCAAGTTCTTAGACTGCCCTGCTAAACTTAGTACTTGGGCATTCTAAGTTTAAGAGATTTAGGATGGGAAGGATAGTGAGGTGAGGCATTGCCTTCTTACCTTGAACATCTTAAAGTTGATGTCATCTGTGAGGCAATTTAGGATAAAATTAAAAATAGCCCATGAAGTAAAGTAGTGCAGTTAGGTTTCTGTCAGAGAAGAGCAATCTTCAAGAGATGATATGTTGTGAGCCTACATTTCCTCTAAAATTGCTCCTACATTCACAGATCAGACATTTGTTTTTGGCATGTGCACCACTGCATGCATAAATCACTCCTGAGAACCATTTTTATTTCTGCAGTTCTGAATTTTGTGTGCAGATTTTTAAATTGAATGTGCAGCGAATTCTGATGACATGCATGGCTGATAACTTATGCAGCTTAAAGATAACATTGGCTGAAAGAAGTCATGGCAGTATAGAAATCAATAGGATATTGGCTGGAATGGTGCTTTTTTTTGGAAACAACCAATAGGCCTCTATAGACTAAGTTAAGAATTCCTACAAAATCCCATCCCAACAAAAAAGAAATGATGTCAGGAATTTTGCTAGCTCAGTAGCGTCCTTGCATTTCTGTTGAGAATATCCTATATAATAATAAAATTATATATATGTCATTATTGATTGAAAATGTAATGATCCTAATTAATATATAAATCTAGAGGAACACTCTTAGCCACTAGAGCTATTGTACAAGTGTTGAATGTGACACTATCAGTTAACCAATTCGAGCAGAGAACCGATAAAATCTACCAGCATGCCAAGACATTGTGTATAGCCTATTTTTTAGTCTTTGTTGTATATGTAAATGACAAGGTTACAAATGTGGAATGGAGCAAATATTCACTCTGACAGAGCAATGGAATGTTTGATTATTTTCATCAACTTGTGTGCTTGTTATTCATAAATTATTTTGTCACATAAAAAAACAAATCATATATCATCTGATAAATTTATATTAATTTTGTAAATATTGTATTGCAATATTTTTAGAGTTTGAATTTATTATTGTGAAAAAGATGTTTCTGAAAGTTTTCGTGAAATAGTCCATTGAAACATTTGACACGACTTGATGAAGATATATACATTGTTTTGTATTATCAATATTTCCTTGTAGCTTCACTATTATGTATATTCTTCTTCTGTTATTCTTCTGTGTTTATTCCTAAACTCTTGCAGATTAGCAGAATGTAGTCCAGAGAACAGAATGTGTTGTATCACTGAATACAGCTTAACTGCAATATCTGTGCCTTTTGACGTGACATATCAGACTTCAGCATGGCCAACTTCATCCCCACACCTCCTTAGTTGCATCTTATGACATGCCTTACAGGCAACAGTGTCACTGTTCTTTGCTTCCCTTTCAGACCCTGGCAATACATAGGCATTGGTTGTAATTTCCTGGGCAATATTTATGTTAACCTGATTTCCATTGCTTTCTGAATGATTTGGATATACAAATGCCTGTAGCTGGACTTGAGCCAGGTATCTTGGCTATGAGGAAGACACATTTGTAAATTTATCCATTTTTTTCTGAAATATTTTACAAAAGGATCTATAAAAGAGATTTTATTTAATTTCTATTTGTGACAAAATAAATAAATAATAATTATCAATTATAGAACCAGTGCAGGATTTACTTATAAGCTAAACAAGCTATAGCTTAGGGCCCCCACTTTCTTGGGGCCCCAAAATCATATTTGGAACTGACGTATAATATCTGGACTTATAAAGGGCCCCATATCTCAAATAGCTTAGCATCTAAATCCAATGCTATATAGAACATTGCTTTTCAAATATTGTTGCATTTTTAAACATTACCTGTAGATTCAGTAATATCAGAAGTACTATATGAATGGTGAAACTTCTGTTCTGGGATCAGACATACCAGTAATATATATATATATATGAGTTTGAACTGTAAAGTAAAGTCTTTGTGATGGCAGCTCCAAATACAAGATTTTATTATATTTCTGATATTTGTAATAATAAAAATGACTGTCATGAAATATAAGTGTTAATACTGTCTAGAAATATTTATTATTAGAACATGGCTGAAGCAGTGTTCTCAGTCGCTGTAACAAAGTAAAGTACAGAATTGCATTGTTTTAAAAATTATTGTATGTAGTAAAATTTCTCACATTATTTGTATAATGACAAGTCTCCATGAAACATCCTCACTAGTTTCTTCTGTTCTAGTGAGCCCTTTCTCATTACAACCTGCAGATTGGTGGCTCTATAAGAAAATTGTATATTTAATTTCATACTCTGACTCCTACCCAACTTTTCCTCTTCAGAGTTTTGCAATCATCAAAGCAGAATTTCAAAGACTGAACTCCGTAAAGTTTTGTGGAGCAAGATCACATTTGCCAAAACATACAAGAAACAGCAGCTGATCATGAGTGGAGCATGGCTTGCGTAACACCTTCATCGGCAGCTCATCATGAGTGGAGCACGGCTTGCGTAACATATTCACCGGCAGCTCATCATGAATGGGAAATGACTTGCATAGCATCTTTACCAGCACTAGCAACTCATCATAAGTGGGACATGGCAGACATTACATCATTTCGAGCAGCTCATCATGAGTGGAACATAGCAGATGCAACATCTTTTTCAGCAGCTCATCATGAGTGGGATATGGCAAACCAGGCCTAGAAATATAACAAAGCTGTTGCTTAGGGCACCAAGCACTATAAGGGCACCAAATACTTGAATGTCACCACTGTAAATATCAGTGCTCCAAACTAATACACTTTTCAGTTTACAAATTCTGAGACAAAGCAAGTCTTTATTTAATAGTAAGAAAGTAAAGCTTAAGATTCAGTTGTAAACTTAATAAACAGTGATGTGTGTTTTTAAAACATTGATTATCTCAGAATTGTTAATCTAGTGTGGAGACACTTTAGTGAGAAAACAAACTCTAGAAAGTTTCAGTTTCTACTCCATGATAACTGTTGACCTCAATAAAATGCTCCAACAACTGTAATACCAGAATGATATCTGTTGATCGACTATACAAAATGGAACAATGTCTTTATATGTCAATAAACGTAATTTGATATTTAGACTCCAACTCTTGGTGTTTGATGTAAAAACTGACCAGTTCTAGATTTCATTAATTGCATTTAAACCTTATCTCATACATGGCCGGAAAGTAAAGAAGGTTCTATTGTCTATTGTCTATCCCCAGGTGGAAGCTGGTTGATAGCATCCACACTTGCTGTTAAGTGTAGGGGTGTGAGCTGTAAGTTTCTGTGCAAGGCCATATGTGATGCTTCAGTCATACTGAGTCCGTGTTTGTGGAGCGTGGTGGTGATGTTATCAACCCATCTCTTTCTCTGTCTTCCCTTTACTCTGTATCCAGCTGGTCATTTGTTATAAGCTCTCAGTGGTAATTGGCTTGGGTCCATTCTCATAAGGTGACCAAACCACTTTATCTGCGTATGTTCTATATGTTCAATACAAGACATTATTCTTACTCTTTTTCTGATATCCTCGTTTCTTACTCTGTAGTTTGGTGACCATAGCTGTTTTTCGTAAACACTTTATCTCACATGTGATAATTTTTCTCTGATGCGAGGTTGTTATAGCCAATGTTTGACACTGGTAGCAGTGTTGGTATGAAAATTGTAGATATTATCTGTCTCGTTATGTCCATATTGATCTTTGGATGCAGGAGCAATGGTGAATGTTGATATGTCATTGCATTTGCCTTCTGACATCTTGATTCTATTTCTTTGTCTAGTTTCCCATTTTCTGAGGGGGAAAAACACTTCCTAAATATTTGAATTATTTTGTGTTTCACTGCTGAATATAGTGTGATATCTATTGTTGCTGGTGACTTCTGATTTTCATAACTTCCGTCTTTTGTATACTGATTTTCATTTTATACTTCTTACAAGCTGTTGACAGTGCATCTGTGTTGATTTACATATTTTCTTCGTCATTGTATATCAGGCTGTGATCGTCGGCGAACAGAAATTCATTGATTTCACTTGTGTTTTCATGGTGAAAACACCATGGTGTTTTCATGGTGTGTTTTCACTTGTTGTCTGCATTGTTTATATTTTCCTCTTTTAGAATAATATCTTCTTTCGTTATTCTATCCATATAGATATTGAACAGTAAATGAGAGAGCATGTAGCCCTGTCTGACTCGTGATTTAGTTTCCAATGTTTTGGTCGCTCCATCTGTTCTCACTGCACTTATGCAATTTTGGTATAGTGCTTTTATCTAATAGCTGACCACTGATGTTGTACTTCACGAAAGCAGGCTCCTGGGGTTATAACATAAGAATGGATATTATAGAACAATATTTGTGGGAATAGTACAGATTAATAGAACATTGGAATGGGATACATTCTTATTCTGCTGTCTTCTTTTTCTTCAGTGTTCATTCTCAAACTCCCGCTGGATCTTTCTTGTAGCAGGACAATTGACATACTAGATTTCCAGCAGGATTTATCCCAGAGAATATAAATGCGTTGTGTCATTGTTTTATTTTGCGCCAATGGCCCGACACATGCGTCTTATGCAGATTATGTAATCAGTGTCACAGAAAAAGTGAATGAGAGAGAATATTTGAAAATTAGAGAGAAATATTAGTTGACGACTGACCTAATTTAAACAATCTCATTGAGGCTTGAGGTAAGTGATAATATATTTGTATTATAATGGGATATTATTTATAGCATATTGCATTTTGTTTTTTTCTAATAGTAAATTCACAGCTGAGGAAATAATTACTCTGAGAACTAATTAATTTAATAATTATAATAATAATAACATCTTAGTGGTTTATTCCTTTCAGCCGTGAATGTTAATTTATATCGGGATCTTAGCTTTCTTCAAGTTAAGCTGTAAATGGAATAGGTTGTCAAAACGTAAATATTAAAAATATATAAAAGGGTTAAATAGAAGTGCTACATTGATGGATACACATAATCACCGTTTTTACCAAAAGGTCTTTATCAGGATAGAGGCGAACAAACACAGAATGAAACACACAAATCAAACGGAAACACACAAAAAAACAGAGACGAAAACAATAATGTGATTACATGGCGGGAAAGTACAATAGGATATATACTAGCAACCTTGAAAATTGCATTGAAAACATGATTTGTTTTCACTTTAAAAAAGGTTTATGTGGGTGGGCGAGTTTTCAACGTCAGTGCCAGACATTTTTGAGACACTCTTAAATAGCATGAGAAGCCGATATCAAAAGTGTATTGGTGCATCTGGTGGGCACATACGATATTAATGATGTCCGTGACTTGATGACAGCAAATGGGAAAACATTTACAGACTTCTTACTACTGTATCCCGTTATAGATTGTTTAATATTTTTAAATACTGCAGATCTGTTTAGCAAATGGTTCATAATTATAGTTTCCGTTAATTTAAATTCATCACGTGCAGTGGCCCATGTAAAAACATGCAGGTGCGTTTTAATGGTTGCAGTCAAGATTCCTAGGGCATGTGCTGAGAAGAACACAGATTGAACAATTAATAACAACTGGAACTATCAAGGGGAGAAGACACAAGGGATGACAAAGAGAGACGTTGCTAGATGGACTAGTATTATGGCACAGTAGAATTTCACAAACCGAGCTTATTGACAACACAAGAGGCAGAGAGTCGTGGAGAAACATGATCGCCTACGCTATTGCGCATGGCTCTTGATTCTCTTTCTTCATTCTTGATTAGAAACTGGCCTCACAGCACGTGGGGCATTCCCATAAATGCTCCGCCCTCTGTTCCAGTAGCCATCCAACTCGATGATGTTTCGAGTCTAATGCCGCTGAAACAGACGTCGACATCAGGGCACAATTCTGGCCATTGCGACAGGTTTCATTGTTGTTCTGCCCACCCACGCCATTCCCGCAACTAGTTCAGCATGCACCATAAAATTGTAACTCCAGATTTGCACGTGAGATGGTTGACATTCCACTGTATTTTGTTATCGTCTAGTCCAAGTTTAAATAAGTCTCCAACATATTCTTACTGTAAAACTATTTTGTTCTGAGATTGTTTATTTGACCAGCTTGAAACTTGCCTAAGTCACATCCGAGGTCCAAACTCATTCACTATTCTTGAACATGTGTGCTAGGCAGTTATACATATTTTTATTGTCGGCTTAACGGTTATTGAACCCTGTGCACGAGCTAAACTTGCTAGAACTTGCTTGTTGTTCAGACGACAATAGCCCACGTTGTTCCTGGAGATACGATTACTGTATTGTGAGTTGAATATACAGGACATGATTCAATTATTATTATTAAATTTAGCCATTTCTTTAAATTTTAATGTTGATCTGTTTGTTGTTTAGCATATAGTGGAGAGATAAAAAAAACTGTCCACATTATATATTCATATTATTCGCAATAATACAAGTAATGTATGGTAAAAACATGGTGCCACATGTTAGTCCTGTTTATTCAAAAGATTTTCATTTCAAACTGTGTTCTTGGAGTAAAACAATGTCTGCAAACATTGATTTTGAAATCAATAAAGTGTGTGATATATCACAATCACTGAATATTTATTTTGTTGAAGTCAATTTTTTTGCTATATCTGTCAATCTCATTGCAGTACTATTGCAAAATGAGGCATTATACATGTGGTTATAATACAGTGAGATCTGGTTACAACGAATCCGCTTTACTAAACTTTGTCTTAATTTTTTTATAACGTATTATAACATATTCATTTAAGTACATGTTCCTGTGTAGCGCACTATTTACAATTCCTTTCTGGAAAGAGTGCTTGAATGTTTGACCAGTGTGTGTGTGTGTGAAAAGTTTCAGAAAAGACCAGTGTCTGTGAAGCATTCAACTGGAAGCATGTCACATTGTTTACTGGCAGTTGGTTTCAACATGTACAAGTGTGCCTAGGGTCATTCATCAAATATAGTCTTGCAGTCTCATCAGGCCCCATCCTTTTAATTAAAGTAAGGCAATTGACTTTTCCTGTCAATTAATTGGTAACTTTGTGTCAACAGCCAATGAAAGTCATCGGATAAGTCAAATGTGTCAAGTTAGAATAGTGATTTCTAATTTAGCCCACAGGTCTTAGGGGTGTGTTAAAATGAAATCTGGCTGTGCTATTGTCGATGGTTATTTGATAACACCACAACTAATCCTGCTGAAAATGGAGGAGAAGGTTGTAGACAGGTGACCTCACATTTCATTAATCTGAAAGCTGAAATAAACACGCAAAGTGAGTGAGCTAGGACCATGAATATAATATTTTTTATCTATGGATCTATCCTTACTGGAAAAAAATGAAATTTCGCTTAAATCCTATGTCATGATACCGACCTTAAGTCTCAGTTGGTTGAAAGAGATTCAAAGAGCAACATGAAATTAATTTTCAGAAAGACTGCATCTGTTTACGTTTCACAAGAAACAACTTGGAGGAGAGGTGAAAATTGATAGATCATTCTTTTAGTTGATAGGCAGTGGATCATCATCAGGTGCCATTCTGCTGGCGTAGGCGGTCATGTCTCTCCACAGCTCTCTGTCCACAGTATTATGTGTCATGATCGTTGTTGTTTCCCTGCCGTGACAGGTTGTCAAACTGTCTAATATTTTCTCACGTTGTTGCCCTCTGGCTCTGTTGCATCCACTTTTACCTGTTGTGACTATGTTCTCCAAACCTGCCTGTCTCATGAAGTGGCAAAAAAAAAAATATTGGCTTTTTCTTATATTATTAAGGTCTGTTTCGCATTTGACTCTTTCAACACCTCTACATTAGTTTTTCTAGCAGTCCATGGTATTCTCAGCATTCTTCTATAGAACCACATCTCTATTGCTTCTAATTTTCCACTTTCTAGTTTGTTTATTGACCAAGACTAGCACCCATATTTTAGTATAGTCAGTGGTAATGTCATTTAAAAAACATTGCACAAGGGACATACAATGATAATTTAACGGGACATAACTCACGTTAATTGTAATTACTTACATATTCTATCAGCCCCGAACAATTCGTTATAACGGGATTCCATTGTATTTTGAATATAAATATTTCAAGTAGGAGCTGCATGATGTCTGCTGAACCATTAACCCCGAGTCTGCTGCTTGTCTTTCTATTATCAATGAAGATTCGTAATTCAACAAGTAGTCCTATAGAGAGAGATATGTCTCTTCATGAACCATCATCATAGTTTGCCTGATTAACTTTCACGTGGATTCAAGGTGGACTCATTTCTTTCTCCGTTCAGGATTTTGTTACTACCTATCACATGAGCTTTCAGCTGATACCCATAGAACTATGCAGCAGAAGGTTGGTTATGCTAAGTTCTACTTTGTCAAGAAAATTCGAACCTTTCTAGAGCACACAACTTTAAAAATTTGAAGAAAAAAAAACACCTGCCTCTATTTCTTTAGAGGCATCACCTCGGTGACTGCCAATGGAAATTGCTCAATGGGAGGCTGGAAGGCTACCATTGAGTTAATCAGTGAGGATGTATTACTGCTCAAAAATGAGTATAAAGAACAGAGAGGGAAACATTAAGTGGTTTATCAGAGCCATATAACATGAAAACAAGAGGGAAACTACTACTGTAATATCCCTAAATTACATTAAGTTTCGTCATACAGATCCAAATTCTTTTATATCGAACCAATTCTTTTTTTTTTATGGATGTGAAGCATGGACTGTAAACCAAAAAATTCAAAGCGAATTAGAGGCTACAGAAATGTGGTTTCTGAGAAGAATGATGAAAATACCATGGACAGCTGAGAAAACTAATGCAGACGTTCTCATTGATGCTGGCGTAAAAAGATCATATCAAACATCAGGGGAAGACAGTCAAGGTTTCTAGGGCATGTGCTGGGAAGAACACAGCTTGAACACTTAATCACCACTGAAAAGATCAAGGGGAGAAGAGATAGGGGACAACAAAGAGAAAAGTTGCCAGTTGGACTAGTATTGTGGCATGGTAGAAGTTCACCAACCGAGCTTATTGACAACACAAGAGAAACATGATCGCCTACGACATTCGGCGTATTTGTCTAATAACAAATTCATGTATTAGAAGTTACAATAAGATAGTGATATTCCAAGTGGGCAGTGATGAGCCTGGAAAATTGACTGTGGCATCTTCTAATGAGATTATAGTATCCACAGACCTACTGGTCAGAAATGTCATTGGTAGAACAATTAGAAGTAGATTAATTAGTATCAGCTGATCTTACACACGTAATATCAAACAAATATTCATATCATATGCTGAGTGATTTGTCAGGTCGAGTTTCTATTGATTCCTCCAGTCAGTTCCCAGATTGAGTGATCTGATGTCTACAAGCAGAATTTCATTAGAACAAACTCAAGAAGCTATACCACGTAGTATGTCTGGGCGAATATCAGTATTGAAAGCGTTGGTTAATAGTATAGGATCAATGCTTTCTGGCATGTCCAGGGGATTTGTCCAGTAAGTGAACTGTATCATCCTTCATTATTGGCTGTTGCATTTGTTAAATCAGGTTTACTACCAAAACTAGTCTCTTAGTTTTATTCCATGATGTTGCCCCCCCCCCCCCATTTTTTTTTTTTTACTGTAATCACATTCTTATCTTGAACCCGGAAGTAAATTTTTTAAACTTATAGCATCTAGCCACAGACATGTCATATCATTATTTCCAATCATTAGATAACAAAATACACTGAAGGGTATGGTTCACAGATTAGAAAGAGCGTTGAGGGAAATCAGTGCTTTTGCTACGACCACAAGTAGTATGACCATGGAGATAATGACAGTAACTAGGGTAATGGCATGGTCAGAACCTCAAACCAACACAATACAAAATACAGCTATGCGAATTGTTCTGGGATGCACAATGGACACCTCGGTAAGGGGCCGTGCAATACTTGCTTGACTGTCCAACTGCTGAACATAGAATACAAGGGAGTACCTTCAAATAAATGCGGATAAAGAACATCCTTTGCATCCCTAATTTTTTTTACGTCACAAGGTAGTAGGCTGAAAATAGTGGATTGGATGGGCACAGGATATACAGTGTGTGTATGTTGCAGGATGGATTGCAAAACTTCTTACAGAGTTATAATAACACTTTATAGGGAAAGCAAGGAATGGGGGGGGGGGGGGGTGGAGGCAGAGGTGCAGGCATTGGTCAATGAGAACTCTGGTGAAAGGGATGTGATTATACACGGATGGATCGGTGGTTGGATTGTTCGTAGTGTGGACCTTCACAGCTCTGTGTGCAGGGAATAGTGTTTGGGAAAGAGTAGAACTTTTGCTGTGACTACGAGTAGTATGACTATGGAGATCATGGAGGTGACTATAGCATTAGAATTAGTCAGCTCACAGAGGACTTTACGGACTTGTATTATGAGTGACTCGATGAGTGATTATGAAAGTACAAAAGGGTCTTGTTCATGAACAATAGACTGAGATATTGAAAGGGTCGAGGCTGGAGACGGTGACTTATTGTTGTGCTTGGGCATGTTGACGTTCAGGGCAACAAGAGAGCTGATTTGCTGTCGTCAGATATTATTGTTACACCCCGGGGTGGAGCAATGGATCGGACAGATGTGTTGAATTCCCTACGGGAGACAACCTATGAAAGTGAACTTGACGTGGATGATAATTCTTTTTCAATGGCTAGAATTAAGGAACAATTTAAAATTTGGAGTCGCCAGAGGGAAGCAGTTAGCGAGGCGCAGACGAAAGATGGTTAATCAACATAGAACCAGATCTGTCAGCAGAGGAGTAATGGTGGATACACTCAGGGAGATATCGGAGAACCTATGGATTTGTCCAAACTGCAGTGATGATGATCCAATGATTAACTAACCAACACAATACAGTGAAATTGCGTTATAACAACTTGGTCCGACGACAAAATATGTATGTAATAACATAAATTCGCTATACAGTACAAATAAAATAGAATATAATTGGGGATTTTGAAAAATGTTATATAGAGAAATTTTTTTTTGAAATTCATTATAGATAGATTCCACTGTAGATGCTTTCTCAGTGACATATGGAGTACAATTAGAAAGACTGGAAGGGCAGGAAGTCAGTGAAGCAGTTTAAACAGAAAGAATCAGATTCATATTTGTGCATGGAATGTCAGAGGAAATGATCATGCAAACGGGATTGCTGGTACGGTAATCATTGGAATCTGACAGGCAATGGACTGTGCTGATGTTCTGAAAGCTATTAGGGAGATAGGACTAGTGACCAACATAACAAATGCATGTGAATCTTCTAAATTTAGGAGGCAACAGGAATATCATGTAAAGAGGGATGAGGCTAAAACTAACGTTATATTGATAATACCAAGTTTCTTGTAATTATAAGTTTCTCCTATTGGTTATGTAATGCTCCCCACCAAGTTCCTATGATATTCATTGAGAATACTTCATGTTTCTTCGTTTGAGTAGATTTAAAAAAAAAAAAAAATGAAGAATGTATTTCATATGGTGTGGAAAACCTTTTCCAAAAGTGGACTTGATTTGAATTTGGTTATATCGAATTTGGAGTGTATGACCGTCATAAATAATGGAGGTTGTAATTTAGGTTATACTTTCACCATGACACCTCTCTGCATATTCTTATTTGTACTATTTAATAGCGAGATCATATGATCGATTTTCTCATATTTACTGTAGCTTATGCAAGTTCATGATTCTTATGTGATCAATTATTATACATCCACTATGGTACAAATCATGCTAGAATAGTTTAGTCTTAGGACATTGTAGGTTCATCACAACTTGATTTACAGAGATGGGCCATATTGTACTGAGTGGCTATTATTTGACAATTTGTATTTTTGGCCACATTCTACACCACTTTGTGACTGTTTACAGTTTGATGCATATATTTCATTATGTTAGATAGATTCCTTCTTTTGAGTTAAGTGCCACATGGGCCTGTGCTTATTTTTTTAACTTTCATGGCTATTTATTATTTTGTGTGACCTTCAGATTTACTTTATTTTGAATACAAATTGTGTAATTTAACATCAATATAATGACTGAAATTCCACTATAATGATTACAAGCGACTAAATTATCAAGTTGCGAAGTAATAAAGATATATTAACAGTTAAACTTACGTATCATCTTTCAGCAACAAATGTTCGATCTGGAAGTGTTCACACAGTTAAACTAACAAGTGCATTAACCACATAAAATAATGACAATAAAAGTATTGCGTGCAAAATGTATTCTGTTTAAAAAAAACTTTTATTTTCCTCAACATCATTTTAAAGAGATAACATAAAATTGAGAGGGGGAGGGTATGTGTAATTGACATCAGAAATTTTGAATGAAATGCATTGAATATGAATATTACATTCATTATTTAAACTTAAATTATGAAAATATTTAAAACTCAATATTTACTTGTGGAGAGAGCAATACCTTGCCAACATCATTCCAATGTCAAAAACACACTAAGTTGCTAATAATGATGAAGATGGTTGACAATCATTATGAGATGCATTCAATGAGACAATGTCATGTCAATAAAAAGCATCAAGTATAAAAATGTGGTAACAAACAGTTCACAGTATCTAGCACACAGCAAGTTTCCACATCTCAAATAATCATGTTCATCAAATTAACAATGTGTACGGTTTATCTAAGACAAGCAAGAAAACACAAAAACTGATCCCACAATTATCAAAAGATGACTGGATATTACAACACCTTTCAATGTGTTTACCCGTAATGTTTACTATGTGTTTTCTGTTTTATCAGAATATGTTACATGTTCAGGAAGAGAGTAAAACATGTCAAGAAACTTAAAGCGAATTTTTTTTTAGTAATCTACTTCTTAGTTATTATAGAGTCATTGTACCATTTTCCAATATAATTAATGGAAACAGTAGTGGGCTAGATTCTTGTCTGGAACGCAAGCCTACATAATAGGTCATCTATAAGTGGAATGAACTGAGATATCATTCACAGATTTATTGAAAGTGTGTTATGGTGTGCAGTTTTCACGTGGTCAATAATTTTATGTCATGTGCAGAGCTTATCGCCACAAATAACAAAAATGGCTAATGTTAGGAAAAATTATGCCACAATTTAATGAGATGGGATAAATAATGCTAGAGTCGAGGGAGGGAGTGTGCATGTGTTATGGGTTAGGTGTAGTTTTATAACTAATTCTAACCTCTACCACCAAGCATGCGATTGAGTCTGTGGGTCCATCAATGGTGCACTAGACAAACCACCCATGCAACAGAAAACCTTAGAAGATAACATGCCGTTATATTGAGGCTCTCTTATGTAAGCTTTATAGCATCTCATCTATACAATTGTAGACCCCTCTGAATAGAAGGCTCCTTCAATAGGCATTGCACTAAGCCGAAATCTGGGTATGAAAGAAAGCTCAGAAAAAGCACTCATGCTGCACATAGGAAGTAAGAGCTAATCAATCACAATTCCTGGGGTTCTCAAACCAAGATCTGTTTTCTTATTTTTTATTGCATTCAGATATGACTCCACAAAATCCTATAAAAATGACAATCCGACAATAATTAAAAAACTATGAACGCTGTAAACATTGGTAGGAGTGTGTTCCAGACAAGAACCATGCACAATAATGTATCCATTAACAAATTATCCATTCAAATGTTACATGCGAAATGTCCTGTGAATCTACTATAGAGAGCATAAGACAAATGTGTACATAAGTAGTAAAATACAAATACATACAGCTCCACAGGAACCATTACTTTCAATAGTGAAATGACAAAAAATTGCAAGGTTTGGACATTTAAGCTGACATGATTCCTTGTCAAAAACAATACTACAAAAACAGTCGGAGGACAGAAGCATGGACAGATAACATCACGGAAAGGACAAGCTAGAAATTGTCTTTACGCCTCCGCATCGCTGAAGATAAAATTGCTGGAGAATAACTGTGTTGATGTATCTTATGACCTTGATGGGTTATGAGTTTATAGATAGATCAATTAACACCTGCAAGTTGTGAATAGATATTGTGATCAACTCAGAACTTTTAATCAAAATGACCCCTTCTTTTCACTGCCAATGCCACTCAACAATTCAACTAATGGCAAAATCACCAATAACAAATATCAATACTTTCTCATCCATATAAGCTATAATTGTTTTTTTATGGTTACCTCGTATAGAAACCATTAAATGCTAGGGAGCAGTGAAGAGAATGTACAAATTATTCGATAACGTGCAGATAGCACAGGTATGAATTAAAGTTTCTCACTGTTGTGCAAGGGAGATTCAGGCATGAATCTTCTAAGATAAAAGAATTCATATTCGAGCAAGATGGAACACCTACACCACACGACGCCAATTAAATAAGAAACTACCTTCATCAACAACGTCCAGGCAGATGGATTAAAAGGTTCTGTTGAATGGCCACTAAGGTCCATATTTTACCGCCTTAGATTACTTTCTATGGAGATAAGTAAAAACAGTTGTCTATCAAACTCTAGTGCAGGGACTGGATAATCTTCGGTGATTAATTGACACTTGTGCATCCGTCATACCTCAGGTACTTCAAAACACGTGGGAAGAGAGAGAGGGATATATAGAATATTATCTTTGGGCCACTAAAGATGCTCATGTTGAGATCTTAACCGGAACCTTCAGTTGTTATACCCTGAGAGATTTACTGAATCAAAGATCTGAACACCTATGGATGTGTTCAGTGTGCGAAGAGGATAATCAACAGACTTAATACCTAATGTTGAGATCTACTGAAACTTGGTGAGTTGCTACTGAAACTTGGTGAGTTGCTACTGAAACTTGGTGAGTTGCTACTGAAACTTGTTGAATTTGCCTAAAATAGAATCAAAATCTGCTCCGTCTGCCATTAATAATATAGGAAATATTGACATATGTTAATATGTCATTCTGTGTCAAACATTGATTCTGCCGGACACACTGCAGTCTAGATGGAGATTATGAACATTATTTGCAAACCCATCATCCAGCATAATTTTCAAACTGCAATGCAACATATATATAATAATAACAACTAATATGTGTAAATGACTAACAAAACATGTCACCTAGAGCAGGCTGTGCCACAAATGATTAAGTTCTATGACACAGCTAAATGGGGTATGCTTAACAAATTGAAACTTGAGTCTAACAACTTGAATCCAATACAATCAGCTCTGAGTAGTACATTATCAAGTGTTTTCAGAATAGTTTGTTCATAATATAAATTAAAGTTGATCAATTCTAAATCACTTCTGCACTTCAATGTGCAGAAATACAATAACATATGTCACAATGGACCAGTGTATTTACTTTGACATTTATTATAATAGAGAATCCCATGATAACTGCTGTACAATTATTTGTCCAGGGTGAAACAATTAAAACAAAGTACAATCTGAAATTTATTGTGTATTATTTTTAATATTTTTTTAGCCATTGTGCAGTATAATACATCTAATACAATCGATGCTATGTCCCACATTCTAATACTATAAAAATAGGCTGTGCAATAAAACATTTCTATTTTTAATTGTGGTATCCAATATTTAAATCTAACACAAAAGTCAATTTCCTATTTAAAAAATATGAATTGTGAACCTGCATGTCTCATACAAAATGATTATTGTTTCCTTTTTGTACTATTCAGAATATATACTAACTTGATTGTGATTTTTTAATGAAAGTAATAAATAATTTAGACTTACAGTAGTAAACAAGCATGGAACCAATGGTACTGCAGTAAATGTTTAAAAATATCCATCTATCATCATCATCATCAGGTGCCATGCCGGGTGGCGTAGGCGGTCATGGCTCTCCACAGCTCTCTGTCCACAGTATTATGTATCAAAGTCGTTGTTGTTTCTTTGCTGTGCCAGGTTGTCAAACTGTCTAATATTTTCTCACGTTGTCGCCCTCTGTCTCTGGTGCCTTCAATCTTGCCTGTTGTGATTATGTTCTCTAAACCTGCCTGTCTCATGAAGTGGCCAAAAAAAGAAGATTGCCTTTTTCTTATATTATTAAGGTCTGTTTAGCATTGGACTCTTTCAACACCTCTACATTAGTTTTTCTGGCAGACATGGTATTCTCAGCATTCTTCTGTAGAACCAAATCTCCATCTATATGATTTGTTAAATCATTTTAAAACTATGACATTAGCACAAATCTAGAAGACAAATACTTTGTTGTCAATTCTCCCCGTTTATCTGTTGGTAATAAAAGTCAATTAATTGTTAAATATATTAGATAGGAAAAAAGTTGTTAAATGTAATTGTGATTCTAACAGATCTGTTAGCACTGGTTCTTCATTTTAGAAGGGAGGATGGATTTTATAACCATGAGATATGGGATACAGCTGAAAAAGGAATGGTTCACTATGTTCCCTTCTATGCTATTTATTACAGTGTAATCCCATTATAGGAAGTTGGTATGGACCGACAAAATACGTGTGTAATAACTTTTTTAAATATATAATGTGGCTATATATGGTTATATACATTTAAGGAATAAACTAATGGGAATTTTTAAAAGTTAATAAGGAAATTTGTTCTAAAGGAATGTGCTATAAAGGGATTTCACTGTATATGCGTTTATGGGTTTAAACACAATTTATAATTTTTGTGATTTTTATTTTTCATTATCATAAATAGGCTGATTTCAGTCACAAAATAAAAAAGAAAGCACAATCTGAAATTTGTTGTGTACTGTTTTATTTAGTACCTGTATTATGTTTATATATAGTGTAGCCTAAACACAAATGTATTTAATTATATTCTACTTATTCTCTTTTCTTCCTGATTTGACAGATGTCTGTTGTACTTGCAATGTGTTACCATTCAAATCATTGTCTGCAAAAAGAGATTTCCAACAGTCAATGTCTAGATTTACATCCTTGTCCTGAATCCGCTCTAGTCAGGATGATTTAAAAAAATTATTTCACAACAATAATCAAAACAAGATTTCAGTGTACGAAAGTGATTCAAGGAAAATAGACATGGAAAGTCATCATAATTCAATTCTAATGGTTATTGCCCTTACAGTGTAGAAACCATTTGCATAACTGATATGAATTAGTCCTTATCAAAGTGGCAGCAGGATGGACTTTACCATTCATTTTAAGGCTGTCCAACATTTGGAGGGTTAATGAAAGTGGATATTTTTTGTAATGGGTTCCAAATAACTTCACTTTTTAGCAGAATAGTCAAACACAAAATATAAAACTTGGCAAGAACAAGTTTGGAAGCAAAAGACAATAATGTGACTATGTAAGAAACAAGAAAGCATGTATTAGGTGACAAACTACTTCAGACTAAATAGTGTTTTACTTGTAATGTTAGAATATATTTCTCACTTATTGATTCATATCAAGTCTTTTAGTAGAGAGTCAAAACTAGTTTGTTAAACATTTTCTGTAATGTAGGTCACTGACATATTTAGATGCACATCCATCCATATATAATATACCACAACTTTTTTTAAAATACTGTATAAATAAATTTAGAAAAGTTACAAGTAAAATAAGACAAACACCCATGTTTCTTCATTAAAATTAATTCAGAATTCTACAAGCAATTATACAAAAATAAATTTAAGATACTAAGGGTTAAACCCTAAAATATATTGCTTAAAAGAGTATCAGATATGTGAACATTTTTTTTCACTCTGAGATTGATATCTTCATGACATAATTCAAAATATAATGAAACAATTTTTAAGAGAGTGTTTTAATGTTTTATATTGAATTTTAAAATTGAAATGTCATGGAAACATGTTGCAATTTTGTTAACCATCAAACTAGTCAAAATTGTCTGCATTGTGAATGCAAGTAAATTCAAGTAGGAAGCATGAGGATAAATGAAAATAATTCTTACAGCTGACGGGAATTGAACCAGGTCTGTCCTAGCAGCACCGAATCGCTTTGCAACACAAGTAAACAGGTTTTCCATACTTGACCAACCACATCCCCTGCGGTCAAGTATGGAAAACCTGTTTACTTGTGTTGCAAAGCGATTCGGTGCTGCTAGAACAGACCTGGTTCAAATCCCGTCAGCTTTAAGAATTATTGGCATTGTGAATAACTGAATGGTCAATACAAAACAACACTTGATTGTATTTTTGAAATCTTGTAGAAGCTTTTCTGTAAGTCCAAATATTTTTCTCCACAATTCATATTTGTAATGTATGTATGCGTATATTGTTGCTTACAGGTTTGGCACTGCATAACAAATGAGAATTAGCAATAAAACTTTAAAAAAAATGAAGGGCCACTTTTTTTTTGGAAGGGCAATAAATCAGAATATAAGAGGAAAAAACAGAGCAGCATTTCAAAATATATGACAAACTTATCAGTTCTCAAATATATATTTCATGACAATACTACTAACACTTTACTAACAATTTTCGACAGTCGTTGAATTTCCATTATATGACCTTGATAGCCAACTTTGACGATAGTCAAAACCACTATGATTCAGAAATACGGCAATTGTAGCAATACTGTTACTAAAAATAGCCCACCTTGAAAAATATGTAGTTCCAAAATGGTGGCACACATCACATACAGTATATACATGTCAATCATGAAGAGAGCAGACTTTTCGAAAGTTAGATTTAGTGATATATAGAAAGTAATGTGAATCTAGGTCTAGCATTATAATAAGTAGAATTTCACTCTTGAAATAACTGAGACTTTCAAATTCATTCAGAAAATGCAAATATTCATTACGATATAGAAAGTTTCAAGGCTCTCTGGCACGAGTTCAATTTTATATAGATTTTTAAAGATAGCAATGTCAAAGCTGGATTGCTGGTCAGTTAAGTGTAAAATAGCAACACAGCCATAAACACACACAACCATCATTTTCAAAATTAATGAGAATGCCATAAAGGTTAATATTGAAATTATTGTGCCAAATGAAACAATATTGTGTCAAATGAAACGAGCATGAAGAGTGTCACAGTGAAAGCAATTTCACAAGCAGTCTGGTCACTGACTACAGTAGAATCTCTGAGGAACTGTATTATAACATTTGCACTTGCAGTTCTCTTTTGCAGTGCTTGCCTCTGAATGAAGCGATTTTCTTAATGCTAGGAGGACCTGTGTCTGACTATTTCAGGTTGGGAAAAGTGTTGTCTGACATTAGTTGAATGAGATACTGCAAGTCTCTGAGCTACAGTTCAAACAGCAACACCTCTAACTGCAACCACTCAATGGCTCTTCCTTTATCCCCAAAAAATCAGCTTTCATCATTGAGGCATATTATTGTGCCCTGGTTATGCAACAGTCATGTTGCTTATAAAGATAATTTTGTGAGTACAGCTCAAGACCAACACAATAGTCTTCCAAATACATCAAGCTTTATCGGGTTGGCACATTTTGTTTCATGCTCACACTTTGTTTAAAAAAAAATAAAAAATTTGGTGTGTCCTAACGTTTTCTAAGGAGTATATAATAAGGTATACCTTCAATTAATCTATTTGTAAGTGTGCTCTTTATTTTCATGTGAACAAAAAAATAAGACCCAAAAATAATTCCATATATCAGTCAACAGAGAGAATATTTATAAAATTCACACACAAGCCTCCAAAAATATTATATTCTGTTCAATTCCTTCTCATGAGGTTGACAGCTATGTGACAATTATGCATTAAATAAAGAAACAATATTTTAAAAATATGTAACTATATACAGCTTTCTGATGATTTGTTAGATTTGAAAGTTATGTGTAACAACGTATCATACAAATGGTGAATGGGCAGCAGTAGAAAATTAAATTATATACAAACATAACTAGCAATAGCCATTACTTTGCTGTAGTCTACATGTGCACACTAACAGACTGAATATTATTTCACTTTTGTTCAACAAGCTGCTTTGTACAACAGTGAATGGCATTCAGCTCTCAAAAGTAAATTCTTAAATCACCCAACTTAAAATTAATGGCCAGTCGTCCTGGTTTGAAGGAAAAATCTCAAATCACCACTGGAGATGTTGCTGAGACATTGGAACTGAGCTCCTTAATCATGTCGCTGACCAAGGTGATATTCAGTAATACAGAAACTGTAGCAATAATATTACGAAAAATAGTTCATCCAGGATAGTACATCATTACAAAATAGCTACACCTAAAATATGTAAAATATAATCTTTCAACATGGGTTGTGAATGAGTTTTTCAATAGTTGAAATTTTTCACAGATGAGTTTGTGTGATATGTTAGAAGCAATGTAAAACCACACCAAAGATTATAAAAAATGATTTAACTCTTGATTGAGAAAACTTTAGAGCTTTCAAATTACAAAAAAGAAAATCTTCAATATGATACCGAAAACTTTAAAGCTTTATGCTGTGGGTTTGATCACATTTCAATACAGCACTGTCAATGTCTAAATAATTTACTAACACCCTTTGTAATGGAAGATAACTACACTCTTCATTGCCGGTTAAGCACCTATGTGCACACAATTTGATTCTACTCAGTCTTAATTTTAACACTTTCACTGTCACTCGATTTGTTGGTAATGATTTTTACAGATGACAATTTTACGAAATTATTAAACATCAATTAATAAAGTTGGGGCTGAAGTTTTCAGAATATACTCAAGAAATTAACTCTTGACATTTTACTAAACTCTTTATATCCACTGTTCCGCTAATATCTACATGTTGGAGATCCACTATGCTGAAAAGCCGCTCAAATCTACATTTTAATATGAATTTACTATCATGTTTGGCATAGCAGGAAAACCTTGCAGAGACAAAACATTTTTCCAAATTTAAATTTCCAAACATATTACTTTCAAGCTTCTCTTTTTTTTAAAGAAACCTATTAAATTCCCTAAATTTTTTGAATGATTTTGTCTATCAATGGCATTGCCACGCACCTGTTATCAAGATAGTTGCCACCACTCGCTCCTGGACCTACAAAGCTATCTTGTATCAAAGACCTTCATTACTTGAATCATAGTCAAATTCTATATCTGCTTTGGAGTCAGTTGGATCTATGTATTATAAACTATGTCACACATTTTGTAGAGTTCATTGAAAAAATGCAATAAAATTATTAAATCTCTGATTATGGGCATTAAATTGATTTGATCCCAGAAACAGTCCATATTGGAATGACATTTTTAATAGACGGAAGGTACTGCACTGACTAATAGTTGTCGAGTGACACAAAATTTCCCACGAAAAGTTCACAATGCAGTGTTCAATGGCATTGAAATAAATTGTGTGCTTCTTTTGTTTTCTTTTGAAAACAACAACTTTTGTTTTCCACAGCAGCATCTATTAATTGACCTCAAGTTATTTTACAAAGCACACTTTGCACAGAATGTTATTTTCAAATGAACCACACATTTAAAAAAGGAAGTTTATTGTAGACTAAAAATGATCATGCTATAGATTACTACAGTGGAATCTCTCTATAGCGCATGTCTTATGACAATATTTTCTATTTTAATGACACTTTTCAAAATCCCCAACTATTTCTTATTACTTATACTGTAAATTAATTGGTAGCATCTCCTATTTAAGATGTAGCCACCAAACCAGCAGTTTTGACAATAATGATTTTCTAGGCAATCTAAATATGTTCAGTAATTTGCCATTACTTTGAGCAGACTTTGGCTGTCACGGATTCACTCTGTGCACTTGAGCTGGACGTTTATACTGTATATATATACTGTGAGCTATTCTAATGCACAATGTGCCATTATGTTTACCTCATTAATGTGTGAAGTGTGAATTACATACGGCAAATGTATAAACCATGTAATAGCATAAAATATATGCTGTGTATACCAGCACTTTTGCTAGTCTGTGTAGACTGGAAAAAGACCTCAGGATCGACATCTACTTCGGTACTAAAGTACTTTGGTTTTCTGTATCATATTGAAGATTTTATTTTTTGTAATTTGAAAGCTCTAAAGTTTTCTCAATCAAGAGTTAAATCATTTTTTATAATGCTTGGTGTGGTTTTACATTACGGTACTTCCAACATATCACACAAACTCATCTGTGAAAAATTTCAACTGTTAAAAAATGCATTCACTACCCATGTTGAAAGATTATATGTTACATATTTTTGCCCGTGTGTTGTCGGGGCCCAAAAGGGGAGCAAAGAATAGCAACAATGTTTATCTTCCATGCATGTTGTATGAGGCGACTAAGGAGGTTATGGGAAGGAGTTGGCTGTCCCATCCCATATAGGGTCAGTGACCCAAAGCCATGCTGAAGTCAGATGTGTCAGGCTGAAAGGCGCAGATATTGCAGCAATGATGTGAACCATGACACCATGCATTCCGTTCTCCGGACTACACCCTGCTGACCTGTAGGAGTTTGAGAACGAACGCAGAAGAAGAAGATATTTTAAGTATAGCTATTCTGTAATGATGTACTATCCTGGATGAACTATTTTTCGTAATATTGCTGCAGTTTATGTATTACTGAGTATGATAGTTCATTCGATTATCATTTAACATATGATGTATGATTTGCATGACACAGGCAGTGATACAGAACCACTCGAACAGAATGCCATGTATCATGCCGCATTGATAAAGAACCATGGGAACAGTATGCCATATCTTGTGTTGCATTGAGGGAAAAGATCAGGAATGGTATAAGGACAAAGGAGAGAGTGATAGCAGTTAGTTCAAGTGCTGTATTTCTAAGATATGCAACAACATATGATGGTTACAAGCGAGCATGTGATTCCTTGTACATACTATGGAAGACTGTTGTGGTTCAGATTGGTTTTGTGAGTCACATTCATCATCGCTATTGATCATATATTGTATTTCTTATAGCACAAACATAAAACTATTATCTGGAAAAACAGAAAGGTGCCTAATAAGTACAATGGAATTGTTAGTTAGACATCAAATAGTCCAGACAAGCATAAACTTGGTCTGGGTTTGAAACCTGTTAATTAGGCGTAAAAATTGTGCTTAAAATTCAAGTTTGAAATGGACTGTACGAGACATACTTCAATTATTATTATAGTATATTAGTACTTGCATAAAGTTCTTTACATAGTTCACAAAAAGTACATTTACTGTCTGACCAAGTGTATAAAGAAATAATTCAATGTATTTGTTGCAGGTTTCTGTCAGTCACACTCAACAGATGGTACATCCGAGCTTCGAGGTGCAATAAGCAGCAAAATCGCTTTTGCCAAATACCAAGAACGACATAAAAGACTTCAGTGGCAGGAAAGATTTGGACCATTTCAAGCAACTTTCTTGTGAAAAGATATCTGCAATACTCCATATGATGTAGGAAGCTGGTGTCAGTTATGGAATCAATTTTATCATATGAAGTATTTTGAGTATGTTTTTGTTGCATGTCTTCTGAACTTGAGTCTGTCTATACACTTAACTAATGCTAAAAAAAATCTGACTTAATGTTGCATTAAGTAGTAGCTGACATCTTGTATTTCTAGGACATTGCTGCATTGTAACTGCACAGTTGGTCATATAATCATTTATCTATTCAGATCAACATTATGGCTACAGAAAAATGTTGTTGGTTTGTACATCTGAACATACTACAGTGGCACCTTTAAAGCTTATGTTTATTTTAAATAATTCCATATTTAACACTTTTTCTGTGCTGTCACAGATGACTTTTGTCTCTGAACCACAAAGTTATTTTCATTGCTGAAGATTACTTTTGTCATCTGTGAAAATTATATTTTCGTGGTGAATTTTAGGGTCACTACACCAGTATTATTCTGTGCAGGACTTTCCGTTTATGCACATATTTTAATATTGTGGTGCCTGTTCATCAAGTGCTGTCTCCACAATGAAGGTTGGCTGCAATATACCTCCGACTTATGTTTTGCAGTGCACTTTCCTAGACTGTCACCTGTCCATCTCATATATTTCCCTCCCGCTTGTATCTCTACCTACCTCTTGCTTGCCTCAACTCTACTCTCAAGTAAGATGTTGCATCTTTTAATTAGCCTAAAATACTTAATTGTTAATTTCATTAATAGTTATTTTTATATAATGTGTTTTCAGAACTTCACGGTTCATTTTCTTCATTTTCAAAAAATTATTTCTCCCTATGTTCTATATACGAGGTAGCATCAAAAAGTTTACAGAAAAAGTGGATTATATAGAAATAAGTAACAATAGAATTATCTACATTACTTTTCCTTCAAAGCAGTTTCCTTTAGCAACTACATACTTTTGCCAACTTGCATAGAGCTACAGGAAATATTTGTGGAACCTCTCTTGGCTGTCTTGTCCCATTGATGATATCAACTGTATTCTTGAATCGCTGTCCTTTCAGTGCTGATTTCAGTCGAGGAAGCATGAACAAATCAGCTAGTTAAAAGTGGAGGGATTACGGTGAGGGGCTAACATTGTAATTTGCACTGTGCTGTTTTACTAGTAGTGATCAATGTGCTGACGCATGACATGCAGCATAATCCAACTGTTTGTTCTCTATTTTTCTGGTCATTTTCTTCTGATTGCATATCTTAGATGACAAAGGATATCAATGTACATTTGCTTATTAACCTTTCAGGTTCCGGTATCAAATCACAGTAGATATCTTTCATTCAAACATTAGTCAACTATTGCATAAACTTTTTGAATCTACCTTGTATCTATATCCCAAAGGCATAAATTTTGTTTTCTAGTTATTTGTTCATTATCCATGTTTCTGAACCATACACCAATGTAGAATAGATGTAGCATTTCTTCATCTTTCATTCTCAAACTCAAAAGCTGCATCTCTCTTGTAGCAGAACAATGGTACTAATAGATTTCCAACGCAGGATGTAGTCCAATTAATGAAAATGCAGTTTGTTGCCGTTTTTGCGCCAATGTCCTGACACATAGGTCTTAATGTCCTGACACATAGGTCTTCTGCAGATGTAGTATTTTATCAATCTCATTTTTAGTTTGTTTATGATGTTAATATTTTCCTCATGTCATTGCATTTGACTCAATGCTGATAATCAGAGAATTGGTGATACTATTGACTTTTTTAATGAACACTTCAGAATGATACAAGGTCCAAACTGATTCTGATTCTTAGTAACAGCAATAAAATGGACTCAGAATTATATACAGAATTCGACTATGATTGAAGAAATCACAGAGATTGATAGGCATTAGCTCTGCAGGTTAGAGTGGGCGATGGACAACCACCTCAAAAAGAGACTGAGACTGCCATTGCTTTATCATTTATTAAATGGAAATGAAACCTTTATGATAGAGGCATGAGATAAACATTTTGGAAACTTATTCTTGTTTAAACAGCTGACAGTTTCAACGCCCTATTGGTTAAGTTTTAAATGATTTATTATCACTCGCAAACTGATATTACTTTTTAAAAAAAATAGATAATAGAGCAGTGGGTAGTCTAAATAGGTATGGCAGAAAAATAATTCCCAATTACTTTCTTTTCTCTTGTATACAGCAAATTTTGGTACTACATGCATATTTTATTGCCCCGGACCAAATTGTTATATAAGGATTCCAATGTTATAATTAAGAAAGTGCATATTTTCTTTTTCCATGCTTAAATAAAAGAAGTAACAAACACGATCCATTCAAACTGCAACATTGCCTTGTACTGAAGGACAGAGCATTGGCTTACACAGCTAATGGCACTCTTTCTCTCTTTCTTGAAATACTATTTGAACAAAGTAGTTTGACATATCATTCTCACAATTATGAAATATGCACAATTGAAACACAGACAAGTCACAAAAATTGCATTATTTAGTCTACTATTATTATTACTGTTTGATACGAATGCTGCAGATTTATCGCAGCACACATGTCAAAATTGTCTTTTCTCTAGATATTTTCTGGCATTTATAATAATTAATCGTTTATGTTTTTTTTTCTTGAGAAGTGCTGGGAATATTTTAACTTTGGCATAAAAAGTCATTATAAAATGTGAAGGATGTGTTGTTATTTTTATATACCGGGTATATTTCACACAGATAGATAAAAATCTCACTCTGGATTAACTCGTGCGATCAATATTTATAGATTAGACAATCTAACTGCAAAACACTTCACAAAACATTCAATAAAATTTCAAAAATACATATGTACCAAATTTACACGCACCATTTTACTGTAAGAATATTTACTTGCATCTGCACCTTCCAACGCTTTTACTGTAAAATCGTCAAAGAAAGGATTTTATTTATCAGAATGCAGGGTTAAAGCAAAAAATGTTGTGACTACGTAGAATTCTCGGTATAACAAGATACAGAACTGGAATTGAAGACAGAAGACTAACACGGTGCCAGTTCTGGATTACATCAGAAGACAACAGATTGAATGGTTTGCACACACCACAAGACCGATGGTGCTTCCTCAAAAAGAAATGCTATAGACACAATGGATACAAAGTCCACCGCGTAAAAGATGGATTACAGATATAAACCCATGAAAACATATGAAGCACACAAAAACAGCAGTCTCCAGCGAACTCATCTACGTATGACATTGCAAGGCACAAAAAGGATAAAGTGGAGAGAATAGGAAGGCAGTGTTTATTTTCCTAATAAGAAAAAAGCTGTCGTGAAGATGCTATATGCTAAAAACAAAAATACATTTGTAATGGTCCTTGTTTTTTGTTTTTTTTATTTGCTTTGCAAATGAGGTGGAAATTTTTCCAATTACAAACAAATTGTTTCCTGCTGTGCTTAGATCATAAAATCTTGAATGCACCTGTCCCTCTAGTAGCATAATAATTATAGAATGTATAGTTTTGTACTGAACATGTGAAAAACTGATGCCGGTGATGACTGTAACCAAATAAATATCTAATGTGATGTACCTTTTGCAGAACATTGTCCTCAATTCCAATCTATAAGCCTCTCTGCTCTGTGCAAGCTGTCGAAACACTTCCAGTGTCCTATTCAGAAGGTCTTCAATGTCCTGTGTCCATCATAGTGTTAGTTTGCCACGTGGTCTCTTTCCTGGAACCTTTTTCTCCATGATAACTCTATCTAAACCATTCTGTTGTTTTTAATTATCCATCTCCAGGTGAATAATGGTTGATTGTATTCACACTAGCTGATACTATAGGGGTGAGAGCTTAAGTTGTCGTATGTTAGCTTGAATTTTTTTGATCATTTTAATGAGCCAGTCTTCTATCCATAAAACTGGCAGTGAGAATGAAGCACTCTTCCTGTAGTATTTGATAACAGAGTTTACTTCAAAAATAATTCATAGTTAATTATAAATACACAATAAGCAGGCACTCCAATCAAATTTGCTGGTATTCTCTAATTACTACTGCTCACAACATAATTCAGTTTTCGAATGATATAGAATGCATTGTCTTGTTCCTCTTGCACTCATGATCTATATATCGTCTTCATCATCAGGATCTATCTCGATCAGCTCAAAGTCATTGGTTTTCATAAACGGCATCGGAGTAACCTCATATTTAATATCTGGAGGACTATGGGGTAGACCAGCACTGCCACCTCCTTCTCTGTTCTGCCCATCATCTCCACCTGGCTGCTGCTCTGGTCGACCCTCTAATCCTTGCTGGCTGCCCCCATTGCCAAAAGCTCCATGGAATCCTGCTTGTGACTGACCAAGATCATTCATTGATTGCTGTGTGTCGTGGCTATCATCAGATGCAATCTGTTGATAGTCATAGCCCTCTTCTCCAGGAGCTTGCAGAAAACTGTCACCTACAGAAAAAAATATTGAAAAAAATACTATATATCAAGTAGTTACTTATGACTGATATACCACTCGTACTATAAAATCATGCACAAATCACACGAAGGAGACAGCAATTTCACTCACAATTGGAGTCAACAGTTTTCCGAAACACTATTCAAATAATGTACTAATCATACATCAACAGGACCAATGATGAGAGTATGTACCACAAACTTTATTACAAGTAACAGTCAATTAAATAATGTAGTCAAACTTACCATCTATTATTGGTAAGGGAGTTTACATGGAGAGACAGTTACAAACCTTTGAATACAAGTGTTATAGACAAATTCTACATATTTCCTACAGAGCATAAGAAAAATGTGTATGTAAGAAATAAAAGAGATGCATACAGGTTCACAAAAATCATTACTTTCAGTCCACCAAAATTATATATGTTGGGCCATTGATGAATCTGTTCAAGAAACAAACTACACAACATCAAAGCATTATACAAAAAAGACAAAGCAAGGTGAGAACAACAAATGGAGTATTAGAATCATTCAAAACAAAAAAATTAGTCAAGGCAGGTATGTGTGCTGTCACTTATTCTATTCAACGTTACATAGACTGAATTATATAAGAAACACAAAATGTGATAAATAATGAAACAACAGAGAATGAACAACTTAACAATGAACTCAATGAACTGCTTTTTGCCGACAATCAAAGCATCATATATGATTATGAAGAAAAACTGCAAACTTCACATTTTAACTCGCTATGAAGAATATTCAAGTATCTATTCCCAAAAACCCTTTATTGCCTTTCAGTGTCAGGGGTAGAAGAGTTCTCTGGAGATGGTGTGCTGAGTATATTGTGGAATATGTCACCACTTTTATTTCGGTGGTCCATCGTTTTCAAGGTAGGATTCTAGGTCTGCATTCACTATATCTGTGTAGCATAGCTTGCTGTGGTATGCTGTCTGGTGGTAGTCTGCTGATGTATGCAAACCATTTGATCTGTTTGTTGGCTCTTAATATACTCCAAGATTGGGGCGGTGCTGGATCTTTGTCTAATGTCCACATTTCTCACTCTGTCTCTTAGCGATATTCCTAGGATTCTGCGCAAGCAAGCCATTTCAGCTGTCACTAGTTTACGTTTGTCTTGTGATGTCGTTGTCCATATTTGGTATTGGTAGCACAGCGTTGGCATAATAATTTTGAATAGTGTTATTTTGGTGTTTAAATCTACATTTCTGTTTCTGAAAATTGGTGTCATTTTCCCTAGGGCCCATTTGCCCTAGGGTCATTTGCCCATGTAGTATGCTTTACTACATCTATTGTGTTATTTTTTTTTACTGCTCTTGCCGTCTGTTGTTATATTGCTTCCTAGGTATGTGAATTATGTCACTTGTTTAAGTCTGTTGTTTCCAATATATATGTTGAAGTTTCTTTCTGTTCTTCCTATATTCATTACTTCAGTCTTTTCTATGTTTATCTTCATGTTAAGGTTTGGCATGTTTGATGTAACCTGTCTATTTGTCTTTGTAGTTGCTCTTCTGATGATGCTACTAGTGCTTGGTCATCTGCAAATAGCAATGTTTAAGTTATCCTTCAGATTTTTTTTATTTAATTGGCTTTGCTACTTTGCAGATGTGATATATGTATGCTATAAACAATGGGGGGGGGGGGGGGGGTAAGTATACATCCCTGTCTCACTCTCAAGTGGATTTGAAAACAATCGGATGTGCCTACGCTCATTCTTACTGAGCATTGACTATTGGCGTATATGCTCTGACATAGGCTTATCAGATGTTGTGGAACTTCATATGTCTGTAATGTTATCCATAATTGTGCTCTATTCACTCAAAAGCTTTCTCTTGGTCAATGAAAGCCAAATATAAATCTTGGTTATGTTCAGTTCAAATTGTTTGAGGGCGAGATTGCACCTGTACAGCTCAAGTATAAATAACTATAATATTAGAGTATGCCTGACAAAATGGAGTGCCACAATAACCAAACGAAAGAGTGATAAATACTAAATAAAGTATAAAGGTTACTAAAAAATTGTATTATTGTAAAAAAAATTACTAACAAAAGAACAAAGATAATTTTTCATGTTGCGGTCCAACAGGGGCCTTTCTCAACACATTACAATTTTGAAAAAACATAAAACAATAAAAGTATTCAAAACTAGGATGACTTGGACATGTTTTTCAGTTACATAACTCTCATGTTCGTTAGTGCTTGCAAGCACTTTTTAACTCGCATGGTGCGAGCACCACACGCCATTACGGGGTGCTCATGAGCATCAGATTGTGAACACCTGGTTTAGATGTTAGCCAAGTGGTGTTTCTGGCATCATTTTATAGATTTTGCAGTTTTTCACAGTACAGGGACCAGTATGTGCCAAGAAAATAACGCAGTATCTGAATTGAACATCATCAAGAAGAGTTGTTTTAAATAAGATTCAGCGCAACTAAATCATATAGAAGAGGGGGTTATCCTGAAAGGTATGTGATATCAACAATGTTGAGCATTACAGTAGCTGAAACAATAATTTTAAAAAGTTCTTACCTTCAGACCCAGCAGATGACATCCTCCTCTCCATACCTGGAGTTCCTGGATAATGTCCTGGGGGATATGAATAGCCTTGCTGACTTCCATGGAATGATTGACGACCAAATTGGGGCCCTCGCAATCCTCGCCCAGGAGACTTAAACTGACCTGCAAATACAAATACACAATAATTGAATGCGATGTGAATATTTTTTACAACTGATGATTTTTCCCACAAATCCTAGTAACATCTGATGTTTTGAAAGATAAGCTAGTCAGCTTTATTCAAATCTAACCTCAACATGGTTCTTGATTAGAAACTAGCTTCACAGCAAGCGGGGCAATCCCATAAGTGCTCCACCCTCCGTTCCAACATCCATCCTAGTGTATGTAGATTCAGAGTCCCAGTCAAGTATTGATTGTGTGATCTTTAGGGCCTTCCAAAAATAAAATGACTTTGCCTTGACTCCCCTCTAGATGCTCCCATTTCTGACATTCTCTGTATGTGTACATTTTCAGTCTCATTGACATCATCTTCGTCTTGAAATGAATTTATTACTTCCCTGATCAAGTCTGCTTTATCTCTTCTCAGCATTGTGCCATCTATTGCCGAATTACCTGCCAATAAGTCGGCTCTCTCTTGTTCCTCTGACCCTAGCATGACCAGGGCAGTATATCCATGTAATGCTCTGGCCAATTGAGTTGTTCAATAAGGCCCACCATTTTTTTTCTCAGCATGTACTTTTCTATCTTGTGCGAAATGTTTTGAGAGTCTGTATTACCGAATATATTGATGTATCAGTTATCACCAAATTAAGTGTTGCTGTAGCTCCCTCTATCTCCATCTTCATGCTCAATGAGACAGTGGAGTAAGCTGAAGATTGCGCAACCAACTTCACACCGTTTCTGTAGGCAACAAAACCCCAACCGCTTTTATTTGTGTTTCTGTTAACTGCACCATCTGTGTATATAAGACTCAACATGGACCTGCCATAACCTCTTCCGTGCCATGACGTTCAACTGTCTCATTCTGCGATTACTTACAATGTCTATAATAAGATTGTCATTTCTTTCTAAAATATCCGAATGTACAATTGCCTGCATGGAATGGTCAATTCACTATTTCAATCAGATATATTTTTCAGTAATAAATTAGATTGGAGTCCCCTCATTAAGGCCAGCACCTTGAAGTGTTGATGGGGCTTAATTCAGCCATAAGGGGTTGAAAACTAAGACTGGTCGCGCAGTTCCACTCAAGCAGGACGACAGTCCTGCCCAAGTAAGCAGAGTGCTGAAGACAGAGGCAACAAAATTTCAGCCAAAAGGTGCACAATAATCAGATATAGTCATATTTCAAGTGAAAGGAAGAAGATTGGAGTCTGGTTTTTTTATGAATTAGTGAAAAATTCTTAATTAATTGTATAACACTTAATGCTGTGTGTGAGTTATATTAGAGATTGAAAACTGTTCCATCAGCCACCCAAGAGAATCAAAATCCTAGTCAGATGTTGATTGTATAATATTTTGATGTTTCAAGAGACAAACTTTCTCCCTGTTCACTACCATTTATATCATTGTTTGTATGTATAAATTACACATCCAACATTATCTTATTCATTCTCTAGTAACTCTATAACTACCCTTATTAGGTCAGCTCTATTTCTTTTCAGTACTATACCATCAATCACAGCATTACCAATAAGTCTGCACTTTCGTTGACTCTCACTGTGTAATTGGTTTATGAGAGGTTAACATCTCATCCTATGAATTATGTTTGAAGACAGAAATCTTTTCATGCTTTGTGTATTTCTAGTATATCTCCATTTGGATTTCCTTATAATAGCGTCGGAATCTGGTGGCATAGTACAATGCATGTCTGTTATGGTCAAAGTACCAGGTTCAAATCCCACCACAGGTAATTGTGCGCCTAGACCGTTCAGAAAGCAATGACAAACTACTGATTTTATTTATATTGCCTAGAACATCATTGCAGTTGAAAAAATAATAGATTGATGGCTACATGCTGAATATATGTTGCCAATTTATAATAGCAATACATCCAGCCTTGATATTATATTGTAAGGGTAACAACTATTTATAGTTTCCAATATTCTTCTGAATAGCATGAATGACTTTCCAGAATAAATTGTGCATTTTTCTCTTAAATTGTTTTTGTTTATAGTAAATTTTGCTTTTGGTGATTTTATGATCCTTCTGCAGATTGGCCTCAAATTTTAAACAAGTTTTCTGAACATTCACACATCAATCTTCTTTAATGCTCTATTGCTTCCAGTACATCATGTTTAGGTTATGTGATCTCTGGAGTGGTTAAGACCTTTGTCCAAGAGGTGATAGGTACAAATTTGTGGCATCTAGTTACACAGTAAAATAATTTTGGAGGTCCCTGGGGATTATTGCTTGAAGTTACAAAATAATATTCTATACGTGGTACTTTTGTCAAGTGGTGTGCCACTTTGTTGAAAGGGAAGGAGTGCATGTGAGAAAATATTAACACACTGAAGTCAATCCTTTACACCTTTTGAGTCTTTTGCTGGGTGTGTTTAGATTTACGATTTATGTGTCACAAGCAGTTATGTGTTTATTTTCCATAATACTAACACAATTGAGACATACTTTTATAGGACATTGTTATTCGACTATTTTTGAAGTTTTAGTTACTAATGATACATGATATATGTACTGTATAATTCTGTCCACTGCAAATTTTAGTGTCACATCTGACATCCAACAATCAATGGTAACCTACACAGTGATATCATACCAATTTACTTCTGTGCTGGAGTGGTCGGACAATTTGCTTTGTGTTCATAAAGTTGCAGGTCAAAATTAGTGACTTATTTGTTCTATAAAGAGTTTCTGAGTTTGTTCTCTACTGAGGATGTAGTACATATGAGGAAACCGGGGCACAATGAGTCTGTTCTCTACGCCTTGTTATTTACATATTTATACTCATGATACTGGGATGTCTAAAACATATTTTTTTCAGAATTATAGACAACCATTAAAATTGATTCACAATAAAACAATGAAGAATTATAAGAATGAGTTCAACAGTATATGGCAATGGTGTTTCCATATTTCAACAGGGGCTGTCCATAAATTATGTCAACTATTTTTTAGGAAGGGGAATGCCTAAAAAACTTTGATAGGGGTGAGGGTGTTTGACAAAAGTTGCAGTGAACTACTTTTTATACACCAATTAAATTGTGTGAATTTGAAAAAGTTGGGTTTTTTTTCCAACTGAAATGATTTTCCGTACCTTTTCTGCCAAAAAAAACATGGGGGTTGGGCATCCAAAATGTTGTAAATAATTTTTGACCAATTTATTAACAGTCCTGAATCTGCATGAACCTGTAGCTCATGACAACTTCTATAGTAAGATTGCTCAGGTGATAGAAAGACATATCTATCTGTTACAGGTTTATTAACCTGCACACATTTCTATAATTGTGTCTTCTCTCTTGCACTCACACAGACATGTAGAATTAAGTATATTCAATATTATTGATTATTGTAGTTATTCATGTGGATGATGAATATATTGTAATATCCATATTTTACTATGGGAACAAGTACACTAGAAATTATGCATTCAGGAAAACAAGCTTCTTATGGTTGGAAAAAATAACTCCAACTCAACTGGGAATCAAATCACTGACTACCAAATTTTTTTTCTGACTAGAACAATTAAAACATTATCTTTGGTCAGTTAACTATCTTATATATATATATATATATATATAATATATATATACACACACACACACACACACATAGAGTTGTGGACAACAGTGAAAGACCACTTATTTTTGTATGTTTGCATACTATTAAAGATTGTTGCATTATTTACTATTTTAGGGCACACTAAAAGCAATTATTGCACTATTGCTTCACCTTTACACTATAAAACATGAAAACAGACTGTTATGTGCAGTGCTTCTGATTGTTTTAAGGAGTGTTATCTCTTGATGGGGATCACCAGAAAATAGGTATTAAAAAATACTTCCTGCAATTCATAGAGCTCAAAGAGTGACATCATGTTTAAAAGGGCACACACAATGTGACTTTAATGTTTGAATGTACTGTAACTAGGGCAATTCAAATGTAATCAGGAGGTATTAATTGGACAGTATTTTTCGACAGAAAGATAAGTTGTAGAAAAACACCCAGAGGACTGGTAATTAAACCCATCTTACATCTTCCAATGCTTTTATACAAAAAAGATATGACCTGCTTTGCATTCTAAAAGTGTTGGGCTATGGCTGTGGACCGTGCAAACTTGTCAGAAAACCAAGATTAACACCAAAAATTAAAAAGTTCATGGAATTTGCTTCAAGTATGAACATAGGACTGAAGAGCAGTGGGGAAAATATTTTCTTATGAATGACCATTTCAACAATTTGCAGTAATATACAACATATCTGTCTATTGAGGTCCCGGGTTTAATCCACAGTTGGGACAGGATTTTTTTCTATCGTAGGTACAATCAAAATCCTTCCTGTGCATGTCGCTGCGTCTGCTATGGCAAAGTGGTCTTTATTTCCACAGTCCAAAGTTCATATGAATCCACATAAGGTTGCAGAAAAACAATCATCTATAGGCAAATTCGTGTCAAGGCTATAAAGAATGTTTAGATACATGGCATCTCGAGAGATTATTTTGTGTCAAGAACTCAGCTTCAGAATACATTGATGGTCATATATTCAATCATCAAGGCAAAAGGTGGACACACAAAGTACTAAATAATGAAATTATACAAGACAAAGAATGTTAATAAAAAAAACTCATATTCTGTATGCAGAGTCTATATCTAATTTATATGGGGATAATTGTTGTTTACACAAACATTTGGCCACAATTATATGTGTACGTGCTGCGCACACACATGTACGCATGTAAAATATTCATACATCTTTACATACACACATTGTACAAGGACTTCATTTCATAAAATTTCAACTTTAGCATATATACAAACTCATACAGCAGTCAAAGTTGAATCCACTCACAAGAAGACACTCAAGAAACATGCCAAGAGCAAGCTGCCATGGCGTACACATACAATGTGTTGTTATCATCAGCAATGACTTTATGTCCTACTTACTCTTGGTTAACTTCTTCCTTTGCATTGCCAATCTGGACAATGAGTTTGTATAGAATATCATTTGGGCTCTGATCACATCACTTGTCAAAAGAGGAATCCTCCTCAACAACTGGTATCACATGACAGAAGTAATGAAAATGTCCACAAAGTCAAAACTATAAACAAACTATAATTCAAAGAGCCCCCCTGATTGAACAGACCACGTAGTTGCTAGGTCTGTCCAGTCAACAATAAAAACTTTTTATTCTGGTCACTCAATTACTCAGAAGAAAAATTAAAGGTGGACAACAGTTTAGTATTTTATTTCCAAGTCTTCTAATCTGTGGCTGTATGTATTTCTTAATGTTGTAGAGATAAGCCTCAAATGTATTACCTGCTCTTTGTGCATTTGTTCTCATCCATGAGACTCGTCTGGAAGTACGCGCTCTGAAAACTTCTGCCACATTGGCAACATCATACCGAAGGATTGGCAAACGTGAACACAACTGTCAAATTACATCCCAAAGAATTCAACAATGAAATCGCATTTAAAACCATATAAGAGTTCCCTTCTGGTGCTGATATGATTATAACACAATACTAAATAGTAGCTCGACTAGTTACTGCCAGATCACCTGTGCTGATATTTTGAATAACATTTCATTGAAAAGTGGTTTCACTTGTGATAATAGAAGATATACAGTGGAAATAAGTCTGAAAACGTGGGGGAGATTCCAAATGACCGAAAATTTTCACGCCAAATAAAAATAAGAGTTGCTCAAGAACAGTGTATGGATAATGGTAAGTTTTCTTTCTGTCTAAAAAATCCTTTCTGAACAGTAAAAATAGATCTACATCAGAGGTAGCAAAATTGGACAGCAATGCCATTTTTACTGGCCCACCAGGCTGATTAATAACTATTATAGGTACTGACACCCTAGACATATTTTTTTTTAAAAAAGGAAAAAAACTTGGCTAGAAACTCGCTGAAAATGCTCAATCCAGCCCAGGCCCAAAAAAGGCTGCCCAGTACTGATGTACAAACTAAAAGATTAAAATGATTAGTATAAAATTTGACTTGAAATTATGGAACTAATTTAACAACATGCAACTTGATGAAATAAAATAAACCCAACAAGAAGTATATAATAAAAAATAAAGGAGGTAGTATTGCTTTTCTTCACTCCATACAATTTACATAGCAAAGGATCTGATTAACAACAATGGGGTAAATGGAGAGAACGGTAATATGCATTTTTTTAAGCATCAATAGGGTAATGTGGTTAGATAGATACTGTTCCAAAATACTGAATTGTACCCACCTGTCACTTTATGGCGATGCTTATATCTTCTATCATCAGCTCTCCTACACATTTTAGTAATGGTACGATGCATATCAAACTTCAAGAGTGGAATCCGAGAAAACAACTGTTTTCAAACAACAAATCATTGAGTGCCTCCAACATTTGTATATCAAATATTTCAATGCCATAGAGCACTTCTGACACACTCTGTGGTTTATGCAAATGTCCTACCTCTATTTTGACAATGCAAAGACATCTTAAGCTAAAAAGATGAAGTCTTTCAGATGTAGACAGCAACAGCTCAAACATTATGATGAAACTCACCTTTATTTCTTAAACGTGCTTTATAGCGTCTTTCTTTGGCTCTGTGACCCATGATTAACGAAGTGCGCTCAATATCATAATTCAACAAAGGGATGCGCATCAACAACTGTATATGGCAAAAAAGGAAATCACACTTACCATAAAAACCTTTTGCTTCAAAAATGTCCTACAGAGCCCTTTTGGTTTAAAAAAGACTACGTACATTAATAGAAATATCTACGATTCCAATTTGTTGTCAGGACTTCTCCAAGCCATATATCTGAATTTATTAATGATGTAGGAATAGTTATGATTATCTATGTTGATATATTTGATGTCCAAACAGAAGGAGAATGCTTATTTTGAATTACAAAATATATAATTGTACACTGAATCTGCATGAATTAAACTTGTGTGTTTTGAGCTCATCATTCCTCTTCTAACACTTTTAAATGGCACTACTCTTGCTATTATGTGTCCAAAAGAAATTATTTATAGCGGAAAACAACTGTGGGCATCTCTTATAAGATATTCGGTAAAGTTAATAGCCAGGCAATGTGCAGGTAACATAAAATCTACTATTTAGATCAATGGAACAAACAATTTTTGAAGAAATGCAATCAGTATACTGGTATTTGAAGAAAATAAAAGCAGAAAGGTAGAAAAGCAAGGGTTCAAGAAAGCTGGGTCATTGAAGAACCATGTAAACATCTTCAAAGTACATCTTAAATGACTCACTATTGATTGACAACAGTTTGACAAGGAATTAAGTTTGTGCATGCCGTTTAGTAATTCAAATATATTAATGGAGCTATCTCCAAATATAACAAATCCTTCAGTAATAAGAACAAATATTTTAAGGATAGTAAATCAAAATGTAGAAAGCAGATATAAACAGAAACTCATACCCCTCCACGCATAAAAATTAATAAATACTGATTCAAATCTGCCCCATCAAGATGGCAGTTTCCTTATTTCAAAGAAATAGACAATTTGATGAATCTTACTAACAATGAATACCAATACAATAAATTGTTATAATTATCAGTTTGTAACCATATATTCAGCTGGTAATATGTAACACTGACTTGTAGTCCTAAACTGAGTAATACACTTGATAGTTTTGAAAGCAAATGAAAGTATTAAGAGGCCTATTTAAGAATCTGTCATTACTACACCATGAGCAAATTTAAATAATTGCAATGTTTCACTGAACAAAATTTAAGGCATGAGTTCACAAACGCTACATATTTACAAACAAGACAAAAGCGACAGAATTCCAGAAGGTGAAAATTTCAAGACCACCCAATTGTACTCATGTAAATATTGGTAGTATATCATATACAGGATGTAGCCATCAATCCTAAATTTTCTGTTTTGGCAGTATTTACATTTAGTAGTTTACCATTACTTTCTGAAGTCCGGATACAAAATTACCTGATGCAGGTTTCAAACTAAGTACTGTGGCTATTATAGACGCATTCTGTACCACGCCACCAAAGAGCTGAACTAAAAAGAAACAGGTAAAGGAACACTATAATTACCTGATTGAACCCACAAATATTATCAATACTAGACTCAAGCCCAGTAACTCTGAGAAATGTATGAAAGCATTGATTTATGCACATCCAATACACATTATATTAACAGCTTTACATATACTTTACATGAAGGTAACATTACTTTCCGGAAATAACAGAATCCGTATTTATTTATTTTTAAACAACAGAATTCAATAGAATATTACAGAAAGGAGACCTAATCTTGAAACTGTGATGAGAATTGAAATCATTGGTAGTCAGTAGACAGAATTTGAAATAGGTCTGTTCAGCTGTCCCCTATTCACCTCACAATGTGAGTCAACTATGATGAGATTACTATATGGAAATGTCAAAATATCGAAGAGAGCACCTAACAAGGATGTGTAATTGTAATATTACCTATCTTTCTCTATATAATATCAGTTGTGTAGAACACAGGTAATGAAGTCTCACTGGAAGACTGATTCCTATCCTTCTGGCATCTCGCTTGAACACATTAGCATGTCGTTGCGTCATTCCTTCTCATCATCTTGATAAAGACCTTTTGGTCGGAACATTGATTATTTCCTGTGTACTGTTGCGTGTATTCTTTCACGTAAGCAACCAACAGTGATAGTGTATTAGCCATCGTTCAGTAAGACTATATTACCTGTTCTACATAAGTACTACCGGGTATTTTCATACAGTTTTAGAGCAGTATTACCTTCCTCTATATAGCAGATATTCTGAGAAATTTCAAAAACAAGAATAGCTGTTGGTTTCAATCTAAATAACCTGAGATATGCTAATGAACGTTCAGATTCCAGGGAACAAACAAGAACACATTCATATTTGTGTGTGCTGAAGGTAACAATATAAATTTAGCGTGCTTGCTATGTTAGGCCGTACAGCAATGTGTCAGGTGGATATACTGAACTTACGAGAAACAGCGTGGGCTAATGAGATTAATGATGGTGGTGATTCCTTTTCCAATGTCCAGAATAAATCAAAGGGGTTTGAAATGCGGTATAGCCAGAAATTAGTGTTTTTGTTGGTGTCGAAGAATATTCGTCAACCAACAGAGAACTGGAGCTGTTAATCATCATGTAATGGTGGATACACTGAAGTGAAGATCAGAGCATCTAAAGACATTTCAGGAGTACTATGATGATGATTATGCAATGACTAACTAAATAGCTAACTTAATACGAACTAAAATCTCTGTTAGACATGGTGGTACGGTAGTGACTGCAAAGACCTCAGTCTAAATAAGAAAACAGAAGTAATAGTTATTTCAACACAAAAAATACACTACCGCGATGCAGTATAAAGATCAATGATGCCAGATTAAATCCAGTTGATAAAGTCAAGAATCTTACCACCCTTTTAACAGAACAGTTCACAATTGTATTTTGATTTATCAGCCTCTTCGTAAAACTATTATGTTTATATATCTGGGTCGTTCCAATCTTTACACAATTTTCCTATATTTTGAGAGTGACCATTTTTTATGACTGAACCATCCATTGGTGTACCTTTTGATACTGTGGTTATACTCGCTAGTGTATCAATTCACTCATTACTCTCTACCCCAACACTTTCAGGAACGAATCATAATTGGGACAGACATACTACTCTCAGACACACATTTGAACCTACTGGTGGTTCAATTGACCCATGGGAAGAGTAGATTGGGGGCCTGGTGGAGATGAAGAAATTAGGGCGCTATTTAATGAAAACACTGCAGAAATTACGTAATAATATACAATGATGTGTCAAATCATTGGTCAATATTGAACTTGGGCCTTTTCTGCACAGTCTGATAGAAAAAATATCAAGGAATTCAGCTGTGCCTTCACAACCATGATCAGTCTTACAATGGAGATAAAGCTCGGATTGGAGGCACTGATTTGGCTGTTGCCACAAGCCTATTCTCAGCATGCATATTTAGTGACTCATAGTTAAAGCAGGAATTGTCAACTGCCAATGGGCGAGTGGTTGACACATCTATGAGCAGATATTACTTTCAAAAGTACTCTATTTTGTTACAATATCAGTGGCAATAACAAAGCTAATTGATTGGCAAATGGAGAAAAGTCTGATACAAATATAATCTATGAATAAAAGAGAATGTATAACAAGTGGGGAAACAGGTTTGACAGAAAGATAATACATATTACCATCTCAAATTAAAATCTCTAGACTTTTCGCAGATCACAAAAGTTTGAAATGTTATCTGTTTAACAAACTGAAGAAAATATATACATTCTGAGCATGACTGCAGTAGCAAAACTGCAGGAATCTGTTGTAAAGTTACCAAGTTAGTGAAGAATTGAACAAATGTATGCAGCCATCCCAGATACTGTTACTAGATAAATTGCTAAGAGCAGCTAAACAATTACAACTTTATATGAGCATGGTCACTTCAACATCTGTGGGTATGCATAATTTTTGCTACTCAACTTTAAATCTGTTATGTATCTTAAACAGTCAAAAAATTTGGATTTGATCTTATTCACAAAAATGGCAACAAATAAGTTGATATTAGAATGTACAATCACTTTAAAATGTTTCCTAGATGTAAGAGCAGATGAATGTGCTGGCATACACAAATCCATGTGTGAAAATGAGATAATGCTTGAAGACCCCATCTTGTAGATCAACCATTCTAGATTTTGTTTCTGCTAAATCATTTTTGTGCTGCACTTTTTCATGAGATGTGCGTCTTAGTTGCTATTTTTCGAATAAAGTTCAAAGATATTTTGTTTGATGTGAATGAGGTTGTCTTTGGTATTTTGGATGGATTGTAAGATTCATTTTGAATCACTGAAGACTATTTGTTTGTGTGTTATGGACTCAGTATTTGACTCAGTACTCGAGTATTTGTACCTCCTATTACCTTATATTTTTTACGAGATGCGCTGTTCAGAGGGGAAAGGGCCCCCCCCCAATCGAAGCCAGCACCATGAAGTGATGATGGGATGGGGCTCAGTTCAACCATCAGGGTTAGAAACTAAGACTGGTCAACCAGTCCTGCAGTTCTGTCCAAGTAAGCAGACACAGGCAACTAGCGAAAGGCGCACAATTAATCAGGGTGCCATGCACAAAACACAATGGGAATATGTCTATATCTAATAATAGTTATGGTCCCTGCTCTGTACCAGGCCCTATACCTCAAAAGGGCAACCTCAATTACTGGAGGTCTTTCTCAATTGCCCTGAGGAGCCAGGAGGCAAGGGAATAGAACTGCTGGCCAAACAAACAACAAATGACCAATAAAAATAATGCACTGCAATGCTGAGGGTGTCAACAGCAAAACAGATGGATACAGTAAAAAAAAATCTAGCTTAAAAATATCCTGTGAAGAACAAGTTAATGTATGCTGTATTCAAGAAACACACCCCAGAAGCCATATAGCCTTTAAAATCAGAGGCTTCAGTGGTACGGATCAGAATGAAAGGACAGACAAAAGGGTGGAATTCTGACACTTGTTAAAAACAAAATCAGTGCATGTCAGATGAAAGTGTATATGGAGGAGGCAGAATACCAGTTGCTCCACCTAAAGACAGAAAGTACAGAATTTTATCTCATGAACTACTACTGCCCAAGAGACAATCCTAGAAAAAGAGAGACTTATGGTGTGTGGTGATTTCAACAGTCACTCTCAAAGCTGGGGCTAGGATTACATGGACAAGAGAGGTGAGAAACTTGAGAGCTGGTAGGATGAAAATAATCTCATACTTAATCAGCCAGCAGACTCACCAACCATCTACTCAAGAGCATGGCACACCACCTCTACACCAGACCTGGCATTCCACTTACCAGGCCTGGAATGGAACATCACATGCCATTGGAAAGCAAATTGGGGGTAGTGACTACAGATCAGTATTTTTGCAAATCTACAATAAATTTATCAAGGACAGCAGCACACTCACTAGGTGGAACTTTAAGAGGGCAGACTGGAAAATGTACCAGCATTTAACCAGTGTCCTAGTTAAGGACATGAATGTGGACAAATAGGACAAGAGTAGTGAATGAATTTAATAGATGCATACTACATGCTGCTAGTAAAAGCATACCTAGGAGGCACGCAAAAACTGCAAACCCCACTGGAATAATGAACTGGAGAAGCTGCAGAAAAAATGAGATGGAAACATCTAGATAGCAGGCAGAGAACAGACCTAGTCAAGAATACCACCACAAATTTCAGCAAACAAAGGCTAAACTTCAAAGAGCCAAGTTACAAGCCAGACGGAGCAGCTGGAAATCAAAAACAGTCTCTGAACTTTGAAAGAGACACCAGAAAATTATGGAAACTGGAAAAAAACCTAAATGATGAATGTACAGGGAGAAATACATAGATCAGACGTTATAAAGATAGATTGATTACTTTGCAAATTCCTTTAAAGAAGACAATAAAGTCAAAGTTAGCCCAGACAAACAACATGAGGTTCAAGAGAACCTGCAAAACATTGGACAAGACGAACCTATACCTGAAGTCATGGAGGCATCAATCACAAGGAAAGAACTGGAGCATGCAATATCCAAATTGAAAATGAAAAAGTCCCCAGGAACTGATGGAGTGTCCAATGAAATTATTAAAAACCTGGAAATTGTAGCAAGAACAACGCTACTGCAGATCTTCAACACAAGCTGGACCACAGGTAATGTTCCACGGGCATTGAGGGAAGCATTGAGGGTATACCACTCCTCAAATTGGGAAAAGATAACAAGTCTCTAATTACAGGTCCATCAGCCTCACAAGCTGTCTATGCAAAACAATGGGACGCATTATCAATCTTAGGATGCAGTGGTACCGTGAAAGTGAAAACCTTCTGGTATCGCAACAAGCAGGCTTCAGACAGTGCTACTCTACCGAAAATCAGGGCAACCTACCTCTCCCAAGAGATTGTGGATGCCTTCCAAGATAAGAAACTGGTACTAGCAGAATAGATAGACCTCAGGAAAGCATTTGACAAGGTTTGGAAAGAAGGACTCTTTAAAAAATTTCCAAACTGCAGGGTTAACTCAAGAATGTACAAATGGGTAAAAGCATACCTGCATAATAGAAGAGTGTACAATTGGATGGTCGCAAGAGCAATAAAGTCCTTCTTCGTCATGGAGTCCCACAGGGAGGAATCCTGTCACCCACACTTTTCTTGGTTTACATCAATGTTGCCAAACTACCACACAGGATCATCAAAGTGGCAATGTATCCTGGTGTACGGAAGAACATGCAACAGCGGCCACTAAACAAATACAAAGAGCTATTGATGTCTTAACCTTATGGGCAAATAGATGGTGCGTCAGTTTTAACACAGATAAGTGACGCACCACAATCTTTATCCTTTCACCAAAACAAAAAGCCAGTGATATAAGGAGAGCTTTTGAAAGAAGACAGCCCACATACCTCGGAGTTACTTTTGATGATAAGCTGACATGGAAGCAACACATACACAAAGCAACAACAAAAGTCAGGAGGAAGTTAGCTATCTTGAGAAAAGTGGAACCATATCAGGAGCCAGTGGAAATATAGTCCGCAAAGTTTACCAGCAAGGCATAAGACCACACCTGGAAATTGGTTCAGCTATGTGGTGTCCTGCATCAAACACCACATTACAAGATATAGAAAAAGTGCAAAACCAGGTGCTTAGGATAATGTTGGGAGCAATAAAATAAACACCCAAGTAGAGATGCAGCAAATGGAAAGAATGCACATACTTGGCCAACGCAGAGACACAACGGTACTAATTCACACAGAAAAGTTTCAGTATATGCCAAGTCATCCAATGCAGGAAAGATTCCAAAATCTAGCAATGGGGCGACTGAAAATAAGCAGCTTTATCCACCAAGCTAAACTCCATAGACAAATTACAGACCTACCTTTGACAGCTCCTTAAGGTCTGTACCAGAACAAAGGAACATTAAGCGAAGACGAACAGAATAGTGTGCAGCGAAGGATAGTCACCCTCAGTGTCCTGGACGAGGACTATCGACAAGACATATGGGTCAGCAAAGAATGCAGTGAAACATGGCAGTGCAGGTGTGTATGTATGTATGTATGTATGTATGTATGTATGTATGTATGTATGTATGTATGTATGTATGTATGTATGTATGTATGTATGTATGTATGTATGTATGTATGTATGTATGTATGTATGTATGTATGTATGTATGTATGTATGTATGTATGTATGTATGTGTATATATATATATATATATAATATCCACACAAGCCTAGAGATACAATAAGAATAACAGGGAAAACCTACAATAATTATGATGCAGATATCCAGGCAATTAGGGTAGCAACTGAGAAACTGCTAAACTCCAATTCTGGCCCACAGCCCGTGGTATTCCTGACAGATGCAAGGTCAGTGCTTCAAGCTCTCCAGTCTGGAAAACTAACAGACTTTCAAAAACTACTTAATGAACTGTATTACCAGTATAGGGTAACCATGCAGTGGATACCCTCTCACTGTGGAATACCAGAAAATGAAAAAAGCAGACCAACTGGCTAAGGAAGGTGCTGCTGAAGACCAACTAGATGTACCGATATTTTGTTATCGAAGACCTACCATCAGAAAAAAAACAGATGATCAAGTCAATAAGAAAGCCACAAACACCAACACAAGATGACTATCACAACATGAATAGATCAGAACAAGTTGTAATTCTATACTTCAGGACACAGCCAACTCCACAGTCACATGTACACAAAGTTCAAGATTGGCAACACGGCCATGTTTACATGTGGATAGGTAGCACAGAGTACCACGCATATACTTCAAGATTGTTCTGAGTATGAAATGCTGAGGCAGACATATTGGCCAGAGGAAACAACACTGGAATCGAAGTTCAATGGGCCACTGTATGAACTACAAAAGTGAGTTTGATACAAAATTGAGATGTTTCAAGTTAATTAAAGAAAAAGAGGGAAAGTTAATTACAATCCAAGGGGTGCAAATAGTACCACACTGCTCTCTGCAGACCCAGGGTTAGCAGATAACCAAAATCCATAGAAGAAAGACAGAAAGGGCCCATGCACAAATGGGACACAGTAGTTCAGCTCGAGAATGCGCCTTGCTCCCAAATGCATCATGAGACTCAGACTTTCACAAGGGGTTCACAATGTTGGTGAACAACACCTCGGCTAAGAAGTCGAAAGAGCCAGGGTTCAGCTCTTCTGTCGAGTTCTTCCTTAACAGGAACCAGGCTCATGGATGAGAAAAGGTTCAGTACTCGATGGGCACAGGCACAGAATGTCTAATTACACAAGGCAAATTCACTGACTGTGGAAAACCTCATGCAAGATAGACGTGAATGACAATCGTCTTGGCGAAGAGTCATTACACACTCGTTTGGATGTCTGGGCCGCAAAGTGAGCCAACCGAGGTGCAAATAACAAAGATCAACTGTGGAACTAGCAGTACAACATACTTCACGCTCCCAGGCGGAAATCACGATTTATTTGTTGTGGTTATAAGAGAGTGAACGCAGAAGAAGAATAATGACAATCCAAGACAACAGATATCTTGAGTACACAAAATCACACACGATTTACAAGATATTTGACTTACCTCTAAAGTGTCCTCGGATGCGAGTAGTATTATTGTACTTTCTGTCACGAACACTTTTGGTCAAGCAATGTTGCAGCCTCACAATACTGTACCTTAAAAGCGGCTGTCTTTGTAACATCTGTTACGCATCATTAAGAATTTTTATATACTAATAGCAAGCTAATGCGAACGCTAATATTTTCCAAGTGTGTAAATTTAAACAGCTAGTGGTGAGACAATTTCTTTGTTTTAGAATTATCCATCACATTTTTTTTAATTGCTCTATCGATTAGGCAAGTTGAGGATTTTGGGTCACACTATGATTAGATGTGATGTATGAAATAGATTGTCTACCAATTTATAATACAAGTTTCAGGAATATGGTTCAGTGAATGATCAAAGTTCCAACAGTGACAGCATGAATATAAGAAAAAATCTGACTCGACTATATTAAACAAAATAATACCTAACTTGATATGACACGAACAATTGACAACCATTACCAAATCTGATCTTAGAATACACATCTGCATGTGTCTAATAGAAAACCCAGGCTGATGTTTACATGATGCTAAAAAACTGCAAATACTTTTTATATTACTATCATAAAGTTTTTATTTATCCACGATCTACACTTATTTCATTGTAACATAGCACAAATAATATTGGAGCATATAATCTACTGTGCTTTTGGGGGATTTTCGAATCGGAATACACAAAACTGGGTATCATTAATGTCAAATGTATAACCAGTGAGCCATGGGTAATTTAGCATGCTTACCATTCTCTTGCATGCCATCTCTTCAAGGTATATGCTTCTTTGTGGAGAGGGACAGAGTACATATGGGGAATCCCAAGTGAAATGAAGTCAATATCTCAAAATCTCCAAAACCAATGGATGATGAGTTATTAACTTCGTATTAGTTTGAGGAAATGAAACAAATCCTAAAGACGTTAGATGGTGCGCCTGGTTCCGACGGAATACAATATGGTCTGAAAGACATTGGATACCACTAGCTGAGAATAATTACTCAAAATTTCAATAGCAGTTTGAAGACGAGAGGAGTGGTTATATAGCTACTGCCTTCCAATTGCAAAACTAGGCAAGGACATAACCAACATTAACAGCTACCACATCATTACCCTATAGAATGTGTATGGAAAGAATCACTGCACATAATCTAGAAAACAGGAAATTAGTACCAGACACCCTCTGCTCTGCACACACAGACCGGACAGATACACAACCCGCAATGTAAAAATTCTAGTTTACGATATTTACAAGGGATTTCAGACAAAAGAAACAGTAGATGCATCAATAGATCGGAAAGATGCATATAACAGAGTCTGTTTCAGTGATCTTGCTCATTTGCTAACTGACCTCAACATTGACATGTGGATCATTCGATAAATAGCAATGATGAACACGTATAGTCCAGATGCATTAACGTTCAATGAAAATACTATTTCTGGTCTTGGATATCGAAGTTCAGAACATAGCACAGGGATCTCCACTTACACTTGTTCTTTTTAACATTAAAGAAATTGTACACTTAAGAAATTGTGCACAGATGCAATCAGCTGGGCTAGACAAGATTCCTCACTTATGCGGACACTTATTGCTGCACTTATCTTGACAGAAACACATATGAAATCATTAAGGGAGTATAGAGTAAACTAAAACCCTTTTCGCTATGGTACACTAGTCACAATGCAGTCATCAATCCCGCCAAGGAAAAGATCATTTACTCTTCCTGAACACAATAGTTACAGAAACACTACCAGCTGCCACCTGTATGATCAATGACATCGACGGAGCAAACCAAAAAATACTTATTAATCACATTCAATAGAAGCCTGTCTTGTAAACGTGTTGCCAATGTCATTAAAAACACTAAGAAGGATATCAGTGCAATTGAAGACATGGCATTCGCAGAGATACAACAGCAGACCCTCTTTTTGTTGATGCAGGCAGTGGTACTAACTGTTATGGACTATGGTCTAGAACTGCTCACACTGTTGCAAATGAAGGTTCATGGACTGGTTGATGAGAGAGTCCAGAATGAGATCATGAGGACAGTTCTAGGATGTACTAGAGATACATTCAGTCATCATAGTATGGGTGAGAGAAAACTTTAAAGCTGCCCTCAATGACCATCACCCTTTATACCACTCTCTAGATAACATAAAAGGAAGGCACATGAAATGAGGAAGGTCTTGGACTACAGCAGCAGAAGTTGTGAATGGGTGGAAGTAGAGAAAGTCCTTAATGGATGTTGTGATACAGCTAGGAAGAGTGTCACCATTGGTCTACAAATAAGACATGAAATGATACAAGAACTCATAGAACAGTACTCAAAGCCACATGATATACTTATTTACACAGATAGCTCTGTAGTAAGAGAAACAAATGTGGATGGGGATAGATCGCTTTCCAAGATGGCAAGAAAGTGGTGGAAAAACCTGCTGCCTATCCTGCCACAACATCAAGAATGAGAACATAGATAGAGGCAGTTACAGCGACACACACTTGACTAAGGTACAACCACCAACACCTACTATTTCTATCAGATTCCCAAAGTATAGTTTGCAAAATAGAAAAATGCATTATACGAAAAGAGTTGAACACTTCCTTCTCATAAACGCCCAAAGCATCACATTGATGTATTGTCCAAGGCCATGCGGGAGTCAGGAGCAGCGCAAGAGCTGATGCACTGGTGACGAGTAAAGTTTTAGTGGATGACAAATAGATGAGAGGACACAAGACTGAATAATTGGAGCAGCCGTGGATACACTACAAAACCATGAAGATGATGTGGCAAAAAGATAATGTACATGTGAAGAGAATGATAGGAATAGGAGTGATCAGGAGAGAAAGAAGTGTGTCCTTACTGGAAAGACTTAAAGAATCCACAAAGAAAAACTGTTTGGGACACTGAGTCTACGGTATATACTTTTGGATGGCTAATGGAATGGCAAGCAGAATATATATATGGGATAGCCCTTTGTATAGTGATGCTGGTTCCTGATAAAGAATCAGATCACTCTCTCTATATGCAAGTCTATATCTGCTCTCTCATATCACAAATGTCAGCATGTGCGTGGGAGGTTGGATGCAGATAGATATCAATTCATAACAACATGAATCAGTTGTTTTATTGAATACTAGTGAAGGAAACAATAGTGGGTGCATAGTTCAATTAGGTTTGATCTATCTATTGTCTTTTCTATGCTTTTGCTATAGCAAAAGGCATTGCAGGATTGAATGACGATCAGTTTTCGGGTCATGGTATGTTTGGCTGATTGAAATGCAGTAGATTTCCAACAAGATATAATCCAGAGAATATAGTGTTACGTTGTGGTTTTATGTGTCAATAATTTGATACATCTGAATTTCAATGATATTCATCATTTTGATTATGTATCTTTATTTGCTTAACATCTATCTATTGTCTTTCTCTGCTTTTGCTGTTAGCTGTCACAGTATTGAATAATGATTTGTTTTTAAGCTATGGTATGTTTGGTCGCTTGATATGCAGTAATATTTGTAACATCTCATGGTAACTCCTTCAATCCACCTTCTTGGTCTTCCTCATACTCTTTCTGTTTCCATTTTCATGTTGTATGCTATTGCTGCTGGCCAATATGGGTTTATTTTCATTAAGTGGAAGGAACCATTTTAGTCTGTTTTTCCAGTATATTTTACCAGACATTATTTCAACAATTCGTGTAGTATCTTCATTCCTCACATGATGTTTTCTTGTTGTTTGCTGCTTTTCTTAGACATCTAATTGCACATTTAGTAAGCTTTCTTTGGTTTCATACAAGAATCAGTGGACAAATCACATGACAACAGTCCGACTTTTCAATTTCACGTTATTGTATTGAGCTTTCGTTTCTTAGAGATTATAAAAATAAAACTAAGGATACCGATCTAGCGATTTGCGTGCAACCTAATGGACAACCACTCCCCACTTAGTGTGTAGCGCGCATATCGAATGATCGAGGGATCTCGTCACCAAACGTGTAGAACATTGGTTCTGTTGGAATATGTGTCTATCAGAATTGTGTTCTGTTTCATTGTGTTAGCTTTTTGTTCCGTAAAAAGCTGGCCCCAAATCCTTGTATAGTACCCTTTCTTTTTTGTTCTTCAGTTAGTGCCCATATCATTTCTGACATTGATAATACAAGGTTGATATGAATATTTAATTTATGATTTGATTCTGTGAACACTCAAATTCATAATAATTAGAAATTCAGTCAAAGAAATATTTGACTCTGAATGAGTTACATAGTTAAAGTGATTTTTTTTAATGGTTCTCAAATCCTGTAGACACAGCCGATTTGTATTTACTTTACTATCTCCTGTGTTCTTGCAAAGTAAAAGTGCAAACTATTAACACTGTATCTTACTTGTTTGTTTTCCAAGAACATTCAAAGATATTTTGTTTGATGTGAATGAGGTTGTCTTCTTTGATATTTTGGATGAATTGTAAGACAAGACTGATTTTGAATCACTGAAGATTGTGGTTTTTGGGTTATGGACTTTTGAGTACTTGAATAGCTGTGATTACAGCAGTTGCTTCTGCACTGAAATTTGGGGATTTCATTCCTTTGGCATGTTCGTATGTAGTGTCGTCTGGAAAATATGATGTATGTTCCATTGCCTCATTTGTTGTGGCTTTTGTTGCTGGTCTATCTCTGTACATATGCGTTAAAATATTTTTAGGATTTTTGGCTTTTAACATTGTTATTAAGTGATAAATCTGTTCTGCTTCTTAAATATTACATTATTACTACTATAAATATCAGCTCATTGTTGCATCCCTGGTAATGAAAAAACAGACGAGTTGACAAAAACGTTTTTGCCTCCCTCTAAATCAATTTTGAGACAACCTCCCTCCAACCCATGTACCTCAAAGCTTCAGGGAGTAAAGTCTCTCTAAAACAATCTATGTAACTTCAGTGTACAGAACTAAATGGAAACTATAGACCTGAGCAAGACAACATTAACAAATTGAACAGAAATTAACAAGTCATGGTTAAAAAAAAGGTTTCAAAGGTCGAAGAGGAATGACTTCACTGTACTCGGTTTCTCATATGTACTTCGTCACTCTCAACGAAGTTGTACGCCACCTGCCGAAAGTAGCACTCATGGTACATAACTCCGTAGTTTTTTTGTTTTTTTGAGATCCCTGTAGCTTCAAGTGATAATCTACAGGGATCTCAAAAAAACAAAAAAACTTGTAAACAAGACGACACAAGCCGGATTCGAACTCATAACCTCTTGAATACGAGGTGAACAGCTTAACCACTATGCTAGGGAGATTCCCAAGTCATTATATTGTGATTGAGAACAGAACACTGCCATCTAAAATCAATCTTATACAGAATCAGTATATGCGACTCTATGGACTGCATCTGCAAAGCAGCAATACAGATACCACACAACACATACTACAGGATTGTTCTAGTTTCGCTATTTACAGAGTGACAATCTGGCGCACACAGAAGCTTCTCACAAAATAAGCTGTAGTAAACCCAAGATTATCTAAAACAGACTGTCAATATCAGACTGGATATTTAACAATAGATGGCAGAAGAAGTAATAGTATGTGACATATCTACACAAATGTAAGTGCGCAAGAATTAAATATAAGTAAATCCAATGTGAAATACATTTGCATCGTGGGGATACTGGATGACTAATTTCCCCCAAAAAATGTTTAACATACGTCTGTCAAATATGAGGTCAGGAGTGTGTGGAAGTTAAATATTCTAGTACATTTCATGCAAGCCCATTTATCAAACTACTGAAACCATTAAAAAAAAAAAGAAATGTGATAAATTTTACCTGAACCTCTGAAGACTCGCTGCCTGTTGTAATGATTGCGATAAGCCACTCGAGCACTAAATATCTGACTGCAGTACTTGATATCGAATCGCATAATGGGAACTCGTCGCAACAGCTGTGAGGGAGACATTTAAACAATTTAGCTACCCACCTTTAGCGCCAAGGACACTGCTCACAGCAGCCTTTCTGCGAACAGTGTTGGCTTTCCGGTCCTGTACAGTTTTATTAAAATATTCAGCAGTACGCAGAGAGTCATACCTCAATGCTGACAGTCGTCTGAAGAGCTGAGAAAATTGGATGTCTCCAGTGGTAAGCATAGAACTGATACTGAAGTGATCTTATACAGCCTGATTGTCAACAGTTTGGCACACATAGTGGTGAAACAAATTTCAATCAATTATTTGTTACTCAGACACTGAAATGTCAATTTCTTAACCTTTATATGTGTGTGTGCAACACAAAGTGACATACATGCTAGAAAATTGACAAGATCCTCCCTAGAAAAATAAGTCTCAGTATATGACTCACCCCTCTACTACCATATTCTGTGCCACAAAACATCAGATCTAACCTTTGTACACAATTAAAGGGAACACACAATCACACATATTGTCACCTACCATATCTCTCTGTAAGTTGGCCACCATAAGAACGTGTATTTAAACACTTTCAGCTATAACCTCAGCCATGACATAATACTGAGTTGTCACACAACAGACATACTTATACTTGTTTACGTCAATGTTATTATTTCTAGATACATCACCTTACATTCTGTGCATAAGAGATACTTTCTTTGCAGAGACCAGTGATCAAAATTGTATTAGAAGTCTGGAACAAAACCTACCTGATTGCCCTTTTTGTCTGCGGTTATAACTGTTTCTCCATGCTGCCCTTGACAGGAACACTTGACTGAAGTAAGAACTATTATACTTCAGCAACGGAATGCGCCTAAACAGCTGTTTTGAGGTGATCATTGTAAGGATGATTGATATACAGAATTTTGTCTCATTGAAAACACTGAGACAACACAATAATATACACCCTCGTCCTTCATTAACACATGAGTGCATCTAATTATGAATCAACATAATTTTTAGCTCATTTGTATACCATTAGGAGAATAAAGAGCACTGTTATGACAATCTTATAATGCCTTCATATTATACTTTTAGACTTGTTTCTAAAGTCATAAATATTAATGCAAATGTGAAACTGCTGTAAATTGTGAAGTTCACAGCAGAAGATGTATGTGCTGCATGTATGCATTGTGACTGCTGAAAAAACTTTGATGATCAGGAGCTACACAACCAGGACACAACTATTAAAATGGCTTCAGGATTCAGTTAAAATAGAAATATTCAAAGAAGTTTCTTAAAAACTAAAGAAATGGATTATCAATTCTGACTAGTGCTAGCTGGTTATGAAAAGTATATATAATTACTACAAAGCCGGAAAGATCAGACATAGAGCTATAGAAACACAGAAAAGACAATAAATACTATGGAAGTCTGGATGTGTTACAAAAATAAATAGAATACTATTGACAATGATAGGACAATAAACAATAAGAACAATACAAATTAATGCCTCAGTATAGAACACCATCAAAAATAATATTGATACACTAAGATATGGGGGGAAAAAAATGAAATAATAAAGGACAAAAAATTTTACATGTCACATTTTATGTACAATATGTTTAATATATAAATTTTGAATAATTTGTATCAATAGTTCACGTTTTTTTCTTACTGTATCATTATTATTCATAATGCAAGCATTATATATCAAAATGTTCATCTTGTATTGCTCTTACTCTTTATTATCTTATGATTATCAATTGTATATTTATTTTGTGTAGCACATTCATACTTATTTATGCAGTATTTATGGACAGTGTAAAGATATTACAATGGTGGAAGAGATCTCGGTAAGAAGTATGTTATCTGTTATTTAATTGTTGCATCCCACCCCTTAAATAATAAACTTTACAGTACTTTTGGTCTCTTTTTTGTGTGCATTAAATCTGAGGGAGACAGCTACATGGAGAGATAATACAAGAAGCAGATCATTACCAATATCTTGAACACATAACCACAAATAATGGTAGATGTAAAACAGAAATTAAAAGGAGAACAGGAATGGCTAAAAGTACTTTCTATGACATGAGGAAAATATTAACATCTAAACAAATCACAAACAAAATAAAATAGAGAATTATAAAATTCTACATCTATTCTACATTAATGTATGACACAGAAACATGGGTAATGAACAAATAACTAGAAGATATAATTGATGTCTTTAAGGTGTGGATATATGGAAGGATAGGGAGAACTTCATGGAAAGAGAAGAAAATGAACAAAGAGGTTAGAGGTTCTGACAATATTGTGATAAAAGAAATACCAGGTTTTAAAGGAAACAAAAATAAAGAAATACCCGGTACAGTATTTTGGATATATTAAAATAAAAGACATGGCACTTTGTTGAAGATCTTAATAGAGGGTAATGCTGAGTAGGCAAGCAAGAAGTAGGCAGAGATACATGTTGGATGGAAATAGTGCAAAGTGGACAGGTTAGTCTAGCAGAGTGCGCCACCACAGCAAGAGACAGATGATGTTGCAGCTAATCTTCATTGCACTGATAAAATTTATGATGATGAATTAACTACAGAGAATCTAAGAATGATCACAGTAAATATTCTTTAGTTAAATGAAGGTAGATAAACAGCTGTTTAGGTGTCTCAACTTATGGTACAAGTTTACATCAAACATTCACACACATTCATTATTCCGCACACATCTTTAAATTGTCTAGGAGTTGTGCTTATTTCATGCATTGTGTACAGAGAATGTCACATGACACATCTGTGAATCCAAAATCACAGAGAAACACGCATAAAACAATTCCTACCTGTTCTTTTCTTGGCTTCATGTCTCCTAGATATGGCATTGTAACACAACAGATGAGACACTCGAATTGACTGATACTTCAATAAAGGCATCCGGCTTATCAACTAAAAGTCCAGCACAAGAGAAAACAGTTAAGACAGATCAAATGTCATTATTCTGCAATCTGATAATCTTTTGATTCTGTGGTGCTGACTACAAGCCAAAACAGAAATGTCAACTGAACATGAACACTCAAATGGCTCAAAATATTGTCAAAATTTCCGATACGCACAAACTATGGTCAGGACTATCTTATGACAAAGAGTCCCACAAAGGCAGATCCCAATTTTGAAAAAAAGACAAAATATTGTCAGCCCTATCTTATCACAAAAAGACACAAAGCACAGTTCCAAAAAAAAAGTACAGTTCCAAATTATCAAAACTGAATATGGCCAGGACTTTAAAAGTTACACTAGTACCATTCTGAACTTTCAATACAGACCAATTATTACAAACAAGAAATATCTTGGAAGTACCAACAGATTGGAATTTTTCTAAAAGTAAATTTTAAATAAGAACAGATAATGTAGCAGAACAACTATTACCTATGACACACTAGGCTCCAACAAATAGGTTCTTAGTACAATGTCTTGTTCTCAGTTTACATCAACTGTGCAATGACAATGTAATCTGTTCTATTCATAAAACTTCTATAACTCCATTTCTATAGAATATTGACCATATACAAGATACAAAATATCTCCATCCTTGCAATTATAAGGCTTATATAAAGTTTTTCCTATATACAGAGACATTTATGTAACAACAAATGCTGTCCTGCAAATTCAAATGTCATCACTTTCAGTTAGTCTCCATCACAATCAATGTAGGTGTACCAATGTCATGGTCTAGATATGAGAGAGAAATATAAAATGGAGACACAACAATTTATCACTTCTAGAAAGAAATAGGAATACAACAGAACAAGAGCGCTATACTGAAAATAATACAAAACAGTAATAAGACAACAATAACAAATATGTAAGAGGCAGGATTATGCAGGATGAACTATGTCAGGATTCCTATAGAATAAAAACAGCACAGGCATATATGGATATGAATGAAGTGGCTCTCATTACACACACAAAAAAGTATCGCTGGTAATATTTAGTGCACACAAAAAAAAAAAACAATTATACCGAGTCCTAACCAGGTGACACTATAAATGATAGAAGATAAAACAGTTTACTAGAAACAGAATGACTACCTACCAGCTTGAGTATACTTGCCAGATTGTGAATGCTGTGCTAGTTTACTTAATCTCACAATCAATCAAGCACCATGCCGAATGGCGTAGGAAATCATATTTCTCCATGACTCTCACACCAGAAATCTAATTCTTGCACATAAATACATACCTGTCTAGTGATTGCCTCCATCAATGGATATTAAAGTTAACTAACTACCTTTGATATTATATAGTTATATAGCCCTTTTCTTAATCTACATAAATGATGACACTATCTGTTGTCATTACAATGTTTTGAATAGTCTTCACACAAATGATTTTACAGTTTGGACTTCTACAGATTTCATGACAACAGCTGATAATCTTTAAATATAATCAAGAAAGTAGAAAACTGGACAAAAGACTGGAGTTTAAAAACTAAACCACCCAAAAACTATGCCAACTATTGTTTCTGCTAAAAGAATTTAAGAGACTTCAATTGAGAACTAAACGGATACTACAAGCGTGAGCAAGACAACATTAAAAGAGCGAATAGTAATGATATTTCTACAGTACATGGCACTGTAGACAAAATGCACACTTATATTGAATCGACATCAGCGACTCTGCTGCCTGCATCTGTAGAGGAATTACGGACACTAGAACACATACCACAGTACTGTCCCAGCTATGCGTTTCACAAACAGTGATCCACAGGAGCATTTCTGCAAAACAAACTGTGGGGAACCTACAGTGGCCTGAAATAAACCGTTCTATACATGACCAAACCAAGAACTAGGGCAAATGATAGCAATATTCAGAAACAAAAATGTACAGCACAAGACAAATGTAAACTTATGACAGCTGAAATGGCATGCTTACGCAGAATCATATGAATATCGCTAAAAGAAAGGGTGAGGAATGAGGACATTAGACAAAAAACGGCACCACCCCGATCTTGGAATATATTAAGAGACAAGAGATAAAATGGTTTGCACACATCAGCAGATTTCCATCAGACAGCATACTATACACAGATACAGTGAAGGCAGACCTGGAGGCCAACCCGAAAACGATGGACCACTGCAATTAAAGAGACAACAAATTCAACAATATACTCAGCACACAAGAGGACTGTCTCCAGAAAACTCTTCTACCCCTGTTTCTGAAAGGCAACCAAGAGTTTAGTGAATAGATAGATATACATGACCAATATTGGACTGGATGTATAACAACTGATCGCAAAAGAAGGTATGACAAGAGTGATTTATTATTTATAAACTTGCACTGCTACTTAGAATACTATATTACATAATTTGGTGTAAGATTTTTGTCTCCAAGGTAAGTTTCAATAATAAAAAAGATTTACACATACCGAGTAAGCTGTACATTTTCTGAAAATGGAATGTATTTTTCATTGAATCATTAATTTTCAGCAAAGCCATCAGCCCCACCTATACTGTGAGCTAGTTGGCATTGAGGAAGAAATATATAGTCTTCTATAACAAACCAAGTATGCACATCTACTTGCACCTCATTATCAGATGCATAATGGAATTCCTTCAAATTTGGAAAAAGGAAGAAGTCATATGTGCATTATCTAGGACTGTATAACAATGTGATAAAACGTGAAACATGATATATATTTCAATTAAGCCACAATTTGTCAACGTGTATGGGTTCCATCTTGTACTCTATATTCTATATCCATTAATTTCATGGATGTTGGTGGATTCATGGATGTGCATAGTCAAACAGCCCACATAATACTAAGGAACAAGCAAAATAATAAAGGGACCAAATTCCTCCTCCCCCTCCCCCCTTTTTCAATCAAAATTTTTCCACAATCAGTGATCATATTTTTATTTTTAAGGTGTACTGCAAGCATCTGAGTTCACATACAATATTCCAGCCCTGACACAATTCTGAATAATACAACAATGAATAAATCTAGCATTGATGTGCAATGCACTGCACAGTTTTGTTACAAATTTACTACCAAAAATGTTACACTTAGATCCCCATAAATTTCACTGTTGGTCACAATTTATTTTGTTGTAATATTTGTACTAAATGTATCATAACACTATTCATACAGTTTTGTTTTCCTTTTTTAAAATTAATATATAAAAGAACATTTATCTATAAGATGATTTCATGCATCAAGTTTAGCACATAGTAAGTAAACTACAGACAACCCTTTGTACATATAGTTTCAGACTAAATCAATTCAGCCACAAGTTTGTTTTTTTTTACTTTGATTCAATACTGAATGGGTTCATGCTTATCTTTGAACAAGATTGGTATAACTGAATGTGAAGCATCAGAAGTCATAGCTCAGAAGAATTTCCTTTAGACCACTTTCTGTGTGCTTCATGTATGTTGATTCCTTGGATTCTATCACTCATTTTTTTTTCTTACTGTTATTTATGTAATCCATCTTATGCATGGCCGGCCTCTGTCTTTTTTTTATATAACATTGCTTTTTTGAGGAATGCTAGCTGGTGATATAGACTGGTGTAAATAACCAAACTGTCAGATGATACCTGACAATGTGGAGAGTGCTGCAGTAACAAAACTAAGCAATAGCAACTATGATTATGTATAATTGTCACAGATACCTAATAAATAATAAAACTAATGTCAATGAGAAATAACAAAAAAGAAAGGAACACAGACTTTTTTTTCATGTTTATAGGTCCAATAGGGATCTTTATCAAAGGATAAAAAATGAACCAGAAATAGCAAAACAGAACTGCTAATGCTCAAAAATAGTCTCACAACTAGATCATTAAAAAAAATTCTCATTGATATTGACAGTCTCGTGGTATTTGAAAATGATTTTATGTTTTCTGATGTAACTCAGAACTAGCAATCTGTTCGTTAGTCTAATGTTTTCATTTCTAATTCTATTTCTCTTTGTTATGCTAAGAGTTCTACATATGGTAAGCATGCAATTTCTGTCACTACAATCGTTTATCTTTTGCAGTTAGTATTGTGGACATTTGACATTGGTAACACAGTGCTGGAATGATACCCATTTAGTATAATACAGTGGAATCCCTCTATAGTGCACTCGTTTATAACGAAATTCCTTATTTAATGATACTTTTCAATTATCTCCAATTATGTTCATTCTTTGTTTATAATGTATATGGCATATTTCTATTATTACACAACTATATGTCCTCGGTCCGGACCAAGTTGTTACAATGATATTTGACTGTACTATGTTTATATTCACATTCTTGTTTTGGAATTTAGGGGACATTTGCCCAAGCACCTGGTATGTTATGTTGCATCTATCTTTAATGTTTCTTTACTTTTGCTGATGTTTCATAGGTCAGTGAACATCGTTTAAGTTGTTAGCCATTGATGAAAATGGTGTTTCTTTTAGCTTAAGCAATTGCCATTATCTCATTTTTCTCAGTGTTTATTTTCATGTTACAGTTTATGCTAAATATCATGAATTTATACTCTTACATAGAAAATATCTAACTTTTTTTTATTAAACATGACAATTAATAATACATGAGACTGCGGTAAAACAGCATAATCATTAAGGTACATATGCAGAACATGAAGCAGTGATGATACACCTTGTGTTCTGCATAAATGTGTCTTACTGTTTTAAAATTTTACTTCATTTGTTATTTATGCTGTGAAATCTCTAATCTAATTCACATTTATGCAGATATGATAGGAAGAATTATCACTATACAAACAGTCAATTATAATGTTAGATAGTAAGCTGAAACAACATCTGCTTAAAAGCTATTGGAAACACATTTGACACATCAAGTTACTTTTGTTCCATAAAAACCTGGCCAGTACTTCTACTAAACGTATTCAGTGTATATTCAGTGTATCATTATTATTTTTTTTAGTGACAAGCCTAGAGAAGTGCATCAGACTTTCAGTCAGATTTTTTGTGCACAAATAAAATGGCGACACATTGAATTTCTATTCTGCAATCTAGTGGGATTGAAAATTCTGCTTCAAGAAAGATTCAGCTGGAGTTAAAGAATGAATGCTGAAGAAGAAGAAATGAGACATATTTCATATTTTAGGAGACATTTTCAAGGAGGCAAGTATTTGTTAATATAATGCGTTGTCTGGCTCTGTGGTAGAGAGTGCATCTGTGACGACCACGATATCAAGTTCGATCCCCGCTAGACAATTGTGCATCCGGACCATTCAGAAAGCAATAGCAAACTACTGAACATATTTATATTGCTTAAAAATCATTACAGCCATAAAAATGCTGGGTTGATGGTTACGTCCTGAATAGGATACACTACTAAATTTTTTAAATTTATTTTTATGTGTTATCGCAAATTGGTTGGGGGGGGGGGGGAGAGAAGGAGAATTGTTTTTGTCAAATTTTCTACATTAATGATATGGCAGTGAAATCATGTCTTAGCAAAAAATTTATTTAACAAAAATTACAATCCTTACTCCCCATTTTTTTCTATTCTTTACGATTATTAATAATAATCTTTTCAACTGGTATCATCTTAGTTATAATTCCTATAATAACGCATTTTTAAAATGTGCCTGCAAGAAATATACCTGTAACATCCATACTTGAAATGTCTGAACTTCAAAACTTTTATACAATGTTCTCCGACAAATTTTTCCCACCTGTGTAGAACAGACAGCGGTTTGACCAGCTACAAAACAACTTGTGAAAACTGCTCCTTATATGGTACTCAAGAACATAGCGAGATATGCTACTAACCCTATGTAACATTATCTGCAGTAGTTTACTTCCTATAATTTTGGATACTATACTCAAAAAAAATAGCATCCATATTTACCTATATCGCAACACTGAGAGTCGTCAATAGCAACATATGTGTAAAAGCAACATGCCTATCAGCAGAATACTACAGACATCCATTACAATTACAATGTTATACAAGGTAGCTTCAAAAAGTTCCTGGTATAGTCTATTGTTTGAATGAAAGATGATGTCATGGATATTGTATGTATAGAATTGTGTGATGGCCTTGATAAAAGGACATGGAAGACGTGACCTTCAGATATACTCTCGAAGAGAAGATACAGAAGTTGATCTGTGTATTGTGCTAGATGCATCATCAAAGTTTAAAATATCCTTGATGGAACAATGTACAAATGTCAAATTCTGTTTTTTTGCTAGAGAAGTCACCCGCAGAGACACTAACATTGCTTTTAATAAAGCATATGGTGATACCTCACTGAAGAAATTGCAAGTATTTGTGTGGCAAAAGCATTTTCGTGAATTCGTGTTAGCGTGGATGATGATCTGCAAGAAGTGGATAAAAATCAACTTCAATCAACACTGAAAACATTTTGATGACAGAAGACTTAGTGTCAAGAAAATAGCCTCAGAAGTTGGCATATCAGTTGGAAGTTGCCATAGAATATATTCTCCACAGTAAACTGCACATGCACCGTGTTTGCCACCACAGGATTCCCAAAATGTTATCTCCAAAACAGAAAGAAACAAGATTGACACTGGCAAGAGATCTTATCACTATGGCTGATCAAGAAAGAAATTTTCTCAACAACATAATCACAGGAGATGAGACCCTATGTATTTTGTATGATCCTCAGACAAAACATCAGTCCTCTGAATGAAAATCTCCTGCATCTTACATGACACAGAAATTTCAAATGGACAAGAGGACAGGAAGTTATGTTGGAAGTTTTTTTTTAATTCGCAAGGTGGTATCTAAAATGATTTCATTTTTGAAGGTCGAACGATTAACACAGAAATATACGTTTATATCGTCCATCGTCTAAGATATGCAATTATAAGTAAACTATCTGAAAAATGAAGAACAGGTGAATTATGTGCATGCACATCAATCCCTACTGGTAAAGCAGCGCCTCACAAAACACAATATGATAAGCCATCTTGTAAAGTCTACCATATTCTCCTGAAATTTACGGTTAATTTTTTTTTTTGGTTCCCTCAGCTGAAATCAGCACTGAAAAGACAGCAATTCAAGGATGTAGATGTCGTTACCACCAATGCAACAAAACAGCTGAAGGGTGTCGCTGAATAGGTTCCACGAATATTTCCAGCAGCTATATGGACATTGGCAAAAGTGTGTAGTTACAGAAGGGAACTACTTTCAAATGTGAAGATAATTCTATTACTTATTTCTATATAATCCATAAATTCCTGGAACTTTTTGAAGCTACTTCGTATTTGTATCTGTATTTTTATCTTCGTATTTGATGACCTTGTGTATCAAATATGGTGTGCTATTTTTTTGTAATGTAACAATTGAGGACAAAGAGGAGACAAATGTCACTGGGGAATTTGAAACTATTCGCATACAATGTAACGCATTATTAGATCACTGATAATTTCACTTACAAATTGTAGAAAGACCATTAAAAGAATTGCACTTTTTCCTCAGTGTTGTGTGTTCAAAGACAAACACCTACCTTGACGTTTCCAGAAAGCTCTCCTCACTCTCACAGTTTGCATGAAGAGTAATTCCGAACGACGTATATTACCTTGCAGCAAAGGTAGGCGCAAAAGCAGCTATCAAATAATCCCAAATTAAAGAATCCGTTTCAGAATTCTTAACCTCTGTACATCAAAATCTTTTTTCTATTTCAAACATTAATAAATGATACTAATGTCACTAGAGATAAAACTGTGGTGAAACTTCTTGCCCTTTGTACTGTGTTATTTATAACTATGCTGTTTGTCACATTGCATTTATAAATATTCAAAATGAAAGGTTTTCTTAGAGAAAGATCAGACTTCCTTGTTTACTCACCCACACCACAGCCTTCAGCTGTTTTCTTCAGTCTATATCTTTTCGCTTTCACTCTCTCTAATAAACAACTGCCAAGGCGTTTAATGCTAAATACTAACAGTGGGATACGTCTCACCAACTGTGAAATAACAGCATAAATACTTATGTTGTCAAAGAAATTCTCAATAAATATAACATATTTGCTTGGTATGTGCTGTGGTGAAAAATATCACATAGTTGGCTATACATCAAGAGAACACACATAAACACAAATATACTGTTATTATACAACCACATAAATGATATTTCAGCAGTGAAATCTACGAGTTAAATTTACCATATCCAAATAACAAACCTTTCTGGCTTCTCCTTCTCAGATTTTGTGAACCACGAATATTAAGTAGTAACGCTGTTCTCTCTGGTTCATGACACAAAATGGGCATTCTAGTAAGAAGCTGTTTTTGGAAAAGCAGTTAGAATAGACTGTCAGTTGTATCACTGCTTGCAGCAAATAGAGCTTACCATTTTTTTTTTTTGCCCAATTTCTTTAGATGCTGTCTCTTGTCATTGTTAAAAGTTTTAAAATTGACCTCGTGTGTTGAAATTAACATACTAGACATGAGTTTAGGGGGTGATTGGCATAAAAAGATTTCTGGGATAGCAAAGACAAAGATATTAGCTACTAGAGTGTAGAATACTAAATCTATAGATACAACGATAGAAGGGAAATAAAACTTTAAATGCCTGTTATAGAGCAACAATATCTGTGATGATAGATGCCTAACCATACCTTCTTCAGCTCCATTAGGACACAAAGACACTGACCTTATACATTTTAAGCAGAACTAAAAATAATATAGCATACAAAAAATACTATGTCTCTATTCTATTTCTTTTCTTTCAGCAAATATTTTAATTTTCCTGGCAGTAATATTCAGTCATACAAATTCTGGCCCCACACCTTACCTTCTAAAAATACACCACACCGTCTTCTCCAAGATACTCTGCGATGAACATTCATATTGAATGCTTCAGCCAATCGCTCTTTATGATGACTCAATATAGGAATTCGATAACACAGCTGTCAGTTTACAGATCAATTATTATATTGACAATATATTACAAGTTTTATTTATTGAAATTTTGTATGTCCTGTTCACATAAATCAGCACATTTCCCAAGACAAACAATAACTGAATTTACTAAACATAAATTCGTGTTCACTTAAAATGACTACCTGAATGTAAAAGCATAAGAATTTGGTGCTCTGAAATGAATAAATATTTTTCCCTTGACTTTACTGTCACTGTAAATAATTTTACTCATATTGTCCCTAAACAATGCATGAGAGAATGGTTGCTATATCAAACTAGACAGTGTTAACAAGTCCAAAAAAATCCACACCTATTAATGGACTGTTGGTCAAGCATTAGAAGTTACCTTGCACCACATGATTCAATCAAAATTGAATCCACCATTCAATAAAAAGACATCAAAAGTCCAAAATATTGGGATTTTTACACTCTATGTTAATTCTTCAAGCTCTAGAATGTGAGGAGCATTGTTAAACATAACTAGTTCAAATATATCACCATGCCAACCAGCTTCTCACATCTTATGAAGTCAGTATTGCTATGCAGTGCATTCCTGGCCACTCAAACACACCTGGCACTAACAAGGTAAACAGACTAGCAAAGAAAGGAGTAAGACCTATACACCAATGACCATGGACTGTATTAAAAAATCTTGAAATCTGTGAACAAGACTTGGATGAACAGATGGGTCATATTGGGAGAGAAATCTATAAATATAAGACCATCCCAAAGACACTAACTTCCTTGGAAGTAAAGACCAGAGTATCTTTCAACTTTGTACACATGTAAAGCTGGATAATCATCTGAACAGAATACAACCACAAAACACTCCAGGGTGCCAACTGTGCACTCATCCCTACTAAACTTTTGATGACCCCTTTTTAATGTCCAGTGCTGGACTATGTCAGAAAAATGCTTCTCCCTCTGAGGTAAATGAAACACCTCATATGGAACACATGCATTACAGCTCACAAACATGTGCATATATTACACAATGGCATTGGGTTAAAATCCATGCACAGCTGGATCAGCAACCAAACAATCACAATTCATGACAAACCTACCATTCAAACCTACCTACAATTGAGGGGGAAAAGGGGAAATGTACCATGAAATTATCATGCCATCATAATGTTAGTGACCACACACAAAAAACCACTGTACTCAAAACACAACATACAATATACAAATGATATATTGTAGCATATCCTATTCAGGACATAGCTAATCTCAAAACATTACAACAACTGTATTATAGGGTAAGAGATTTGCCACTGGACAATACACATGAATAGGTTACATTTTTCTTAGCTCCCAGATTGTTGCGAAATAACACATGTTTGAAAGCAATCAAGAAAACTGATATAAGCTAAAACGAAATGACCAAATTCATTGTATGTCTCAAACAACATTATGCACAATCTGAAATATTGGAATTGATAGGAGAAAAATTTTCTGCACCGAATAGTTGACCTAAAACCACATTTTCCACAATAAAAGAACACATCTTATTAACTACTGCTGTACTTATTTGAGTTACGGTAAACAGTCAACTACAACGTTGCTTAAATTTACAATCAGAAACCAAATTGAGTGAATACAGAAGCCAGGTATCTTCAAATACAAAAACTTACTGATCATATGCTTCTGATACCACCTTCGCTTTCTTGATGAATCTGATAAATACAAGACAAGTCTCTCAGTGCAAACACGTAGGATTGGCAGCCGAAATAGGATCTGACAATACAAAACACTCAGGGCAGTCCAAAAAACTTTAATGGCAAATGATACTTATACATTATGTGCTGTGGTGAGAACTTAAAAATAATAGCCTGCAACCAAAACTCAATATTTACTACTGTAGTAATTAGAATGGAACAGTATATTCTAGTCTTTCATGGGAAATTTTAAAAAGTTTCACTATATTTTACACAAGGTATGAGATTACACAGTATATTCTGGATACTTCATGATTAAATGTTCTGATAGTAATCTTGGATCTACAAAATGAGTACAACTGAATATCGATAAGAAAAGAAGCTGCATCATTTTATCTAAAGTACGAGTAGTTGCATTTACTGAGTGATTCCAGCAGATTTATGCGCACGTGATAACGTGAAAAAGTGTTTCCTTATCGTTTATATTTTAACTGATATTTCTTTCCCCCCCCCCCTCCCTCCAACCAATCGATGGTAAATCACAGGAGTACTGTGCCTTGAAATTCTGGATGGATACCACGAGCAGGAAAATCTGCAACAACTGATTCTATCAACAAAAATCACACAGTGATGCCAGAATATGTGCCTAAATACAGAGAAAAAAATTATGACAACAAATTGTCAAAACCCAACCAAAAGTAATCATTGATAACCATAAGCTGTAAGTTGTCATCAATTTTGAACATTTGGATGCAAACATAAGAAGTTAAAGGGATTATATAAATGAAATAAAGATAATCCAATAGACTTCAAAACCAGTCAGTCAGTCTCTCTCTCTCTCTCTCGCACGCGCGAGACACACACCAACACCCCCCCCCCCATTCTGATAGCAGAGGTATGATGAACATTTCAATTGTCACATGTTTGGAAGAATGATATTTCAACCTTTATATACCCGGTAATACAATTCCAACCCTTTTAAAATGACATGTAACAAAGCAGTCATAAATAAATTGAATGAATGGGAGACTGCAGTAAAACCGTGTACCATGTAGATAGATCATATTTTTTTAAATTATAAAATTGATTAAATAGGTTTTACAAAGAGCCTACAACAAATCAATGTTTCAACCAAAAGAATAAAGGTAGAGACAAACAAATTAAGAATAGAACAATAATATAAAAGGATATATTGGTGTTCTATTCTTCATTTGTCTCTATCTTGATAAAGACATTTCGGTTCAAACATTGATTTGTTGTAGGCAAAGCCTATTTAACCAAATTTACAATGTATTTCATATTCATCTACTCATGTAAATTGGGGTTTGGGGATTATAGCAGCCTGAAGAGACAGATCACCAAAATTTTAAAGAGCACAATCAACACAGAATTGGAATCATCAGCATCCTGACTATAACTGATTTGCTGAAGCAAAGATTTGAGCACTACAGACATGCCAGATATGTGCTGATCATAATAAATATAACTAAAACTACCATGTACACTTAGTCTAATCCTGTGTCAGTCATACAAACATAAATGTAAAAATATTTGTACCATATACATATGCCAACCTGCAACATCAAACTCAGTTGTGTTATCTGGGTTAAATACAACGCAACAAATACCTGCCTCCCATCTCTATGTTATTTATGGTGAAATGTAAGTTAAGTCCCTAATGCTAAATCTGATCAGTAAATCTCATTACATCCGTATAACTTTCTAATGCCAGAACACTCAAGACTAATCAATTTCTGAAAACCAAAAGACAGGCTGAGAGGAAGTATTGCATTCTTTATGACATCTTATTCTTCACAGTTGATATGTGCAGAAATACAATTGTAGACCTAAGCTAGCTTTAAATCTAATAAACTTAGGAATAAACTAGAGCTACCATAGGTCCTCTTTTTCTCTAACATGTCCTCTTTTTCTCTGCATGTCCTCTTTTTTAGGCCTTAAATTTATGTTCTGTTGCATTTTTTAAATATGCAGAAATGTCAGGGTTTCTACTTTCGAAATGTTTTATTCAAATTTTCCTTATTAATATTATAATGAAGTAAACAGGTTAGTTATTACGGAGGTTCTCATTGACACGTGATGATAGGTATCAAATTGGAGTCATGCAGAATCTACTCTCCAATGATTGATTAAATAATTGTAGTTTCAATAGATTGTGATGTTTTGATCAAATTAGTAATTTAAACATATTTATGGGGAAAATATAAGAATGATAAATGAATCATTTATTGAATTGTTAAATCAAAATAGACAAAATATTTTGAAAGATCTAAAAGTATGGATTTGATTCAGAATTGTTAATTGCTTAATTCTTATTGTCTATCCCCAGGTGAATGATGGTCAGAATATCCACACTTGCCGTTAAGCGTGGGGGTGGTGACTGGGAGCTTTAGTTGTCTATTCAAGGCCAGATCTGCCACCTTGGGGGTGTTGATCTGTATTTGTTAAGTCTTGTCTTGATGTTATCTCCATCTTGTTCTATGCCTTCCTCTGGTCATGTATCCAGATCTTCTTGTTATAAGTTCTTGTTGGTAATTAATTATGGTTCATTCTCAAAAGGTGTCCAAAATGATTTTATTTGTTGTTTCTTGATGTATTCTGTGCATGGTCTTATACTGATTCTTCTCCTGATTTCATCATTTCTCATTTTGTTTAGTTTGGTCACTCTTGCGACTTTTCTCAGGCATTTCATCTCACATGTTGTACGCTTTCTCTGCCAGCTTGCTGTCAGCATCCATGTCTGGCATTGATAGCAGAGTTTTGGCATAAAATACTGTTATCATTTGTCTCTTGATCTTTGGATTGAGCAGTAATGGTGATATCTGGTATGTCACTAAGTTTGCTTTCTGGCATCTTATCTCAATATCTGTCTAATTGTCAGATGTCTGTGAATATACTTCCCACGTATTTAAATTCAGAAGTTTGCTTCGCTTAAGTTTTGATAATCATTATGTTCTTTTCTATATCTAATCAGAACAGAAAGTGATCTTTCTCCTTTATGCAGGTTCAAACGACATAGAAACAAGTTATTGAATCTGTCAGACGGTCTCTTATTTTTGTGTAATATAACTTCAGATGTTATGAAAATGTCTTGTCCACATCATAATTACAAATTAATAAAACGTTTAGATAAGTATAAGAACAAGGTCATGCACGAATAGCAATGAGAGCTAAATAACTTATTTCTGTAGTTGTGCAACAGTGGTGGGTATGTGTTAATTTTATAAGAGTAAGAATATTAAAGTTAAATTTTTGTTATTGATTTATTTTAAACTTTTAACAAAACTACTTATTAGAAATGTATGTATTTTCATATTTAAAAAATTGTGAGATTTATGTTGTTTCCTGTTAGAATTAAACATGTAAACATTTGTTTACACTTGTAAAAATATGTCCTTTTTGTCTTATTTTCAGTCACAAATTCCCTTTTATCATCCTTTTACAAAATAGAAATGTGGTAACCCTAACTAAACATTTGAAATTAGAACACCATCAAAAAGTTGAATCAAGCTTGTCCTAGGTGTTCCTTTTGTGGAGCAAAGACAATGAAATAATTTTATTTTATTTTTGAGTGAGTGAGTGAATGAGAGTGAGAGAGAGAGAGAGAGAGAGAGAGAGAGAGGGAGGGAGGGAGAGAGAATAAGAGAAAGTTAATTAGCTCAACAACATTGAAGATAGACATGTCTGCCCATTGACGTAAATAAAACATATTCTCTGGACTAATCCTGCTGAAAATCTAGTATGGCCATTGTCCTGCTACAAGCGAGAGTTTGAAAATGTACACTGAAGAAGAATAAACTCGTTCAAACACAAAAATTATAGCCGTTTCAATGTTGGTTTTACCTCTAAATGATGTTTTTTGGCAACCCTGCATATCATTCAATTATACTATCACAGACTTTTTCTAATAGTTATTTTCTGAGGTTGAGTAAACACAAGAGGTGCATGTAAATGCGCATGCGGTTGCGTCTGTGGGTCTCACCAATGGCTCACTAGACAAACCAACTATGCAACAGAAAACCTTAGTAGATGACATGCCTTTATATTGAGATAATCTTCTTATAGAAGCTTCATGGCATGTCATCTATACAATCCCATAGTCGTAACCTTCGATAACAATTACCATGTTGTTCCAACAGGCCGGCATTGTGCTTGAGCTAGTTACGTGCAAAAACAACAACTTGGGTGGGCGGAACAACAAAGAAACCTGTCGCAAGGGCCAGAGTTGTGCCCTGATGTCGATGTCTGTTTCTGCAATATTAGACTCGAAACACCATTGAGTCTGATGTCTGCTGGAACAGAGGGCTGAGCACTTATGGGAATGCCCTATGTGCTGTGAAGCCAGTTTCTAATCAAGAATCAAGAGGCGTATGTTAGAAGACAGAAAAAAACCACACCTTAACTGGGAATCCATCTCAAGGTAATGAAGCAAGTACACTAAACTTCTAATAATGATTGCATATAGGAATAATTTGTAAAGATGACAAATTTTATAGAAGTACCAAGCATAAAGCACATGATAGTTACGGGTAGATCCTTCCTTGATTTTCAAATCCGCATAGCAAGAATATTTAGTAAATATATAATCAGGAAATAATATAAACCAAAAAGAAAGAGGAAATAGTTAAAAGTATAAATATTTTTCAAGTCAAAACCAGTATGTGCTAATTTATTTTTAAAAAACTTTAAATGGTAAATGTATATTTTACTATATCTTGTTTAAATAGAGAAACCAGAATAAGATGAAGCCCTTCTTCTGCACCAACTCATCCATATATTTTAATTAATACATTATATTTAGTGCCTTCAAATACATGCAGATAAGGAACACCCATTGCATTCCGAAATGCAGAACATTAAAGGTAGCAGACTTAAGAGAGGGAAGTCGTGGATTGGGCGTGCTGAGTATGCCATACAAAGTATGTGCAGATTGCAAGAATAACAGTCGGTGCGGAATGGATCTATCCACAGATTTCAAAATTTGTTTGAGAGTAGTAATATCACTTAGCAGGGAATGCAGAGAATAGTGTCCCATGGCTGTGGAGAAAGAAGTGCAGGCTTTGGTCAGTGAGAATGCCAAAAGGGGGATGTGATTATATACTCTGATAGATCTGTGATTAGACATGTTCGCAGTCCTTGGGCCATCATTGCTCAGTGCTCAGGTAAAATAATCAGAGAGGAGAGTGAGGCCTTTGCTGCTACTACAAGTAGCATAACTATGGAGATTATGGCGGTGACCAGGGCATTTGAGTGGGTAGGCACACAGAAGGTAAAACAGGTCTACATCTTGAGTGACCCTATAAGCTTGATTAGGAAAGTACAAATGGGTCTTGTTCACAAATAGTGGATTGAGGTCTTGAGAAAGGCGAGGCTGAAAGTGGTTACATTTATTTTCGTGTTGGGACATATGGGTGTTTGAGACAATGAAAGAGCAGATCAACTGTGGCATGCGTGATTGTGGCACAGGGCGATGGGACAATGGATCGAGCTGACATTTTGAACTCCTTAAGAGATATAGCACGCGAGAGTGAGACTTTGGATGATATTCCTTTTCAGTGGCCAGGATTACAAATCAGGGTTTGAAATTCAGTGTTGATAGAAGTGAACATTTTGGGGGACACAGAAGAATGAAGGTCAACCAGCATAGACCGGTACTGTCAGCAGAAGTATAATGGCAGATTAAGTAACTATTATATTTAATAAAATGCTACTCTTAGGTATCATTCATGGCAAGCTGATAGGTTGTAGCAATGTAACAGGATTCACAATGTGTTGCTGAAGCCTGAAAGGGGAGCAAAGAATAGCTACACTTTTACTTTCTATGCATGTCGTACAAGACGACTAAGTAGATAATGGGATGAAGTTAGCTATCCTGGATATGGTCAACGTGACCTGTGACCCAGATCAGATGTCATGTTCATATGTATAAGGCCAAAAGGCACAGATATCGCAGCAAAGCTGTAAATTATAACATAACATATTACATTCTCCTGACTACATTTTGCAGAGTGTGAGAATGAACACAGAAGTATTTTAGCACTGCCCAAAGTTGCACAAGTATATCACTTTTCCGCAAAGTTACCCCCAATACCTGAATGAGATCAACAAAGAGATAAAAACAAATTTGTGAACAAATATTTCATCATATCACTGGTTAATTAACAGGTCCCATTAATCTCTATGAAAACTACTTACCCAGTCTTTTTTTATTTACCCATGTACGTTGTTGAGCATTTATGAGAAGCATCTTAGCAGCACGAGTAGTGTTATAACGAAGGAATGGGAGATGAAATAGCAACTGTTGATGCAATTTAAGAAATTTCAAGTTCCAAAATGTCTTTAATCAGGTGTCCTACATGATTCTTGAAGAAAAGACATGCTGTGGTGTTCTAGATGTTCGCAAATTAAAATTTTTTAAACATATTGCTACAATCAAATTCTGGGGAATCTAGGACAGGTTATTATTCTTAAAGACAATCTTAGAAAAAATTCACATAAATTGTAACAAAATCCAAACCAGGTGCACATCTCCAGCCAAGGTTCAACCATCGAAGCAGACTTATGTCCCTTAAGTAGTGAAAAAGAACAAGAGGAAGACTGACTATTTCAATAAGAAACTCTTCAAGTTAGCAGTGAAGCTACTTTATTATTCACTGCTCATATACTATGATTATTTTTAACATCCTGTAAACTGTTGTTTTTATTTTAAATACACTTACATCTGCATGCTAACTTCAACAGAAACAAGATCAGAAATACATTAGTTGCAAGAAGTTTCTATTTGCATACTGGTATTCATGTGCATGTTTTTATTCACTAACACGTAAATCTCATAGATATTCCTATACGGTTTTGTTTGTTCAACAATGTGTTTAATCTCATACAAACTGATTTATCACTGAATTTTATTTTTCATGTAAGACAATGGTAATTCTTTTTATAAACTGGCAATCCCATAAGTTAGTCAAACCTCAGTAAGATTACAGAGTATTTAAATAAATTATAATTGACGCACACCCAACATAGGATACTGCTATTCAACTATTTAATTTTTAAGCACAAGTAATGCATCTCATGATCTACCCACTCTTTGGTGGAGAAGTACAGTGCGTCTTTCTGTGGCAATGTACCACGTTGGAACCCCGCACAGGCAATTGTGCACCTGGACCATTCAAAATGCAGTGGCACCTACTAGCATATTTATATTGAATAGACAATCACTAAGGCCAAAAAATGCTTGTTTAATTGCTATGTTAAGAAGTTATATCTTTCCATTGCCAACGTGATTGTGAGTCGTGGACAATGACAACTGCAATGGAAAAGAAAATATTGGCATTCAAAATGAAATTTTATAGAAAGGTCCTAAAGAATATCATGGACAGAAAGACAAACCAACGCAGAAGTCCACAAAGATCTGAACATAGAAGAAGAATGATTTCTCAAAACTATCCAAAAATGCCTTATTAACATATTTCAGACATAAAGAAACACAATGGTTAAGAAAGATTAATCATGGAGGGCAAAGTTCCAGGCAAGAGAACAAGAGGCAGACCAGGTCTATGATGGACACATGACATCGAAGACCTTCTGAACATGACAGTGGAAGAAGCTAGCTAGACTGCACAGAACCAAGAGGCTTACATAGTGGCAGCGAGGACAATGTTCTGCAAAGGACATGTCACATACAGAGATATGCTATGTCCTTAATAAGATATGCCACCAACCACAAATACGAGGGGGAGTCAATAAGTAAGTCACAAATTGATGTTGGATGGCAGGAAAATGCAGTAGGTGGTTTCTAAAGCTGTTTATAGTTGATATCATCATAGAACTTTATGTTTATGTTCGCTAGATGGCGCTAGCTGTACCTTGCGCATGCGCAGCACAAAAAACAAAATGGCTACTGTACTTACAGAGTGTACAATCAATGAACAACGTGCTGTTGTGCGTTTTTTATGGGCAAAAGGACTGCCTGCAAAAGACATTCATAAAGAAATGCTTCCTGTTTATGCTGACAATTGTTTGTCCCGTAAAGCGGTGCACAGCTGGGTAAAAAAATTTTCTCAAGGACGCTCTAAAATTGTTGACGAAATTGCAACAGACGCATCTGTGCAGCGGGTTGAGGAGATGATTCGAGGTGACAGACGAGTAACGATAGACGCTGTAGCAGCTGCAATAGGGTGCTCACATGGTTCAGCATACAGCATCATGCATGACCGATTGAAATTTAAGAAAGTGTGTTCAAGGTGGGTGCCCAGACAATTGACGGACGAACACAAAATGAACCGATTAGGCTTGTCATTGGAGCATCTCTGTCAATACGCAAATGAAGGAGAAGACATGATGAACAGGATTATTACTGGGGACGAATCATGGGTGCATCACTACCAGCCTGAATCAAAGCGTGCTTCAATGCAATGGAAACATCCTTCTTCGCCTTGTGTCCAAAAATTCAAGGTTACACCATCAGCAGGGAAGGTTATGCTGACAGTGTTCTGGGATTGTCAAGGAGTGCTTTTAACCAATTTCAAAAAGAAAGGTGACAATGTGAATTCTGAATCATACTGTGAAGTTCTATCAGTGCTTCGGGATGCAATTCGAAGAAAACGTCCAGGGCTGCTGACTAGAGGAGTGCTACTCCTTCATGACAATGCTAGACCACATACGGCTCGATTAACTAAGGAGAAAATAAAAAATCTTGGTTGGAAAATTCTGGAACATCCTCCTTACAGCCCCGATTTAGCCCCTAGTGATTTTCACCTTTTTGGTCCACTAAAAACCCACCTTGGCGGGAAGCATTTCGCGACTGACACAGAAGTTGAATGTGAAGTGAAAATGTGGCTTAAATAGCAGAGCACGCAGTTCTACGCAGCAGGTTTGGAGGACTCATAAAACGATGGGATAAATGCATCAATGTTGGTGGAAATTATGTTGAGAAGTAAAGGGATAATGTATGTGTAAAAATAAACAGTTTTCAGGTTTTTATCGTCTTCAGTTTTTTTCTAAAGAGCCATTTGTGACTTACTTATTGACTCCCCCTCGTATATAAAACTGCATCGTCAGTACAATGCTGATGGTCAGCTTTCAAACTACAAGTTAATTCAAGTGTACTTAAATTGCCAGGTCCAATAACCTCTCTGCCACTGAACTGACAGTAAAACTATCCACCCAGAATGAAATATTTAAATACACAGGAAATGTGTTCCTTTGCTATAAAAAACTACACCTTACTTCATTTTAATACAGAAAACTCATACCAGTATTTCTATTTAATAACTAGTGATCTCATGTAAATTATGTTTACAAACTGATAATATTAATATAGAATCTATATTCACAAACTGATAATCTTGTAACTTACAGATTTAGTACTCATCAATTGTCCACACTGATGAAATAGTTAATATTCTATTTATAAGTATATTCTTTGCGGATAGATGTGAATTTGCTATCTCAGGAGGGCACTTCATCTAACAGAAAGATAATCTGAAATCAAATGGCTACTGCCTTGTAGGTTAGGCTGTGGGTATGGTCAAAGGCTAATGAAATAAACTGCAAACAAGGAGATGGAAGGAAAGTGGGAAACTACCTGTTTACAATTCCAGATTATCATGTTCTAAGATGACAGATCGCATTCTGGTCATGTTGCACAAGAACCCCCATCATGAGTCCTCAGAGATGCTAGAGTAAAAAAAAAATTATAACAAAAATTTGAATGGCAATGCATAAGTTAAATAGGTCACTAGAAAAACTATGCGGTAACTATAGATAAAAATAGATACAAAAGTATATAGAAAAACAATCAATAGAACAAAACAGGACAATTTTCCACATATTGGTCCAAACAGGACTTTTTTCAAGAAACTAATAATGTTGAAAGTAAACAAAACAAAAACTTTCAATGTTATTAGTTTCTTGAAAAATGTTCAGCTTGGACCAATACGTGAAAGATTGTCCTGTTTTGTTTTATTGATTGTTTTTTATATACTTTTTTCTGTATTTTTATCTATAGCTAGGTTTTTCTAGTAACCTATTTAACTTATTTTGCATTATCATGTATTTGTTTGGTTACTGAGACACCATTTTGTTCGATACCCTCCGACCTTTTGCTTATTTACAAAAATTTGAAGCAGACAGTCAAGATTTTTATGGCATGTGAAGAGAAAAGAAAAACTTGAACATTTAGTAACCACCAGAAAGATCAAGGGGAGAAGGGACAGGGGAAGAAAGAGAGAACCTTCTAGATGGGTTGTCACTTTGGCACAAAAATATATCACCAACTTATAAACAACACAAGGGACCAGAGTTGTGAAGAAGCATGATCACCTATTGTCACTCAGCAATGGCACTTGAGTCATTGAAGCTTAAAGTTTTATTCTCATTTGGCCCCAAAAACACATAGGCGACTCTGTTAATATATTGATAGTATTTTCGTTTTCTCTTTACATACTGTGAATTTCAAAAGTAGAAAAAAAGACAAGATTTTATATTTTTCACAACTGTTTATGCATTACATTTTAATATTGCCTTTTTATACTGTACATGTGTAAAAATAACTGAATTTTTGTTGTCATTACTCTCTACACCAATCATGACAATCAATTTTTTTTTAATTTAGCTAAATGTTGGGCACATCTATCCTGATGAAAACCAAATGGCAAATCATAAATTAAATCTTCATACCAACTTCAGACATGGACATTAACTTATCAAAAAAGAGAATGCTAACCACATGTGAAACGGATGTCTAAGACAAGCAGAAAAGAGGTAAAGAAGAGACGTGAGGAATGAAAAGATTACAACAACTGTTAGAAAAACAAATCACTATATAGAAAAACTAAAACTGAAAATGTTTTGAAACAGAAATAGACCACTTAATGAGAATGAACATATATTTGCTAGCTAGAGAAAGATTATATAACTTTAGAGTGGAAATAACAAGAGACAAAGATAGACCAAGAAGAAGGTGGATTGAAGCAGTTACCAATGTTCTGACGTCAAAATATCACTACCGGTACATATCAATCAACCAAATGGGTCATAGCCCAAAAACTGATCATCATTTAATCCTGCAACACCAAAAAGAAAAATCAGAGAAAAAACAAGATAGATGTTATAGTAAATAAAAATACATAATGATTGTGAATACCGGCAAAGAGTTCATATTAGTCACATATTATTGGCACATAAAATGACAACAAAAACACATCTCTGTTCTCTGGACTACATCTTGCTGGAAATCTAGTGTGGCCACTGGCTTGCAACAAATAACATCCTGCAGAAATTGAATAGCTAAGACTAAAAAAATACTGAATGTATGACCTAGAATCTTCTTAATTAAAACAATGGGGATTTGAACTATGAAGTTCTCTCAAATAGATTTCGGGTAACCCTAAATAGTTCTCTGACAGAACAATTGAGCTATGCTTAGGGACTTGAATGCTTGCTAAAAGAATTTAACATCAGTTAAATTTTACCATGTTGTTTTGTTAGGCCGACGTTGTGCTTGAACTAGTTATGGGCACGGCGTGGTGAGCGTTACAACATAGAAACCTGTCACAAGTGCTAGAGTTGTGCCCTGAAGTCGACGTCTGTTTTGGCAACATTGGGCTCGAAACACCATTGAGTCGGATGGCTGCTGGAACAGTGGGCAGAGCACTTATGGGAATGCCCCACATGCTGTGAGGCCAGTTTCTAATCAAGAATCAAGAAAATTTAACATCAAAGAATGGCAACATTGTGCGAATGTTAGATGCCATGGAAAACTAAGGCATATGAAAAAAAAATAATAATAACCAAACTGTCAGAGGTGGAGAGAGCCGCAGTTTAAATTTTTTTTAAAGGAAGTGATAACACCTATGATAAAGTATTCTTGTAACTTATTACTAATATGGCTAACAGCAAAAATAATGCCAATGATAATTTTTTATTTTAAAAGTTATTTCTCATTGACATTATTTTTTTGCTATTTATTAATTATATTAGTAATCTATAACAGTAATACTTTATCATAGGTGTTAACACTAAGATATATGAAAATACATCATAAGCAAAATACTTGACATATAGATAAATTTGTCACATACTTAAGGCGGGTACAGAAAACACTGAAATGCCCCCAAAAAAAGATGGCAGAAGTTTAGATAAAAGAAACAGCATGTCATGACAAGACGAATGTAAAAATATGCCTGAAAGTATCAAAAAATAGAAATAGAAGGAATATTTTGCTAGTGCCAAGGATACACAACATGATGAGCACATAAACAGACTTGCCTGAGTGGTATGTTGCAGCCTTTAAACGTAAATTCCTCATACCAAGTTTAGTATGTATTGTCTTCAGAAAGTACTGTTCAGCCATATTAGGTCTCAGCAGAAGGGGTGGCATTCTCAGAAAGAGCTATTATTAAAATTATGAAACACTTACTGCAATCAACATTTGTTCATGCACTTAAACTGATGCAAAAGCCCTTCTGAATCTGATCTCAAACAATGGCTGATAATGAGTGTGAGTTGCATACCCATTATATAAACACTGAATTATCTATCATTTACCTCAAATCTTCGTGACAAATGTCCTTTCTAGTTTGACAATCATAAGAAATGTTTAAGACAACTAAACACTACAAATGAATTTTTAAAATATCCATTATTAAAGAATTCCCAAAAACTTGGGGAATCAACGGTATAATTTAAAATTTCTAAAATGACACTCATTTATTATAATCAAAGAAAAATGTAACAATTCCTTCCCAAAAACTAAACACAAATGAATAAACTATAAAAGTATCCCAGAGGATATGATTCCTAGAGACTACTCTTTACTCCAATGCACACAAATGAACCATGAGAGAAGAGCACAATATCCTTGTTAGATTGAAAGACACTGCAGCATGTAAACACAAATAGTGATAGCAGCAAGGGTAAGTAATAAAATCTTTACCATTACTAAAAGTAAAAAAGTACCAGTACTAATATTAGATGTAATGATAAGAAATATTAAATGTAAAACAAAACACCAAAAAAACAAAATATATTTTCAATGGTGAGACCAGAAGGGGTCTTTGTCTAGAAAAGAAATCTAACAGCAAAATGTAAATGAATAGTATGACCCAATGCTGGAGTCCAGTGAAAACAAAAGGCAGTCAAAGTAGTAATAGTAACATGTAAATAATAGTAGTATTGTTCCTAAATGTGCATCCTATTTTTCTCTTAGACACATATGTTCAGTAAGAGGTCGAGCAATTTCAGGAAATACTGTTACTCTAATAAAACAAATGTAATAATTATTTCAACATGAATTTTTTCAAGCATGCTCAAATGCTTTTACAATCGTGGCAAAAATTATAGAATAATTTATGCAAACTGGAATCATCCCATGGAAAAAAGAAAATGTAATGTATAATTTGGCAATTCATCTGTCTGATAATGTGGCTGATACTAGAGAAGTGGTTAGAACACAGACTTCTTAACCAAGTGGCACGATTCAATACCCATTACAGGAAGAAAGTTTGTTCAATCCCAAGAGGTTTGGGGGTCCACACAGCCTCAAAAAAGGTGATTCTGAACACATCCTCCCTTGTACTATTGATCACAGACAAATAAGGGTATAATATAGTCTAGGGTTCCCTTAGACTAAAATAGTGTCAAAAACGTTCATACAAATAACCAGTTGTAGAGATCTGTGCCAAAAGCTACACACAAGATGATAATCATAGGCATAACATTTTAATTATTTAACGTGCTCTGACACTGATGCTATCACTTGTTTATGGTTATTCCAATGCAGTCTGTATGCCCTAATAATCTGCATGTTCCCATTTTTTCACTCCCATAAATTATTTCCCTAAAACAATATCCTGCATGATAGTGCTGCAATCAACAGAAGAGTCTTCATCCCAACTAAGCTCGCAGGACCCATAACACAAAGATTTGCTTGTGACAACTATGCAATAACTTACTTTTTGCCTTGGCATTGAAATTGTTTACCCTACGACGAGTCATGGTGCTGTTATACAGATACCTAGATGTGTTCCTGACATCCATCTTCATGACTGGCAACCGATGGAGTAACTGTTAAATTTATAGAAATTATCTATCAACAATGAGCAGCATATGACGGTTAGATAAGAGTAGAAATGAAAGTATGCTGTGCATTCAGCCCTTTCACTGTGGTACCAATTTGAGAACAAAACCATTGACTTGAAAATACCATCTGTAAACTTGTTACTGGCACAATCATAACAAAAAATACAATTCTAACAGCTGAATACAAACTAGAGACATTAGAGAGAATTAGATAGAATCAGAAAAAGTAAACAACAGAACTGAAGTCTCTGGAATATTAAGAATAGTATGTATGAATGGGATAAAATACAACAGCATGTGCACCTGTCTTTTTCGAGAACTGACAAAAATGTGAATTTGTCAAATCAAATACTGAAATTCCAGGGACTGCAAACTCAAATTCCTCAATGATACTTACCATTTACATTTAAGCATTGTGTTTCCTATGTAGTAATCGCTATACAAAATGTCTAAGGCAAATCTTAATTGATAGAAATCACAACAATCCTTTTTAACTGCAGTATAATGTCTTCAAACTTATTGATTTGTTTGCATTCACAATACATAAAAACAAAGCTTCTTCTGTATTCATTCTCAAACATCTGCAAGTTAGTAGGATGTAGTCCTGAGAACATAATGCATTGTGTCATTGTTATCACAGCTGGGTTGTGACATATACACCTTTCTGCCTGATATATAAGGCAATCATAACTTTTATGTAGTGTTATATCGCTGGAACAGCCAACTCCAACCAAAACCTCTTAATTATTTCCTATGATAATAACCAATCAGTGTTGCTATTCTTTGTACCCCTATGCCCAGATAAAACATCAATGGGAAAAAAAGAACAACAAAGAACATACATAATATAGAATACGAGAGCAACACTTACGAATACACAATCGCTGTCTTCGTTTTTTTATTCTTTCTATTGCATTGTTGTAAAAGTACACAGACGCTGATTTTCCACTGTTCCATAGCACGGGTAAACGCTTTAATAGCTGTAACAAATGACAAACCTACTCTATATACAGATAACTAACCAAGTGTCTGAGTCAAGAAATGATTATGTGTGCAGCAGTGACATCAAACTCAAGTAGTTAAATTTACAAAACCAATGATAACTTGAGGCTTGGGACGTATAACAGCTGTTGCAATTTGTATCAGTTCAGTTAATGGTATCGGTATAAATACTTTCCAGCATAGATGCTTGGGAACACATAATTTTTAAAATTGTCAACCAAAAATTATTTTTTTTCTGAACAGTAAAGTGTAGATAAATATTTATAGAACCAACAGAGAGAAAAAGATATTTAAGCCATGTTTAACATGGTTACTGTAATCTAGACACTCAATCTTATGAAGTTTCAAAGTGCTTTCATGAACACTGGCAAGTCAAAGAAAAGAAAGTTGAACTCAAAAGTTAAACAATACAACAGCTACATAACGATTTTAAACATGGCACAGAGCTTCCAGAGAACATTATACCTTTCTTAGGGTTAAAGGAAAAAGACAATAAAGCACTGGCACAAGCTAAAAGATGGGAGCGTATAAAACACAATTTGCAGGTCAGTGCCATTTTAGTTCACAGCAATATATGAATATATAAGAATAATTAAAGTGTATCCAAATCAGGATCTTACTTTACAACTGTTTAATTTTTAGACATTACTTTTCAGTAACATTTCCAGTGAAATGATATGGAACCAGCAAGCTGAAAATAGACGACAGGTAGTTATGGTATCGGTAAGAGGTAAAAACAAAACAATTGGATTGTGTGTGTGCGCGAGCGCGCGCGAGCGCACAAACACACACACGAGGGAGCGGGCCTTGGCGCAATCTCAATGAGAGCATGAAGTGGTTTGAGAATTTAATGCAGTAATGGCATGATTGATTTTCAGTTACTAATAAAAACATTTCAAAAAACTATATTTAAGAAAAAGAAATAATTATTGTTCCAATAACAAATTAATTTGGTTTCTTGTTTGCATAACTGACCTGCCTTTTTTACAAAGGTAAAACAAAAAAATTAAAATAAGCAGGCACATGTGTTATTTATTTTTTCAGCGATTGTTTCCCTTGGTTAAAATTACCTATCAGTTATTTACACAGGATGTATGGCTGTGTAATACAACGACAAACTAAATGCAATATTTATAAATCAGGAGAAAGCGTTTGATAGACTCAACAGAGACATATTATGGAAAACTCTAGAAATGTATTGTATAAATGGACAATTGTTAGAAAGTATAAGAGCTTTGTATAAAAACGGACAGTGTGTGGTAAGAACATTAGATGGTATTAGACACATTTGAGACAAAAATGGGAGTGTTTCAGGGTTGCTTGCTTCCTCCCTTGATTTTAAGATATAATAATAAAAATAAAAGAGGCAAAAAATGCAGAGGGCAACATCACTGATTCAGAACAAGATAACATAGAGCAATTAAACGATGAACTAATCAAATTGCTTTTTGCAGACGACCAGAGCCTCATATATGAAAATGATGAACAACTGCAAAAATTAACTCACTATCCACAGCATGTAGAAAATACAACATGCAGATCAATACACAGAAGATGGAAACAATGAAAATATGCAGAACACGGAGCCCACTAAACATACAGATAGACAACATAGGAGTAAAACAAGTAGCAGAGTTCAAATATCTTGGTAGTATTTTTTATAGACAATGGAAGCCTTGGCAGAGGTAGAAACGAGATGTCAAAAGGCAAATGCAATAACATACTGTCACCATTACTTCTTCATCCCAAGATCAAGATGGAAGTTAAAATACAAATGGTTTACAGTATATACCTACCAACACTGTGTTACAAGTGCCAAACCTGGTCTCTCTCATCTTCACATTACAGAAAGATAGTGATGTGTGAGATGAAATGCTTAAGGAAAGCTGCAGAGGTTACCAAGCATGATAGATTACAAAATGAAGACATCAGGGGAAAAATAGGTATAACACCTTGCACAGTATACAGAGAAAGGCAGTAGATCAATTGGTTTTGACCAAATTTTGAACAAGGATTGTGAATGAAATTTTTCTCAAGGGCATACATTCACAAACCAGCATTGAGATGAAGTTACCGTATATATCGTTGCACATAATGGTGTTACAAAGTTGTTCCCATATGCTAACACTACTTCAACTACACTTATTTAAACAGATTATGCTCCAAATACAAACAAGAGAGATGACGAAGGAGAACTAAACTTTTGTAGCTGAATAACATGTTACCAATAATATTACCCTGGATTAAGAAGAAACTGGGAAGAAATGTGAAAACAAAAAAGAACCTTTATGCAGACATTTTCAATTTCCTACAATGCATGCCCAAAGTAACCTTGCTAAATGTTAAGTAATTTCAGTAAACCATTGTAGTCTTTGCAAATATATCAGACTTTAGTAGCGAGTTAAGAGGACAGTGTTTAAGACTACATCAACATATACCAAGACCTGCAAATCGAAACAGACACAATAGATGATATCTTAGATGAGAATATTGGAGAAAGTCAGAAAGAAAAAGATGACAAAGACAGATGTGAAAGAAGATGGAGAAAATATAATTGTGTGTAAGAAGAAAGGTACAGAGTGATGATGATTTATCAACATGCTATCAAAAGTTTAAAAGCAATACAGCAATTTGTACTACAATGGAATGATTTGGATATGCTTATTCTAATTTATACAGTTAAAGTCTATGTAGAAAGTCAGTCAACTATGTTTGTACAATGTATGAAACCATTTTAGATTAGTGGAAAACTTAAAGAAAAAGTGAATACTGTAATTTTGTTTGTGTTCAGTGTAATCTTTGTATATGTTCAATTATGGTGTGAATAAGTACAAAGTATATTATTTTATTTCAGTTACATTCATATCTCTGGTAAAAATTTTCATTGATTAAGCTGAAACTTGAATTTAGCTTAAAAAATATATCGCAGTCCCTTGCAGTTGTACTTAACACTTAACAGTTATATGCCCCTGAGCATGGAGTGACCAACATAAGACTGGACAGTCTAAACATTGATGCTCTTGACATCTGAATACGCAGTATTATATATAAATGTTATATATCATTTTAATCAGCACAAATTGGACTTTCACTCTATATTTTATGCGAGTCTTATCGTTAACAATGTGTTGTACATTCATAATTTAATTACTGTAACCTTTCCCAAGAACATCTGTAAAAATACAAAATTCTCAAAAAACAAAGAGGAAAATACTACAATTTTTTAATTTATTTTCAAATAAGCTTCACTTTTAGAGGATCAGGAATATATATATAACATTAGATGGGCAAGAAATAGAAAAATCCATACCCACAGGCAAATATTCCACAAATTTCAAATCAGAAATGGAAGCCATAATAGGGGCAGCCAAAATGCTCATAAATTACTTGCCGAGTCACAACAGACATGTAGTCTTTCTAACTGATGCAAATCAGTATTGCAGGCAGTGACAAATCAAAAGAACACAAACCTGAATGAACTTATGGTCTGCTTACTACACCTTAGCAGCTACCAAAGAAACAGTACTGCAGTGGATACCTGGTCACTGTGGCATACTTGTAAATAAAAAAGTTAATAGCTCATCAAGGAAAGGGGGATCACTAGAACAAATAGAAAGACATAATATGTACTATGAATGTAGGACTATGATAAAAGCAGAATATTTAAAAAATTGGAAGCAGATGCACCAAACTGCAGAAACAACAAATTTCACACAAAGAGCAAATCATCATCTTCAAGCGACGAACTGGCCACAACAGACAGAAATTACATGTTCCGAAAGCTGAAGATTGGCGAGATAGACATGTGCAACTGTGGATTCAGCCCAGAGACTGAAGAACACATTCTTCATGCATGTCAACCCTAGCAAGAAGAGAGGGAGAAAATATTGCCTAATGAGACGGCACTACTTCCAGGCTTAGGGATTCCATCGATGACCTGAAGCGAATCACACAATTCATTGAAGCTATTGCCGCTGTAGCCTGATATTTTATTAACTTATATTCTATTGATTCTACATTAGAAATGTTTTTAGCAACAGAAATGTGGTTTTATTTTTTTTTAAATGGGAGAACACCTTGCTCAGACAAAGTGCATAACAGAGTTTCTTGAAAGAAGTTAACTCACAAAGAGAACTGGTTACTTACATCAGAAAGGATAGTATACATTTTTTGTACACAGTATGAGAAAAACAAACATGGAGGTGACAAAACGAAAGTTGCTGAACAAAAGGGATGGTGATGGGAAGAAGAGATATGCTAGATAACTTGGCATCTGAGAACTTTGTATTGGAAATGATTGGTAGTACATGAGATAGATGGTAGTATGCAGACATGATGACAATACCACATGATAGACTATTGCAATTCACTATATTGTATAAATGAATCTATGAAATTATGCTTTCTTAGCAACACTGCTTCAACGTTATTTCAAATTATTGCTGATCCGAAGAAGATCAAACTGAAAAATGGATGCCACATTTTCAATAATCGATCCTCATAACCCCAAAAAAGACAGATTGAACGTCAGAATTTACCTGTATAACACGCTGTTATCGTTTTAAAAAGTGGTGTTGCGGAAGAAAGATTGAACTTCAGAATTTACCTGTATAACACGCTGTTATCGTTTCATAAAATGGTATTGCAGAAACAGACTCAACACTAAACATCTGCGATAACCAAATCTATACCAAACTACAATACCGGTAAGTCTTAGAACTTTCTTAAAATATTGGCATGGAAGAATTCAAATCAAACAAACAAGCAAGAGAAGACACAAATAGAAATGTTTCTACAACAATAAGAAAATGATGGACTTCTATCAGATATGTACTTATTATGAATGAAAACAGACTGCCACTACAAGCATTAAAATGGATACCAGATATGCAAAAGAAAAATAGGAAGACCAAAAGAGACTCTTCGAAGAACAACCATCAAAAAAACTGTAGGTCTCAACAACATACAAGAATTATACACAGTAGCATCACATCACTCACACTGGAGATCTCTGGTTTCTGCACCATATTTGGTGCTTATGGTGCTTAAGGAACAAAGCTGATAGCTACATTCAGAATAGTAAATGCTACAAACTTTTTTAAACTTGCCATATGGGCTCATTCTTCGTGTTCTTTTTTGGGCAACAATCTCTACATTTATTTTCTTCTTCTGTGGATTAGCACAATGTAGTCAGCAGAACATAATGTGTTGTGTAATGGTTTAAAGCTTGGCTGGACATGTTTATTTTCACCTAGAGCATCCAACTTCAGCATGGCTTCTGAGTCACTTTGATTATCTTGGGAGGTACAGCCAACCCCACCTTCAAAACCTCCTTGGTCACCTCCCAAGACATGCATGACAGATAACAGTGTTACTATCTTTACTCCTTTTTTGGGCCACAATACATGGGTGCTGTTTATTTTAATTTTTATATTCTCACATGAAATAATGTTCCTGTTAAAAAATGCTCCCTTCCCTGTTTATATTTGCACGCTATTTCCAGTTTCCCAACCAATCATATGTGGTATGTTGTACAGCCAAACAATTATACAACTGGCAAAGAGTACTGATAAACTTGTGACATACCAATACCTGCAGTCATACCAGCGGAAGTGTAGACTAGCAGCAAGTACAAAATAAATCAGCAATTCAAATATGCATACAGATAAACAATTATTCAAGAACATCAGAAATAAATAGCTGAACCAATCTTCAAAAGGGATCTGTTCAATACATCATAAATATAAAAAAGACATACTCGGTATATAGTCAAACAAAAAATATCACACAATCACTCACTGTAATACAGTAAAGTAATTTTACTTATCTACGACTCAGAACTGGGGCTACCCGAGAAAGAAAGAACATATGTATTACTATTTCTCTCAACAATCACACATCTACAACAGATCTGCTATTTCCAGAATTTGAAATTGGGTATGAAACATGAACCAGCTCAGATGTTCAGCTTTCAACACTACCATCAAAAGTAACAATATTTCAACCAATATGATAAGTTGTGATATCTCTCAATTTTGCAACAACCTGGAATGGACAAAATATTAATTACACATATCCACAATTCTATAGGCTGTCTTAATGTTCCAAGTAATAAGTAATATTCTACATTTCACAAAAGATATATTTTTTATTTTTTAAATGATGCTGCTAGTAAGTAGGATCTTGATACAATTAAATAAAAAGTAAATACCCCACACCAAAGTCAGGAGTGATGGAAGTAGTCGCTAAAAAGTGACACAATGGATATCTGTTCCCTGAACTACATCCTGCTGGTAATCTAGTTGTCCCACTATAATGAAGTTGTAAAATAAAAGCTTTCTTTATTTTTAAAATATAAACATGGTGTGTGTGTGTGCATGCAGGTGTGTGTGTGTGTGTGTGCATGCATGTGTGTGTGTGTTTTTGGTATGAGAAAGAAAGAGATATATTGATCTTTGGCACCCTGCATTAAAATTATGCAAACTTCCCCCCTGCATCCTGCAAAGTTTTAGAAAGCAGTCGGACAAATATGAGTTTTGGTCACAATGTAAATTTTTTTTAAATTTTATGAATCGATGTTGAGGAAATCTGAAAAATGTCATAGGTGCTTGGTCTTCTGCATATAACGAAAAGTATGCATGCAGATTGCATACATAGGTACACATAGAAACACAGTAACCAATTTTTCACTCTATCAAACCAATTTTGTACTTTGTCAAACTACCTTACATTGTACTTTACAAACATTTAATTATACTCCCTTTAAAGTGCTGCTACTTAATTATTAAAACTACTATTTATAGACATCAGGCTGTGTGACAGAGGCAATGAGGCCGTCTGTGGCAACAGGATCAATCTTCATTGCAAGCAGTAGTACATCAAAACCATCCCAAAACATTGGAAAACTACTGAATGTAAATAATGCAAAAGAAAATCACTACAACCAAAAAATGCTGGGTTGATGGCTTCATCATTAATAGGATATGCTAGACATTTTTTTTCAATTCACAGAACAATATATGTACAGGAGAAAAAAAAAGTAGCTGCCCGCTTATTAATCTCTTAAGACACATTATGCATTCTTAAACAGAATATTTTGTAATGAGAAAATCTATTCCTCTTGTAATTATTCATTCAACTTGTAAACACACTAGCACGTTTCCAAAGACTATTACTCCAAGCACTTACTTGTCCTTGCCTTGAGTCGATGAGTTCTCATGTTCACCCTTGATTGGCAAATATGCAGAAAGTGTGCACCAGCTAGATTTACATTAGTCCTTAACACTGGCATGCGATAAAAGAGCTAAGATCGGGGCAATATTGATATAATAGATAACAATGTAATGGGTATCTGATACATAGAAACATTAAACTGAATGTATGAATGTAGAACCCAAATGGTGTATGGAGCATGTGGTGTCCAAACTAGCCATGGTGAGAAAGGAACTAAGAGTATGCCAGGTTCAATACACATCTCACCAAAGATTAGATACTTAATGAAACTAAATTTGGCTATAGATGGGATTAGATTTTATCTAGTTATACATATTTCAACGTTCAAGACTTGTTCAAAACTAGGGTTTAGATATTTCATGCATACAGAATTATTCCAGTCATCAAAAACAGCAATTGCCAGAAATTAAATGATGTTCTAAACAGAAATAGGTCATATTACCTATTTGCATCATATGTTTTTAAATATAAACACTGAGGATAGTAGAATCTGGAAACTATTTCTACCAAGAATATAAAAGAAGAATAACATTTATATACTGCTTATAGAACTCAAGAGACTTTACAGACAAGTAATACCAAAAAGTGGTGATTTGCACTTAATATATTTGTTAAACTGTTGTATTTAAAACTTTCTGTAGTTAAAAACCAAAAGATAACTGCAGATATGAATGATGTGCACACATACAGAATAAATAACCCAAGAAGTTCAAATCCCTAAATATTTACTGAGCAATTTTGTACAATGGATGAGTACAAAATACTGCAAAAATTAAAGTACTCCAGCAGAGCTTACAAGCTCTATTGCCCAATATAATTATCAATTGAGTGGTAATTTTTTCTATCACAAATGACTCCTGACTCAATCCAGCCTAAAAAATGAGTACCAGAACATGTGCAGTTAAGCAAGAATCATGTTCCTGATGGACTATTCATGTTAACTAGAAATTTTAGACCAGACATAAAAGAAGAAACTTGGATGGATGAAGAATAGACCATCTACTGTCTTAGTGTAACAAGAGACGACAGAAATATTGAATACCAACTAGTTAACAATCAAACAATACTACATTCACGCCAAACATTAAAATATTAACCAGGAAAATAAAACAATATAAATATGTGCTTGATTGTACCTTGGATTTATGTAAAATGTTATTTTAAACAGTATGTTTCATAGTAAATACCCAACCAATTAACCATTAAAATATATCAAACTGTAGTGCCTATGTAGAAACCGGGGGCTTGGACTTCTAGTTCTGGGCGCAAAGAATAGGATTAGTCTCCTTTCCAGGCACGTCGTAGGAGACGACTAAGGAAAATTGGATGGGCTGACAACCTGTCACCTGTGAAAAGTCATTGTCATTGACTGTCTTGCCTAAATTTACTATTTTTATCTTGTCAAATGGTCCCTATGGATGATGGGGTGGGTGATACAGGCCAGTGAACAATGTACCTTTGTCCTTTTGTGACAGGCTCTTAAGTGACAAGGAATGCTAGGTGTGCCATCACTGCAGATGGGTCAACAAATATGATGAATGAAAAACTAAATGATCCAGATATCCACGGTGCACTCCAGACAGGATGTGATGATCCTGGGATACTGTCACTTTGGAATACCTCCCTTCGGGACAAAAACATATATTCATAAACATTCCTATCCCCCCCACCCAACATAACCATGTCTTTGAGGCAGCAAGCCTTATGTGCTTGAGTGTTTCATCACCATCACCAAATGGTAGGTAGTACACATCATTATTATAAAATGAGCAATAGCGGACATCATTTCTGTAACTTACTGCGCCTTAGATTGAGTCGTTTCATGCCAAGTCTGGAGAGATTGTTATGATATAATTTCTGCGCTGCTTGAATTTTATCAAATTGTAAAACTGGTATTCGACGGAAAATCTGCAGTAAAATTAACAACAATGGTAAACAACCACAGAATAAACCTATTTACAAACTGTGGTGAAACCTGACACTTGAAAGTTATTCCACCATTAAAAAAACTAATGGGACTTTAATCAGATGTACTTGAATGAAAATATACTGCCACTACATGCATTAGAATGGATACCAAATGGCAAACAAAAGACCAAGAGAAACTTTTCATAGAACAATCATCACTACACAAAACAACATCATAGCACTAAAACTTGAGCATAACTTCTGCCATATGCACCTTATTGAGCACCGAAGGAAGAAAGATAGATATTTTAGAAACCAAAAGGCATTAGAAACCTGAATACTAGTGACAACAAGAACATAACCACATAATAGTGACAACATATTTTTAATAACAAATATCAAGCTGAAGAAAAGTGAAAGGATTCAATCTAAAAGATAAAGAGGCATTTATTATGACCAAGAGCAAATAACAACACCAACAGCACACCTACCAAGTGATTTCTTCTTCCCTTTAGCCCGCCAATATATTAGTCTAGATATTGTGTTTGCATACAGCACTTCCGAGACTCGTCTCATGTCACATGCAACAACCGGCATTCGAAGAACAAGCTGTAAGAAAGCAAAGCTACAACCAAATCTAAGATATGACAGTTAAACTATAGAATCCAAGTATCACAGACATAACTGTTTCAGTGACACAGAGCCATGACACTGTTTTGATTATGGTTCTGTTACTTGCAAGGCAATGTCAGATTTCATTTCATTTGAAGTCTGGCAATTCTTGTGAACATTCTCTAAAATTTGATAGAAATTACAAAAATGTCACTGTGTTGTTCTATGTGTCTGCAACATTTTGTCTTTTATGAAGTTCGCACATAAATTTTAGAAATCTTGCAGGTGATTATAAAAATCTAGTAACCAAATTGAGAAAGCCTTGAAATGCTAAAAAAAAATTGTGTTTATATATATATATATGTTTCACTGTTATATAGAGTGAGATTATAAGAAGTTCAATTAAGTTAATTGAACAGCAATGAACCAATGACTGAGCACCAGACTGTGATATTCAACATGTTTCTTTGATAACCTACACTTTATTTAAATGCTACCATTTAAACCTATTCCTACAAGTAATCACACAGAGATACTGTATAATGGGACAAACTGCAGTCAATCCACATACCAAATGATGAAATATCAAAAGACATTTAGGTAGGCAGTTTTACAGAGAATGTTTTACAACAACATTCTAATTTGAAACTTTGACCAAAAGACCTTACAAAACCTTCAAAGAAATACAATTGCCAAAGTATAAAAAATGACAAAACTGTTTTAAACCCTCTGTTTTAAGCTCCTAACAGCACTTGGTCACCAATAATAAAATTCATAAATAAGACAATGTGTATTTAGTGATAGTGTATTATCTGTATAGAGTGAAGAAAAAAAAGACTTGCTTACAAGAGCAAACAACCAAACAATGTGACATCATCTTCACTGGAACCCACAGATATAAAAAATATCATAACATGAGGAAGCCAAAGAAACAGAAGTGGGAACATTACTAAAGCTCTATATACTAAAACTTAAAAAATATATACATGTTAAAATATAAACTATATACCAAACATTTTAATAAAATTAATGTCAATTGTTAATGTCTTCAAACATAAATTTTTTAATGTGAAAGACTTTAGAAAACCAAATTAAGTTAAAGTAACACACAAAATAGAAATAAGATAGAACTCACTTTTTAATTGAATAATGGAGAAGTTAGACCGAGACTTTCTCATGTGCATCTTTAGACGACAATTGTTATAGAATATCTCAGTTGCTCTGACCAAATCATGGGCTAACACTGGCATCCTAATGATAAGCTTAGATACCAGATATCACATATTTGATTTTGACAACAACAAAAGCTAATAATTATTACTTATCTGCAATAACACATCTTCAGAAATATACATTTTATTTTTGGTAAAATGGTGAAATTGTGGGGAAAATGTTTAGAATTGACATCCTATTACTCAAGAGTGAAACAAAGGTCTTATTCCCTCACAGTCAGCTCAAAGTGCAAGGTAGATGAAAGTATTTTAGACAATAGCTTCAGCAACTAACCAGAATTTTCCAATTCCACTACAAGTGCCAGTACCCATTTTCGGATGAGCAGATTAGGTGACCTTTAGGGGCAGATAAGATTGAACATTGACACACAAGTGATAAATTCAGTACACAGATACTACTATGCTGTGCTTACTACCCTAAAATATATATATACCCGGTGTGTGTGTGTGTGTGTGTGTGTGTGTATATAATGATGGCCATGACACACACACACATCACGGCTATAAAGCCAGAGGCAAACCATGTAAAAGATGGACCACAGAAATCAGAGGAACAAGCTTACAGGAACAAGCTTATAAACAGCACACAAGAAGGTCATCTCCAATGAACTCTTTTACCCTGGACTCTGCAAGGCAAACAGGGGCCACAGAGTATAGATAGATATATTATACAAGTTCCCACACACGAACCTTTGTACCATTTAGTACTCAGCAACAGTCAACATGACTAATATATTACGAAAGAAACTACCGGCAGCTTCATCAACTGATTCCCTCCATATAGAAACTAGCTTAATAATTCTGACTCTTCCCCCCCCCCCCCTATAGAAACTAGGTTGATCATCTGAGCCCCCACATATTGGAATAATCTTCTGATAATATAAACTGATAGCTCTTTTATGCATTTGGAATGTGCTTATATATGAAATTTTTCTTCTATAAACCTGGCTGTGTTTTGTAAATCAACAGAGGTTCATATAGTTTTTCTTCCACTGTTTCTCTGGGCCAGTGCATTTCATATTCCGGACATTCCTAAAGACATGGTATGTTGTCTGCGGAGCCTGTAAACATGGCTGTGTTGCCAATCTTGAACAATTATGTGTGGTTGTGGGGTCCGTTGGTTCCTGATCTGAGGAACATGATGACAACTTGTTCTGGTCTGTTTATAATTATGGTCAATTTGTGTTGCTGTTGGATTTCTAATTTCATTGATCAATTCTTTTAATGGTGTGTTATTGGCAAATCTGGTTGATTATCATCAACACCCTCCTTAGCCAGACTGTTTTCTTTTTTTCCAGGTATTCCACAATGTGATGTTATCCACTGTCTAGGCACTATATGATGATTTCTTAGTTCGGTCAGTAGTATTTGTAGGTCTGGCAGTTTTCTGGGCTGGAGTGCTAGAAGTGCTGACATCTGTCAAAAACACTACAGGCTATGAACCAAGATTGCCACTTAGCAGTTCGGGATTTCTACATCGTAATTATGACAATTATTGGGGTGCAAAGGGAACGCATTGCTCTAGGCGGACCCAGGGTTAGCAGATAACCAAGATCCCAAATGTACCTCCACGCAGTGCACCCTGGAAACAGAAATACAGCAGCTCGAGCTGAATCTGGCCAAATCATTTGGGGATCGTGTCCGAGAATGTGGAGGTAGCAGATGGAAAGAGATTTGACTGCACAAGAGACAGACAATTATCTCCGACACCGCCAGCATCACCACATATAACACTGTCGACATACAGTGAAGCTAGTCAGTCAAGTCCGGACATTGGAGGGGCGGCCAATGTAAAATGCACGTAAGGGTAGATGCATGGCGAGAGACAAATATATTTCATACCGAGTACAATGAAACAATGAAAGAGCAGAACAGCGCTAGAGGGCAGCGCGAACTGCAAATAGAAAGTGAAAAGTCTCTTGGAAAGGTGAACTACAAGCTCCGTCAGCTCGAGACGAGCATCTAGTTACCTGTGTTCCTTACAGACAGAGACCCAGACCCATTCATTGGCGTCTGGTAAAGCAAGTAGACCAAATCTAACTCTAATGTCGAGCCTTCCTAAACCGGAAATATGCTCGTGAAGAGAAAGGGTTCCGTAACCGATGGGCTAAGGCACAAAAGGGACAACGATTTAGCCCTGGCCCAACTCTACTGTCAGGTTTTCCTACACCGGAAATATACTTGAAGAGAGAAAGGGTTCAGTACCTGATGGGCTCAGGCGCCATTGTGACAAGGACGCTCAGCTCGAGAACGCGTTGCTCTCAAACGCATGGTGTGAGACTCGAACTTGGACAAGGGGTACACGATGTCGGTGAATGACACCTCGGCTAAGAGGGCGAAAGAGCCAGGGTCCAACTCCTCTGTTGAGTTCTTCCCCTTAAAGAACCAGGCTCACGGATGAGAAACGGTTCAGTACCCAATGGGCACAGGTACAGCACGTCTAATTACACGAGGCAAGTTCATAGACAGTGGAACACCTCGTGCGAGTCAGGCGAGAGCAAAAATCGTCTGGGTGAAGAGTCGCCACTACGCGTGCCTGGAGACAGATATAGAGGTTGTCACGGCATGCCGAAATCGGATGTGCTAGGCCTACAAGGCGCATAACGGTGGCACAACGTAATCACGTTCCCGGCGGAAATCGCGCTGATATCCGTGATGGTTACAAAGAGCGAAAGCAAAACACACAAACAAACATGACAATTATTCTATTGGTAATTTTATTGTACTCTTAACATTATTTGGATACTTTTTTTTATATATATATATACACACACACACAGATATATATATATATATATATATATATATATATATACACATATACACACAGATATATATATATATACACACATATACACACAGATATATATATATATATATATATATATATATATATATATATACACACAGATATATATATACACACATATACACACAGATATATATATACACACATATACACACAGATATATATATATATATATATATATATATATATATATATATATATATATATATATATATATATATATATATATATATATATATATATACTCCCATTTTTTTTACTAAATTATCTGCATACCCATTTGTATATACCGGTACTCTGATACATATCCTATGGATATTCATTATTCAGAAGTTATAGTAAATGTCTTACATTGTATACTATTCTGTTCATTCTTGAGAAATACTATATTAAGTAATAATGTTACTGTAATCTATACTAACTATCGAATAAAAAAAACGGTGTAAAAAACATAAATAACAATAAACACAATAACAAGGACTTTTTTCTACGTTAGTCCAACTGGGACTTTTCGAAACACACCCAAAAAATCAAATTACTGAAATTGTGATCACTTGGAGATTTTGTGCAACGTGCATGTTAACCAGATGATAAACTAAGTGCTTTCAAAATATTTGCGTACCATTGACAGACAGAACAAGTTATAGTCTTGAAAATGTGAAATATGAATACATTTTGGTTAAATATAACTGTTTATTCTCACTGAACATTCCTTTCATTTCAGTCTGCATATGAATAGATAATCTACTATCCTCTCTCCAAGGGGTTTGCTCTCAAACAGAATTTAGGGCACTATCAACTTCAGACAAGTCTGAGACTTTTCTATAGTCATTTCGCTTGAAGCAACTTCTCAGTCACCCCATTTATTACTTCTGAAACCTGTCTTTCACTGGATGACTTGACACTGTAACTTATCTGCATGCATTAGCACATTTGTGTGTTTCTGTGTTCACTCAATGTTTGTATCCTCCACACTTTCACCATCTCTACTAAGAGTGTATTTTATTGCCAGGTGATGATCCTAAGTGCCTGATTTTTCACCTTATCTAGCTCTTGTAATGTAGTATTTGATGCTGGAAACCATGTAGTTGACCAATATTCCAGATGTGGTTGTATGCCTTGCTGGTAAACTTTTCTGCATATTTTTTTCAATTTGATTCCACTTATGTAGTTTTCTCAGGATGGCTTTCTCCTGGCATTTGCTGTTGCTTTGTTGATGTGTTCCTTCCATGTCAGCTTATGACAGATGTGACTCCAAGGGATAAATGTGGGTTATTTGTATTCTTTCAGGAGCTTGGATTTATCTTCATATAAGTTTTTTGTTTTGGTGAAAGAGTAGAGTATAGTGATGCACTTATATATGTTTAATATAAAGACTGAACAAGATTAACATTCTCCACAAAAACAAACTGATAACAAAGAGGCATGGTGAAATATTTATGTTGATTTTTCCAGTGACACCCCAGTGAAAAGGTCATATCTATGTTTATGTTGACACACAATCTGTTCATTAGGGAGTTCATTAGGTAGACAACGTTCTGGAGAGCATGTCACATGGCACACCCTCATAATTTAGTTGTTTCACCAACTTCCAGTTTCTTTGCATCTTTCTCAAGGTTCTTCTTCTTCAGCGTTCATTCTCAAACTCCTACTGGATCTCTCTTATAGTAGGACAATGGTCCAACTACACTTCCAGCAGGATGTAATCCAGAAAATGGAAATTTATTGTGTCACCATTTTATTTGCGCAAATGGCCTGACACAAAGAAACATAAAGAAACAAAGATATTACACTAGAAACAAAGAAAGCGCTATTCAACACAATTTTCTTACCAATGTTGTGTTATCAGTATCAAACTTGGACATTAGATTCTAGAACAATTCATAAGATTAACACCACTGAAATGAAATATGTGAGACATATGACTGGAGTTGGCTTGAGAGACAAAATCAGGAATGAAGCACTAAGGAAACAATTAGGGATCAAGTCAACAATAGAATACACCCAGAAACAACAAGTTAAATGGTTTTACCACATAACCAGACAGAAAGAGCAAAGTATTACCCAAAAAATCCTTAACAAACCATACGATAACAGTCGACCTTTTGGACGCCCTCGTAAAAGGTGGATAGATAGTGTATTAGAGACACTCTGAAATATAATAGCGGAAGAGGCAAATAGAATGGCAAAAGAACGTACACGCACTCCCCCCTCAACACTGAAAGGTACATGAGGACAGAAAGAAGAAGAATGGCCTGACACATCAGTCTTCTGCGGATTTCTCAAGATTCAACGTTCTGTTCCTTTTTTCCAGTAGCTTCACATGGCTTGTAGGTTTGTTCTTTGAAATTTGGCCTTAGCCTGTTGATATTTATTGCTGTGCTCTTAACGTGGTATTGTCTATGCTGTCTGGATGTTTCCACTTCATTTTGCAGTATCTCTAATTCACTACTCCAATAAGGTTTGTAGTGTTTACGGGCTCCTCTACGGATATTGTTAGAAAAAAGCCGTTAATACAGAATTTATTGACTACCTTACTGATGTTGTCTGTATGCAGGTCTCTGGCTAGTACACTGGTGCAATATTGGAACATTGTCCAGTTTACCTTCTTGTAATTCCACAGAGCGATTCTTCCTTTAATGTATTTATTTACTAGTGAGAAAGACTGTCCGTTTTGGCTGTCTCCAAGCTATTTTCCAAAACTATGATTGATGTTCACTCCAAATTTGGTGAGTGGAATGCCAAGTCTGGCGTATAGGTAATATGACATGATCTAGAGTAGAAGGTTGGGCAGGGGGCAGGGTGAATTATAAACTGGGACAACCTCTATGTTACTACCAAGGGGTCTTTATAAAAATACAGAAACACAACAATAGAAATAATAAATGAAAAATAAACTAGAACGCTTTTACAGCTATTAGTGTCGGTTGAAAGTAGTTAATAACCGGTCATAATGTGACAATAATGGCTTATAACATTTATCATCATAACATCATGCTATGGAATGCAGAGGAAGTTAACACAAACACAGAACTAGAGAACACCTTGCATCAGAAAGTACTGTTAATTAATATTTGCTAGATATAGAAAAAAACAATTTTTTTTAAATAACCTTAAAAATATGAAAGTACAAATGTTTTAGAGATGACAGAAAAGATCAGACTATCAATGGTCAAGAATAAAATCAATGCCAAAGAAACTATAACACATAACGATGATGTAGAATACGAACTTATCATATGCCAACCAATCATTTGTGCATTATATATTCTTTTAGCATTTGTTCTTACACTGGCTTTCTTTCCAAGCAATGGTACAAGTTTTTTAACAGGATGAAGTAACAAGAGTGGAGATACGTTATATTGCAACATTATATACTAAAACAAGTCTTCAATGGAAAGTGGACCCTCTATTGCGGAAACATAAATGAAAAATAAGCTTTATGTGTAAAACATTTGAATAGATCAAAGGATTTCTGGGGACCAGTGACATCTTTTTACAAATAGATCAAGTGATTCTACCAGAAAAATGAAATAAGGACAGAATTCATGTTACCTGTCCCCATCCAGACCAAATATTTGACATGGAGATGGAGCTTAGTCCAGCAAACAAAGGCTGGAATCTAAGACTTGTCGGAACATACCTTATATCAGTAGGACCAGTCTTGCCTAATCAATCACTGTTTCCGCTGTTTTTCATACTGATGACTTCTCCTTTCCTACCATTTCTTATGAGTCATTGCTTCTGCACTTCTGAAATTTATATTTGTGTATGGTGTACCCTGAAGTGTTCTTTCTTTGCTAATAGTGTTTAGTGCAGTTGTACAATGTGGATATCATGTTTGTGCAGTGTTCCTACTTATCTCCAGGTTCTTATTTCTGAGTATCGAAATTAAAATTTGTAGTACGTTTAGTGTGCTCCTCGTGACTGATTTTTCAATCAAGGCAGCCGGAAGACGAACTGTCTGGCGCTCACCTTTCTTGAGGTGATGTCCAAGGTCATATGATAATTTGTGTTTTGGCACTTTCATATTTTTCTGGAACTTGCTTTCAAACCCAGAGGGCTGCTCCAACAAAGCAGGTCTGGGACCAGAAACACCATTTTCCAACTGCTTTGACTTGGTTCTCACCATCAAGGCAATTCCTTGAAGTGGAGATGGAACAATCCAGTCAACATAAGCTGAAAACTACAATTGGTTGGACCATCCCCTACATTGATCAGGATCGCCGTTTTGCCCAAGCAAGCATAGGTGCTGAAGTCAATATAAAATTTTTTAATCATTATGGTGTTCGACCTGTGAAGTTCCCCCAGGCAGGAGCAGTGTCAGATTCTGAAACTTGACGGAATCCATTTCCCAGGTACTGGATGTCCCTCAGGTCTACCTTGTGGAGCCGGGAACCATAAGAGGAAAGTGGCTGGCAAACCAGACAAGACAATAACTCCTCTAAACACTAGAATGCAGAGGAAGTTAACAAAAAACAGAACTAGAAAACACATTGCACCAGGAAGAGATGAGATTAATATTTGCTACATACTGTAAAACCCACCTTAATTAAAAAAATAACTTCAAAATATGAAATGACCAATGTTTTAGAGTTGACAGGAAAGTTAGGAGGAAAGGTGCCACAATGCCAAAAATAACAACAATGCCACAGAAACCAAAACACATAAGGAAAGTGTAGTATACCAGATAATTTTCATAACGAACAACATGCTTGAATACATACCAAATTTACACTGCCCAAATGATATCCCATTAAACATGACCAATATTAACATCCCCAGCAAACACTTTCTGGCAGTGGAAAACTAATAACCACTCCCAAAGCTGGGGACAAATTAATTTAGACATGGGAAGAAGAGATAGAAAATTGGCAAGATAACAACTTAATCCCTCTCAATAATCTTAAGAATCCACCAACTTTCTACTAAAGAAAATGGCATAGAACCTCCAACTCAGACCTGCCATTCTGCACTCCAGAACTGGTTGGAATAGTCAAAAGTATAATAGTTGGACAACTCAGTTGCAGTGATCATCGCCCAATTATTATCCAAGTAAACTAAACAATAATTACAAGACCAACTACGCCAAGATGAAAATACAAGAAAGCAAATTATCGCTACACATAGACACACAGAGCACGCCTACTCACAAGCGACAAAAAAGAAACAGGAACAGATGACAATTATTAGTGACTTTAATAAAGGAATACTCCAAGCACCTAAGGAGACCATACTAAAGGGAGTGAGGAAGAATTATATACTGAACCAACAAACTTCAAAAACTACAGAAAGAAACTACTGCAGCGCATAGTATGCCAGACTCTACCATCGTCACAGAATCACATCATGCTACAAAAGACCACTGTGAATTTCACTAAAGAAACAATAAAAATACAGACAAAACGCTAGGGAGAAAAAACCAAAATATTAAACTTTGATAAAAAAAAAATAAAGCTGTGGAAACTAACGAAGCAAATAAATGATGGCAGCAACGTTAAGCAATTATAACTGACTTCAGCATGTCTTCTGAGTCACTATGACCCTCTATGGGTTAGGTCAGCCATCCCCACTTCCTTAACCTCCTAACTACCTCTTTCAACATACGTGGCTAGTCAGTGTTGTAATTTTCTCCACTTTCAAACCCTTGCAACACAGAGATATGAATTCAGACAAAAATCATACGCCGCAGGTGGACTGGACTAATTTCCTTTTGTTTATGTTAGCAAAACAAAACACTCAACTACGTTGATCTCAGACAAGATCAAGTCAGTGTTTGAATACCGAGAAACTGAGTATCAAGAAATGCCTTTTTCTCTACAAAAATTTTTAAGCACGAAGTGGTTTGATCACAGAGTTTTTTGTGTGCATTACTTCAAATAACTAGTATTAGGATGCATTATCTCAATGTAAAAAACAAAATAGATGGAGGTTTACTATTTTTCAATATTACTACCATGAATCACAAGCAGAAGTAAAAAGGTCAGATGAAAAGTAACAAACATGCGAACAGAACTTGTATTGGATTTTTTAAAACAGTTATCAAGTTACAGCCAAATGACCACAGCACTTCACCCTGTATCCACAACCTAACGCCATAATTCCCTTCATCGTCCATGATTAAATTAATGCCCTTAATCTTTAAATACAGGAAGAAAAGAAAATCACATGGAATGCACAGAGTGTGTGAAATAGATTCAAATTTAAATTTAATAAGAGCTTTAGCTGTATGATGTAATTATGAGAACGACAATAGTGTCATTATTGCTTGTCCAGTTTTATTTGTTGCATATTAATCTTAAAGGCCTTTTGGTTGAAACATCGATTTCTGTGTCATGTGTTACCAGTGATTAGCAAAACTTCACTACCCTGTTCCAAGCTTTGCCTGGTATGATATCGTTTTGAGTCAAATCATTAACTTTTGTCAATGGTTTTAACAATTCACAAGAAACTGGCCAACCAATGCATGGTTCATTCTCAATATTCATGTTGTTATGTGACATTTCCAGAACATTGTCTTCCTTATGAATCTCCTGAAATTTTCTCGGTTTTGGGCAAAGTCCACTTATGTCTTGGGCAACCTTTGCCTCTACTCCCTACAATTGCTACCTTCGGTAAATACTCTTTTTCATACCACAATGTCTGTTTAAATGGCCGAAAAAACCTCTTTTTTTCTCAATATTGTGTTTAGACACCTTGGATTTTGATTTTGTTTAGAACCTCTTGGTTAAACTTTCTGTCTGTGGTACTCGCAGGACTCTTCAATAATTAGACTTACGTAAAACACAGGTTTATATATCGTCTCAATGGGACACCATAGACTATATCTAACACTAGTGGGTAATGATGGGCAATGATGATCACATAAGAAATCATAAAAATTACAATACACAAATCATATTCACACAAATCATATTCAACGTTTCAACCAAAAGGTCTTTATCAAGACACAAACAAAACATTAAAAGACGACGAATAGAAAAATTATCACAACGTCCAACGGAAATATGGAAATGATATGCCGGAAGGTCAGAAAGTACATAAAAACGTAAATATATGTGGAAACGAAACGAACAAAAAGGTGAGTAAATGACGGAACAAAAAGAATAAAGACAAAGACCACACCAAACCAGTACTAGACATACTTATGTCTAGTACTGGTTTGGTGTGGTCTTTGTCTTTATTCTCTTTATTCTTTATTCTTTTTGTTCCGTCTTTATTCTCTTTATTCTTTTTGTTCCGTCATTTACTCACCTTTTTGTTCGTTTCGTTTCCACATATATTTACGTTTTTATGTACTTTCTGACCTTCCGGCATATCATTTCCATATTTCCGTTGGACGTTGTGATAATTTTTCTATTCGTCGTCTTTTAATGTTTTGTTTGTGTCTTGATAAAGACCTTTTGGTTGAAACGTTGAATATGATTTGTGTGAATATGATTTGTGTATTGTAATTTTTATGATTTCTTATGTGATCATCATTGCCCATCATTACCCACTAGTGTTAGATATAGTCTATGGTGTCCCATTGAGACGATATATAAACCTGTGTTTTACGTAAGTCTAATTGTTGTTACGTTTCACGCAGTTACCTTGTATTGATTGTCATATTGGACTCTTCAATAGCACTTTAATTCTTCTTCTTCAGTGTTCATTCTCAAACTCCCACTGGATCTCTTCTGTAGCCGGACAATGGTAGTACTAAAATTCCAGCACAATGTAGTCCAGAGAATGTAATTGTGATGTCACCATTTTATTTTAGGCAATGGCCCAAAACATCCATCTTCGGCGGGACACTTTTTCAAAAACCATTGTGCTCTTTGAGACTTTTATTCATGTCAACAGCATCTAATTCGCACAAAATTATGTTATACACCTATTCAATATAATTTCATTGACATCATTATCACCATAAGCGATGAAAAATGGTTCAAAAATTAACTGTAAAAACAGGGGTTAAAATTCAATCAGTACACAATGTTTTAAAATGCAAAGACATTGCAGACTCCCTGGACTCCATGGCAATGGGTACTGATGAAGTAACAAGAAAATAAAATTTGCCAAGTCTTGTCATATTTTCTGTGACTACCTACCACACATGTAGTAGAATGCTACTAAAGAAGTTTTGAGGTTGGGTTGACTGCCCCATACCATAGAGGGTCTAAGTGACACAGCACTTTTGCTGAATTTGGATATGTCAAGCCAAAAAGGGACAGATATCACTGCTAAGATGTTATCCATGGTAAAATGCATTTCTTTCTTCAGACTACATCCTGCTAATCTGTAGTAGTTTGAGAAACGCAGAAGTGAATAAATGTAGCTAAAACACTGTGACATTGTTATGTAAACTCCTGTCATGCAAGTAAGTCAAGGATACAGAGGGAAAAAACAATCACAGATAGGCGCAAAATATAGTACACTCACAACCAACTTCATAAACTAACAATTAAATGTTTGATGTGTAGGATACAAGTTTGTCACGACGCTAGTCCACAATATCTAAATAAGCATGAATATGCCCATTCTGAGCATGTGATACTTCTTTTCTTACCTGCATTTGCAACCTTTCGTTTCATACTTCGTTTGTAATTCTTTTGATAAGCATTCATGTAAAATGTCTGCTGTGCAAGTATGACATTACTTTTTAGAATCGGCAGCTTCCTAAACAACTAGAATAGACAAGACAAACTGAAGCTGTGAGCCTGTTTATGACGCTGAAGACATAACATTCATTATCAAAGCCTAGTCAAACACGAATAAGATAGCAAAGTCTGGTCTAATGACATATAACTTTCACTCAAATTATGCTGTGTTTGAAACTCCAAATATCTTAATGATGTTGAAAATTCCAACAACTGCAAACCTGTTCTCATGGTTGAAATCCATTACAAACTATCTTTGCAAGATTAATTACTGCACAAAACACACATCATGATTTATGTGGTGCATCTTCAATAAACTTTATCTGTGTGCTAGTGGTATCTAATATGCAAATACAGATAATGACAGGTCATTTCAATCACGTTTACATTCCCGACAGATGAAAACTACACATGTAAATGACTGACAGATGGCTTGAATTATTGGATTTAAAGTTTCTTATCAACAATTCTTGATGTGTATTCTGGATAATTTCAGAGTAGAAAATGCAAACAAACATTTAAAAAAAGCCCATGGAGATTGAAGAAGGATAACATGGTCATGTAATACATAAATACTGATTCAGCGATGAACAACTGTAGAAAATATGGACAACGAAAAGTTGTATAAAGATGTACAATAAATGGCAGTGAAAAACATGACAACAAGCAGCTACGCCAAACTTGGACAATAAATAAATATGAAAAAAGTGGACAGTAAACAACTATGAAAAACATTGCAGCAGCTATGAAATATTTTGGCAATAAACAACAATTAAAAACATGACAACAAACAGTAATAAAAAAAACTTGGACATCAGCAATGAATTGAACAACAAACGGCTGAGAAAACCATAACAGCAATGAAAAACTTGGACAACAGCTGAGCATAACATGACAACAAAAAGGAATGAAAAAGTTGAACAACAAAACAGCTAAGAAAGACTTAACCAATTAAAAAAACTTAGGGCAACAGCTGAGAAAAACATGATAGCCAAAAGCAAGGAAAAACATGGGCAACAGCAATGAAAAATGTGAACAACAAACAGCTGAGACAAACATGACAACAAACTGCAATGAAAAACTTTAACAAACAGCTGAGAACAACATGACAATAAACTGAAATGAAAATCTTGAACAATACACAGCTGATAAAAACTTGAACAACGAACTTAATGAAAAACTTGAACAAACAACTGGGAAAAACTTAACAGCAATGAAAAATATGACAACAAACAACAATGAAAATCATAACAGACAGCAATGAAAAACTTGGATAACAAACAATTTAAAACATTAAACAAACCAAATAACATTGCCTGTTGCAGCACACATGTAGTTCAGGATAAGAATGATACTACCTGGACAGATAAGAAATTGGAAGCCACATTACCCACAAGAAACATGAGAACAGCAATACTAAATTAAAATAAGTCAGACAAAATATATTGAAAGAAAACATAGAAAGTTAAATATAATCGACAGGGGTGAGGAAGTACCAAAAAAATTTTAGGTGAAAGGAAACCTAGGTTCCTATGACAAGGAAAACAATGAGGCAACAGCAAGCATTTCAAATATTGAAATTAGTCAAAAGTTAAGGTGGTTCTGCAAGGGACTTACTTCATGCAGTATACATGAGGGGGATTGTGCGCGTGCGCACCCCACCCACTGCAAAATTTCTTGTGTTTTTGTTACAGACAAATGACTAAATATAAACCTTACAGATTCCACTGTATCAGACATTATTCAAATCAGTGTATAGTTTGAACAACAACGGTTGGTAGCTGTTTGAGTAGGACCTAAATATAAATAGCATACCACACATCTTTCGTTACAGAACAAAGAAATTAGTTTATCATATACTATACCGCATCTTATCCTAGCTCGAGATATCCTCTTCATAATGTTCATGTAGGTTATCTCCTTGCAGCGAAGTGGTTGAAGGCGCAGAAGAGGAACGCGGTGAAACAACTACAAACAATGTACATGATACACAAAAATAATTGTGGTAGTAAAGTGTTACTTTCTCATCCACATATTCTTTATATTTTTAGATACTTCAAATTGCTTAGATTCCAAGACAACAGACATTTAGATGTTTAAATGTTATAGAGAAACAAAAGATAATCTATCCTTGCAGTTACATAACAGTGACATTTTATAGCCCAGAAATTATATTTGTACTTCATTAGCACTAATAGTTATTGAATCTGGTGTGGTGAGCAAATCTTATATATGGGGTAGTACTGTCTTAAAGTTGTCCTAAATGTTTCAATATTACAATAGTTGCCAGATAGTTGTTACACAGCTGCAATCCACAAACAAGGACCGCAGACCAGAAGGAATTAAACAAACACATGGATAGTTGTGAGTGGGATGAATTGAAGTTCAAGATTTATTCAAGACAAAACTGCTACAAGAAATATTGCAATCAGCAATCACAAAATCATCTCAGACCATGATTCTAAATGGGTATAATAATGATGACAGGTTTTATTATCAGATCTGTATGATTCAACATCAACTGTGTGCTAATGCTATGTATTGTACAATTAAGAATTATAATTGTTAAAATGACTATCGTAAAATGTCATTCTTGACACATTATTTTTAAACTTCCGTATTTTGATAAATCTCATACTGCTATTTTAGTAAGTGCCATTATGACATATTAAGTTACAATGTCTAACACATAAAACAATAGTATAACATCACCCTCTACCTCTTCACCCAACCATTTTGCCTCATTTCAATGTGATATACTATTTTTTTATATTAAATAAAAAATTTGGTGCTATTTTCAAATATGTATAATCAGGTCAGTTATGTCAAACTTTTGCCTATTCAATGGGATTAACATAATTCTCTAAAACTATATATATGTGGTCGGCGCTATGATAAAGTGGTTAGTGGTCTTTCTCACAAGTACAACTTGGTCCAACTTTATTGTAGTTCAAAAGCCGATCGCTGAATTATACTTGCAATACGATTTGATGTATTAGTGTCACCTAAAAATTCAACAACAGTTGAAAAACAATGTTCTATACAGAATATGCTACAATTATTTGTATATATGTATGTAGCATTCAGGATTCATCTCTTTAGTTATTCTCCACAGTTTGCTTTTAAATAACAGACTGGGTCTACATAAAGATTACTTCTATTGATAAAGTAAAATTACATCTGAAATGTTTTTTGCTTGATAATATTTCTGAATTAATTGAAGATAACTGATTTAAAGTACATGTATATGAATAAGCATTTCATTTCCTATATAAGTATTGGACAAATCAAATTTGATCCTAAAACCATTTCTTTTGCTCTATTGATATAGGGTGTGGTATATTTTTTATTTCAAACCACAAACATGTAAAAATATTTCACGAAAATAATTTTTTATGGACATTAAAAATTTCATTGACAGACACCAGACACACACAAAAGCATGCAAACACACACATATATAAAAAATATATACCGGTATATAAAAGATAGCTTTCAAAAAGTTCCCGGAATTTGTGGATATTATAGATATAAGTAACAATACAATTATCTACAATGTATTTCCATCAATGTAGTTCCCTTTGACAGCTACACTTTTGCCAACGTGCATACAGCTGCTGGAAATATTCATGGAACCAAAAAATATCAGCAGGTGCAAGGTCAGGAGAATATGGGTTGTTTCAAAGATTCTAATGTAACCACATTGTGCTTTGCATGGTACTGCTTTACCAGAGGGATCGATGTGCAAGCACATTGTCTTGCAGCATAATCCAACTGCTCTTCTGGTTGTTTTTTTTCTTCTCTTAGACGGAAGATCTCAACATAAATTTCATTGTTAACTATTGGGCCTTCAAGAATGAAATTATGGTACACAATATCCTGGGAATAGAAAATAAATTCCAACATAACATTTCATTTTGCTCTTGTTCAAACAAAATTTCTGTATCCAGGGAGATACAGCAGATTTTTATTCGGTGGACTGATGTTTTGTCTGAGGATCATACAAAAAACACTGGACCTCCTCTTTTGTGAATATATTTTTGAGAAAATAGCTATCTTAATCAGCCATAGTGATTAGGTCTCCTGTCAGGATGTCCAATCTCATTTCTTTCTGCTCAGGAGATAACATTTTGGGAACAATGTGTCATCAAGCATGGTGCATATGAAGTTTATTGTGGAGATACTGTGGCAACTTCCAACCAATATTCCAATTTTTTAGGTTATTTTCTCGACATTAAGTCTTCTGCCAGCATGAACAACATCCGAATACACATGTTTTCAATGTTGATCAATACAGTGGTCAGCCACTATATGCATCACCATCGACACCAATACTACCTTCGCAGAAATCCTTGTACCACGCAAATACTTGTTATTTCTTAATTGTGGTATCTCCATATGCTTTACTGAGCAATGCTAGTCTAGAAGGATGACTTCTCAAGCAAAGCACAGAATTTGATATTTGGACATTGTTCAATCAAGGACTTTTTCAACTTTGTTGATGCAACTAGCACAACATATACACAAACATCTGTATCTTCCCTTTGTGAGTATATGTGAAGGTCACATCTCCATGTCCTTTCATCTAGGTCATTAGCAACTTCTAAACATATAATCTCCATAACATCATCTTTCATTCAAACACTAGTCAACTATTCTGGGGACTTTTCTATGCTAACTCGTAGTTCACATACTGATAATAATATTCAATGTTCTAAACATCTCCATTCTACAGAAAGAAGATGTGTAACTTTACAAATCATATTCTAATGCCTGGTTTTTTTCCACTGATGGTTTTCAAAATCTACTTTTTATTTATTATAATTGAAGTTAAGAATACTTTTACTATGAGGTGATGTGTGTATAATTATGAGCACCATAGTGTTGCAAAATTTTTCTGAAGATCATACCAGTTTGTGTTATTAATAAATGTAAACTACTCTGGGTTGGCATTGAACAGTTTCATCCTGATATTAGAACATCTTAGTCTATGATTGGAAATATACTTTATACGTCAAATGACAATTATCACAAACTCAAACTCTTACTGTTTGATGAAGGAACTGTAAGCATCAATAATAAAATGAGATAATGGAAAACTTCAAAGATCACAAAAATATAGGAAACCGTACTCAAGTAGTCCCTTTCCAAATCTGAAGTGTAGTTAGATTTAAATTGGCAAATGGCATGATAGGGATGATGTGATCAGCATCATGATGATCGACTTTAGTGGCAACCATTTTCACAGGATTAGTCAGTCAACCTAAGAGCCATATCTGAACTAAAAGTGTATCAAAAATGAACTGACAAATCTAGACTGGGCCACACGGCAAGGAAGTCAGTACACTAAGATGTTTAGGCTCGATGTTCATAACTGTATGTCAAAATCATTTTTCTTCAGTGTGCGTTTGTGCTGATACTCGCACAATTCGATGCTGCACAAATGATGCACTTGAAACCCTACATGCTCCATTGAAAGACCAACGTGTAAAGGAAAAATACAAATATTTTTTATTGAAAAAAGAATGAGGTAGTCAAATTAAATCTATGAAATCATTTCTTTTTAAATAATTAATAACATCATGGCTTTCAGGATATATATCTGCTCTCCATTCTGACAAAGCTCATATTCCAAGACAATTAAATATACATATTACAGAGTAGCCTAAATGTTTGTTTTAAGAGTACTATAACTGCTTGTGTTGTCTGGCCCAAAAGGAGAGAAAAGAATAGCGACTGTTACCTGCCAAGCATATTGTAAGAGGTGATAAAGGAGGCATTGGGGTGGAGTTGGCTGTTCCATCCTATGGAGGGTTGAAGTGACCCAAGTCATGCTGAAGTCAGATATATCAGGTCAACAGTTATAGATATTACAGCTAAGCTGTAGAACATGACACTGCACATTCTATTCTCCAGACTACACTCTGCTTATCTGCAGGAGTTTGCGAGATGAACGCAGAAGAAGAGTAACAAAACTACTTACCAATACTTGTTTTATCTTCCATCTGGTAGGTCTACAAACTCAATTATTAACAAGCATCTTCACGGATAATATTCTAGCAATCTCGCATACATATAAGCAATGAGTGGGGGTGGGGGGGAGAGAGAAGGTCCATTCAATCAAAGAAACAACTACAGCCAACAGATAAAAAAAGATTGTTGATACAGAATTATGTACAAGCTCCATGTCTTCATATTTTATCTCGAATATTTATTAATACCACAGACATCAGCCTAAAACTTGTGACATCTTCAAACATCTTGTCATGAAATGGCACTAGTCATGGCAAATATATGTTGTTCGCTTGGCCATTTTGTCACATGACATAGAACATTGTTGGATATGTTATCTTAATATGTTATGTTCCATGGTACTACTAAAGAATGCTAGATGTTCTCTTGAACTGCTATTATGAACAGCAATGTTTTGACTCAAGCACACATTTTACAAGCATAACCACACTTCCATTTCTGCTCACAGTGGCAGTGGTACTTACAAGGATTAAAGACTTTTTTCCTCATTCGTTGTACTTGTTTCATTGTATTAACATAAACAACGGCTTCTGTACGTCCCACATTGTTACGAAGGAGAGGGATTCTTGTGAATAGCTAAGACAAATTGTATGGGAATAAACTTTTATCAAAACTATTGCCTGAAAGAATATATTTGTCCAACCTCCATGTATTGTTAATTCAGATATGTTCACTATTTCATTTGAATGCAAGTATATGTGAGACCATTTATATACAACTTTTCAGAACATACATATCTTGCATAGAGAAGACAATAGGTCACACACTAAAACTACTCTTATTATAAAACTGAAGTGGATGGGCATGATGGGGAAAGGTGCTGTGGGAACAATATTTAGAATCAATTGTATACGGAATTCTCACATCAGCACATCTATAGAACTTTACTTAAAATGTTCAACTAGTGATGAATCAAGCAAGTTGGTCATTACAATGTAATTGATGTCGAGAGACAACTTCACAGATATAGTGCTACGCAAAATTGAACTAGAATAGAGAAGAATCACAATTTATGACTAGTCTCTTACTAGAATAGGACAAAGCTCTAATGAGGGTCTCAACTAAACTTACTTCGAAACCTGCAACGTCTTAAGGATATTTTTGCCATGCAGTTTTTGTAGAAGTACTTTTCCAAGGAACCTGCTGCCTGATACTGAAGCATGGGCATGCGGCATAAAAGCTGCCACAAATAAAACAGACAAAACTATTATTTTATGTTATGTTGCCACATCAAAATTGCATATGCTGTTTATGCTCCAGTTAACATCTACAGAGGCAAAGGAAAAATGTCCACAAGATTTGGTGGCTTGGTGTACAATTATGACTTCCACAGATTCTTGGTCACTTTTTCATCTTTGGTTGTCACAATTCATTTCATTCACTTTTACTTCTACATCATATGTAAGACATTTTGGCAAGGCAATTTTTCTTTGTGTTCAGCTTTCAAATGAAATATTGGCATCCTCAAGGACATCTCACAGAATAGTGCACTGAAAGATCAATATTTCTTCTGCAAATGAATATGTATAAATAAAACACCCACGAAACCATTACAAGTGGCTATCATGAAATATAATTCCTTAGTTGCTGATCTAGATGTATAATGCCTATTTATAGCACAATTGAATATAATGCCATAATGAAGAGGCAATCCACAAAGAAAAACAGAACACTGCACCAAGGATCATTCAGATTTTTTAAAAAGAAAAATAAATGACGCTTTTTAATAAACAAATTTTGTCAACATTGCTGAGTATTATGTGATATGCGCTGTCCAATATAAGACCCACCCAGTTAATTAATTCTTTTTCAAGCATTAGGTTGCATAATTGTGCATGGTTACTAGTGCTTTCAGTATTCACAAAAACACTATGACCATCATATGAAATAAATCTCACCATGTTATATTATATTATAAAAAAACATTCGGTATAACGAGCAGCAGTTGTAAAATACTGTTTGATATATTATATCTATATTGTACCCCTTCCTGTCAAATTAAATTCAACAATTTTTTCAACAGCACATTAGAGGTTGTCACAGTATTTGAAGGTTCAAGTATGAGAAAGACATTTCATTGGTGATATAAATATAACAGGTAATGGTCTCATATGGATACAGGTCCATATGTAGGAAATACTGAAGAAGATGATCATGTGAACACAATAACACATTACTGTAACCAAATAAAAAATGACTTCAAAACTGTACACAAGCAGAAAAAAAAAAACCAAACAAACTTACGTTTACTCCCCCTTTCTGTCTTGCGCCTGTAAGCCATCTTTGCTCTGGCATTACAATACAGGTACTCAGTTAGCCTTGTAATACTTCCACTGAGCAATGGTATTCGATGCATTAGCTGGTTTTGGATGTGATCTCAAATGAGAATTGAAGGGCTGGGCATCTTCTACTCTTACAACAATAACAAAACACTTACCTTCTGATGCCTCATGCATGCCCTCCCTTCTGAGCTGATATATCACAAATGTAATTTCTTCACTATATCTCATCTAATATAAGCAAATCCATCCCTATTGATTGATGGCTTTAACCAAGAGAACACTCGCATGACCAAACAAAACACAACACTTTTACAGTAACCAGTCAGTACCTCAATAAAAGTATGATTACAGAACAGAACTGCTATCAAGAAAGATGTAACCAGGTTTTCTGAGAATGAGACAGCCAGATACTAGACACAGACCTACACCAGAAACACAGGCCTACCAAAGACCTAATTCTAGACCATAAGACACTAAGAAAGACTGACTAATGTAAGGGATTGCAACCAAAAGGAATCTTTAATTTCTTTTTATAAAATGTTCAGGGCATTGCCAAAATGTTGATTGCCAATAAATAAATTGGCCTCATTTTTTTTAAAACGTTTCCATTATAGTAATTTTGATTTGAAAACTTGTTTGTTTCACCACAGCACCAAAATCAAAAGGGCTCTTTATCCTAATATAGATGCTCTTGTTTTATTAAATGCATGATTATCTCCATATAAATGTGCTCTCTGAGGCAATCTTAAACAATATGATGATACAAAGTTCATTTTCATTATATTTTTGTTTTGCCAAAAAAATCAGATTTATATCTTACTGAATATGTATCCCAAATTTTGCAGTTAAATGCAATTTTGTGAACTTTGTATTTCATCTTGTATCATAACTTCTGAACACAACCTATCTTACTTCGTGTGTACATTTTCACACAAGAATAAAAGTATTTAAACCAACACTAGCACATCTATATAAGAACATTTGTATGTTCACATGTTACTTGACTCCATTTTCATGAGATACAATTTATCATATATAACTTTAAAACATCACAAAGTTTAACACCCACCCAATAAATGATCCAAGAGATATCCTTAGTAGCAATGATATCTCTGTAAATTATGCTGTGTTCAGAATATGTTAAACAGCAATGAATAGCACAAAGCAAGTATGTGTGAACATGTCACTTGATATTCATATTTGTTCCTATCCATACATTCCTGATGTATGATTGGACCATAATCTTGCAGTGAGCTATTTTTATTAACAAAATATGCATCATAAGAGGTAATAATTTCCTGGCATATAAATCAATTACAAGGAAACTCTTTACAAATCAAATAAAAACTATAGAACAAGTTTATGTATGTATGTATATGTAAATGTATGGGTATATATGTATATCATATTCTAATTTATGAACTCTTTGCGTCCCAAGCAATGTAATTTGTTGGCCAGTAGGTATTTAGATACTCAACATACTATGTGTCGGTTACCAAAATCACATTTAGCCACACTATATTATGAAATTGTACTGGTCAGTTTACTTATTTCAACTTCTCTTTGGCACACTGGATTTAGCATAAATAGGGTTCTGTGTCTTTAATTATCACTAATTGATAAATGACAGTACAAAGAAATAAAACATGTTTTATATGAAAAAATAAATATCAAATAAAAGGACTTGTTTGGCAAATGCCTATTGTAAAGAAAACAGCTTAGAGCTTCCTTTATTTTATTATCCATTATCTCGTAAGTAGTAATAACCATCTATTAGGTATATAATAGCTGTATGTTGGACAATTACTGCAAATATAGCAACCATCTCTTTTGACTTTACACACCACCCTGGCAATTCATGTAAACCTCTAGGGACACAAAGAGTTAGCATGTGTAGTATGAACAAATTTTAATGATCATCAACTCTTGATTATCTTGGTAAAGAATGTAATGGTTTTCAGATAATGTTGCTTTATACACTGTGTATCAATATTATTAAATTATCATGAAGATTTACAATTTGCTACACAATTTATTTGCACTTTTGTCTTTTGCCTCTTTCACATTCAAAGAGAGCTAAATTTATTTGAGCAAACAAAAATGTAGTAGCAGAGTGCATGTACATGCTTAGAACACTTAAATGAATAATATAATTAGGAAGCATTAAGAAATTGAAAAAAATCAAAAGATAGCAGATGAGATTTGAACCAGGTCCATTCAGCTGACACCAGTTTTTCCTCACACAAGTCAATACCGAATTGTCCCTAATTGGAAAAGTGGATGCAAAAGTGGATGTCTGTAAAGATATAATTAAAACTTCCAGGTCATGGAACCGTATTTAAGAATAAGACAGTCTCTTGCTCATTTTCAACTACAAAGCTATGAAGTGAGAAGATATTTTTTGTAAAGTCCCTTATTAATTATCAGAAATGGGATTGAGTATTAGATTGAGAAGGAATCAACTTCAGCAGAAGAGAATGCTAAACGACTTTTGATGAATTATTCAAAGTGACAGATTTATCTTGTGGCATACAGAAGTTTGGCGCATTGAAGAAAAATAAGCAGCAAGATCAATCAATCAATCAATCAATCAATAAACCCGTAACCCTTCAGGGTCGTAGGGGTACCACATTGGATGCCTCAGCACACAGAGTCCTCCAGCGAATTCTATCCTCAGTGATGCGGATGAATGTAGAAATATCTTAGAAAACACATCCATGTAACTACATCATAAGGACAGCTCGAGAGAAGATGGGCACCACAAGCTAAACCTTTTGCCCACTGAAATATTACAATGGATAAGTACGGAATGGATATCAATACAGATAAGAGCAAAATCTTGGTAAACAGCAGAGACACAGAAAACCAGACTAATATCGTGATGAATGGACATAAGCTTGAGGAGGTGAATACCTTCAAATACCTCAGATCCAGTATATGCAGCGATGGTAAATACAAAGCAGAACTAAAAGTAAGGCTGGAGATGGCTTTAGCGTCCTTGTCAAGCCTAACTATGATTTGGAAAAGCAGCATCAGTGTTGGAGTGAAAATCAAACTGTACAAGTTGCAGGTGCTTTCTGTTGTGTTGTATGATTGTGAGAGTTGGACACTCACTGTGGACATGGAGAGAAGATTACAGGCTTTCGAGTACAAATGCTACAGACAAATTCTATGAATTTTCTATAGGGAACATAAGACCAATGCGTACATAAGAAATAAAGTAGAGATGTGTGCAGGTGTTCAGGAGCCATTGGTTTCAATAGCAGCAAGATAGAACTTTCTGGAAGTGAAACAGATTTCATTCTGAGACCTAGATGCAAAGTGCTTGAATGAAAGGAATTTTAAAATCTAGTAAGCATCAACCGGATAGCATCACAGAAAAGTGACATTTGCATTTGCTAAAATTGTGTCTGCCAGAAACGTCACATTGTGGAGGAGGGATATTATCTCCGTAAAAGTTTGCTAGGAATGAAGAGTCATATAGACCAGTGCTTCTCAACCTACATGATATTTAGATTGCTCTCATTGTGACGAAATCAGATGAATGCAATTATCTACGTTTTAGAGAATAGAGTAGACAGAGTTTAATAAGAAGACTTTGTATACGAAGAATGTTCATATAGACTAATATCCAGTGCTGAACCTGTAGTTACAAGTACACCTTTAGATTACATTATCTGCTGTATTTTTTAGATAGCCAGATGTTTTATTGACTTGATGTTTATTCTTCTGTGTTCATTCTAACTGCAAATTGCAGAATGTTGTTTGGAGAAAAGAATGTGTTGTGCTACAATATGCTACACATGTTAATTTCTAGATCTGCTGAATTCAGAAAAATTTGTCAGTGGTTCTTAATTAGAAACTGGCCTCACAGCACGTGGGGCATTCCCATAAGTGCTCCGCCCTCTGTTCCAGCAGCCATCCAACTGGATGGTGTTTCAAGTCTAATGCAGCCGAAACAGACGTCGACATCATGGCACAACTCTGGCCCTTGCGACAGGTTTCTTTGTTGTTCCATCCAACCAGGCTGTGCCAGTAACTAGTTCAAGCACAACGTCATTGTATAGATGACGTGCCATGAAGCTTCTATAAGAAGATAACCTCAATATAAAAGCATGTCGTCTACTAAGGTTTGTCAGTAAATCTGTGTCAGCAGAATGGAGGCCTGGTTCAAATCTACTTAGAAGTCTATATATATTAGTAGTGAAATATGTGAAAATTAATGTATTTATATAACAATATTGTTCCAATACATAAAAACTATATATATAGGAACAATATTGTTATACTGTCTTAATAAATTCACATTTTTTACTACTTATGTGTACTTATAGTGTACTTATGTGTACTACTAGTGTACTTATGTAGTTTTATATATATATATATATATATATATATATATATATATTACTGGTCCCAAAATAATACTAGTTTTAACTCTTTGAACTATCCATAACAATCCTCATTACAACTGTCACAATACACAATATAATCTAGAGTTGAGAGCATACAATGTTGATCTAGTGATTTAAAGTACTGATGGCATAGTGTCTATCCATTTACTATAAATAATTCAGTTTTCTTCATGCTTAAAACAGGAGCATCTATACTTAAACTAACTCTAGGAAATATATTATATTATTAAATAATCATTTTGTGACAAATCACATTTTCTCAAATTCAGAATGTCAGGATTTACAATGCATGATATAGTTTTGATTTCAACAAATAATTGTTAATATATTTAAATGCAAACTAATATTAAATCAATCATTTGTATAATATATAGTGTAGTTCTTACACTATGGTCTCAAATCTGAGAATGTGAGTTGTGAAATGTCACTACAAAAATATAATATCATCATAGTTACTTAGAAACCCACTGACTAAGGCTGTCACATATAACACAATGGGTTGACATTTAACGTACTTGCATTGCATTCATAGAGACAAACTTTATATGATCACTGTGTTGAATATAGCAAGAGAAGCAATGAACTTATTTGATATCTATTTTGTTCATTGATTTTTCTACATTTATTTATGGGAAACAACTCTGTAATGCTGAAAGTAATTTTTTATTACATTTAATGTGGCCTTATCTTAAACATGGTGCCCCATTCTCAAGAGTAATTGTGGTCATAATGTTAGATATTTTGGAATTTCAGTTGATTTTCTAATATTTTTTTCATTGGAAAATGAAGGTGGGGATATTTTTTTAGAACAGTTTGCAGACAGTCCATTCGCAAACTTTGCAGATTAACAGGATATAGTCTGAAGAGCAGAATGCAATGTGGCATGGTTTACAATTGTGCTGTGATATCTGTGCCTTTCTCCCTAACACATCTGACTTCAGCATTATTTTAATGACAGTAACTGGTTATTTGTACAAACTGTCTACAAAAACATTGTTAACTCTGAGAATATTGCATGCTGCATCTATGTTCAAACTGTGAAAACTGTGCTGGTAGCTAAACCATCAGCTGCAAACACAAGTGCAGTAGTTTATCATAGTTCTGCTGAGAGTGTTGATTATGCAGATTATGGTCTGCGGTTATATATAATCATCAACATCTGAGACGCCCAGAATGATTTCTCAAACTAGTTCATGGCTGGCACTGATATTTACTGGGATGTCGAAAATTACCTCCATTCATTGGTACTGCTGGTTAGTTTTGGCCACAAGAAGCATCTCATTTATTCTTTCTTTTTCAGTAAAGAAATTCTTTGTTTGTTGAAATAATCCACAAAGAATTACTGCACTACCAGACTTTTTTTGTCAGGTGCAAAATAACAACCACATTTTAAATGAGAGGTTGTGTTATATTGACTCACTTGAGTGTTACTAATTAGGCCCAACATCATATCATGCATGTGATTGTACAAAATAAGGTATTTCTATGAACATTTGATAATGCTCTTCCAGTCATTGTGTACTCCAACAGAGAACATATGCATTGGTGATATGTGACCAATAAGGACAAACCCAATCTACTGGGTTTATAGATGTATGAAATGTGTGAATCAAACTCTTAACATGTGTGACTGAAACACATTGTCAAAGATCCCAACAACAAACCAGGGAATTTTTTTAGTTTTTTTTCCACACATAGACACATGATGATGAACAGCACTATTGCATGATTTTCAGATCTGACATTTATTTTCCTTTCATATTATACAAAATTAGTTATTTTTAGTACACCCTAAAAATCTGTGGTATCTGGAAAAGCAGGGGGATTGGTGGCAGCGTCAGTCAGTGGGTTAAGAATACTTCTGCAAATATAATCTTTAATTTAACACAAAATACCATAAAAGAATTGGTAGAATTATGATGTGAGATTTTCCATTTAGTAAAAGTATGAATGAATGAAGGTGTAGCATGAGATCATCAAATTTCAATTAAGTGTTGAGTATGCACTAAATATTTTCATTACTGCACATTTTCCTGTGGAGCTCAGGAAAGAATTTAGCTGTGGTAATAAAGGCAGTTTTGTCAGGGCAGTTGTCACAAATTGTATAGTTCAATTTCAAATTATACTTCCAAAAGATAAAATTCCAATCAGCCATGATTTGAGCCCATGATCACACAACTGTAAGACCTGACATTTATCCCTCTGTACTTTTACCACAAGTAAAAACACCCCAAAAGAAAGATGCTGCATAGTTGCTGTCAGTCAAAGACAAGCATGATAATAGCAACATTTTTATAACATTTTGATTGGCCAAGTAAATGGTTATTATTAATTTGAGCACATCTTCAGATCTTGGGAGAATTTATCAACAGATAATTCTTAGCATTTTATGATCCTGTCTACGATAATACATTCACACTAACTTTAATCATGAGGAAGTGGAGTGCATCCGACAACTTTTTACAAATCTCTTGTCGATGACTGATGAATGTATTCGCCCCCCACCCCACAAGCCCCATTGCTAGGTCCCCAGTAATCAATAAAAGAAGTCAATTTTCTAAAATTTTGGTTACCAGATTATTTGAAATTTGGCAAGTTATTCATTTGACTTCCTTTTTCTGCAAGTATTAGTGGCAACATGGTGCTAATGTCAATATGATGATACATTTTAGTGGCAACATGATGCTAATGTCAGTGAAATATTGAAGACATTTTCACAATCTGTCAACATCTTCAAAGCTGGGCATTGCCATGAAAGTGTATTTTCAGTAAAATCATTATGGATTCTAATTCGGAAGATGAATTCCAGAGAGGTAAGTTGTTTTAACACTCACAAATATATTTGACCAACATATTTTCTATAATTTGAGGTCAAACATTTGAGCGATTCAGTTTTGGACTAGATCTAGACATAGAAAACAATTTTATGACAAATCTATAAGATTTATTAATTTTCCTCAGTGACATTATGAAAATTTGACAGTTAATACTGTCAAATTAGCTCTGTATCCAGTGCTGCCACTTCATAAAATTTCCACAAGAGTCAGAAATTTTTTTATTTTTTTTTTTAAATTTATTTGTTTTTGTATTTTCTTTTTAAAAAGTCTATTACTTTCTCACATGTCTTGTATCACAAACACAACTTACAACAATATATGAGAATTCATATCTTTATTTATATGTACAAATATTATTTAAATATCTCTAGCAACAAAAACATTATTGTGTTTTTCAAAACAGTCGCCAACTGTTACGCAACATTTCCTAAAAATAATCTAGCTGTTGTGGAGAATATTTCGTAATTATGAACTAGTTTGCTATATGTTAATTAGGACCCTATGGGTACAATATTGCGCCTACGAGTGTACACTCCCGGGGGGCCTTTGGGTGCAATCATGTACTATACGATATTGCCCGATTCCTGAGTACGGAATGTCACGAGTTAAGCTCATATGACGCAGAATTCCCACCACAAGAAGCTAGGAATACGTCACAGTCTAACGGTAAAATTCCTTTACACATTATGATTGTCATAAGGGAAAAGCCGGTTGATTTTGTCAACGCATTTCTGGAGCGAGTTTGGTCATTTTCGGTGTCGTATTTTACTATCACATAAGAGTACCACGTGGCATGGGTAAGTGTTCGTGACTACATGTTCTAATTGTTGCTTTTTTGTGTTTAATATGTTGTTATTTGATAGGAATGTTTGTGTATTAATTCAAAAACAATATGTATCAGGGGTGCCATGTGTGTGCATGGAAAATAATTATGTTGTGTCAGCCTAGACCTCGTGTTGACCTGCGGACATTATATGCGATTTCTTCACATTTTCTAAATTTTTTCATATTATATTAGTTTGTATATGAAACAATATTAATATTGCCACACATTGCTGAAGTATTAGGGTCGTCAAGAAGTTATATTTGCAATTTTTTAAATGGCGTTTTGAGAATTTCCCCCCAATTTTCATCTTCAAAACTTACAACTGTCATATCACACATACAACAACAACAAAAACATGAATATATTCATTATTCACTCCTTTATTTACACGTGAAAAAATTATTTTCATATCTTTACAAACAAAAAAGTTATTGCGCTTCCAAAACAAATTCAGCTCCCTCAGGGGATATTGCGTAATTTTAATTCAGGGCTCTAAAGGTTAATCACATTAAAATTATCATATACTTTTTGCTCCAATTTTATTTCTGCAATCATGGAAAAACCAGTGATAATCACAAACAAGTTATGTATTGGAACAATATTGCTATACTGTCTTCATATACCTGGTATATTAACTTTCACTTATTTTACTACTAATCTACCTTCCTCACAATTAAACATTGTCCTCCAGCAAGATGTTTTGTTCTTTCAGCTAATGGACGCATCAAGATTATTTCACTTACAGGATGTGATATCTCTACTCTGTGATGTTAGAGGGAAAAACAACTAAATCAATATTTAGATTACAACTTCAATTTTAATAACATTCAACTATGTAAGAAGTATTACTTTGTGATCTCTTGCTCATTGATTAATAGGGAACATTTTGCCTACACCATCCCCAAGTCTCAACACTTAATTCAAGTTGAATATTTCATGCAGAACTTAAATGAGAATGATTTGAAAACTTACCTCGGCCAAAGCCTTGTCAAAGAGTTCTTTATCACGCTTACCCGTAAAAGGGTACAGAGCATGAGCTTCACGCATGTTGCGCTGAAAAAAAAGTCAATTTTGTTCTTTAGAAATACTTGCTCCATGGAAATTTAATCACATTTTTAGTGATATATAGAATAAACAGCTTCAAAAACCATTACACACAAAAATTAACTGATATGCTTTGACACATAGTATCTACAAGATGGCAACTACAGCTAGAGAATATGATCAAAATTCAAACACGTTGCTGACCAGCAATCCAGAGCATACATATCCGCCATTAACAAGGGTGCACGCAAAATTTTATACATTGACCTCACTCTTTAAAAATCTGTATAAAATCGATCTAGCCCGAGAGAGACTGGAAACTTTGTATGTGTTGTAATGACTAGTTGCACTTTCTGAATGAATTTGAAAGCTCCAGGGTTATTTCAAGTGCAAAATTATCATAATGCTAGGTCTAGATTTACATTAATTCATATGTATCATACAATATAACCTTCAAAATCTCCGATATTTCATGATAAAAACTCATCTATGATATCTATTATCTGTATTCCACACGTGTTGCCATTTTTATACAACATAATTTTCCAGAAAAACTATTTTTAGTAACATTGCAATGGGTATTACTTTATTTCTGATCTATCATAGCGTTTGTGACGATCGTCGAAATTGGTCATCAAGGTTCTATAACAGAAATTCTATCGTTCAATTGGTCAGGCATATACAAAAAAGTTACATCAATATCACATTAATGTGTAGACATATAATTACCAGATAGTCAAAGAAGATCCGACAATCAGGTGTGAGCTCTAATAAAATACTAATTCCTCCATAGCACTCCAATTTAACAGTCGTACAAATCACAGTAGAATTGATGCTTTGGTTTGGTTCTTCGTTCTGATGACCGTCAGCCATTGTCCCTCAAAGGCTGTTTGATATACTCTCTGGTGTGTTCAAATCTCATAGACTGAACATTCTTCACCATTTCTCTTAGCCTTAAGTCCTTCCACTCACATTTGTATCATCTTTCTATTTTATTTTGGGTTTTTTTTACATTGGCGAATCTTTTTTTTAAACTTTTAAGATTAGCAGGATTGAGTCCAGAGAAGGAAAATGCGTTGTCACGGTTTACAGCTTTGCTGTGATATCTGCACCTTTCGGCTTGACATATCTGATTTTAGCATGGCTTCTGTGTCACTTTGAGACTTTATGAGATGGGACAGTCAAAATCTACTCCCATAACCTCCTTAGTCACCTCATACGTTAGGCATGACAGGTAAATAGTGTTGCTATTCTTTGCTTCCCATTTTGGGACCTGCAACAGAGCGGATTTGGCGCATGCAGAACAAAAAAAGCACACACGTACACGTGCAAATACGCACACACACGAGGACCATTCAATAAGTAATAAACTGCATCAATTTTCTCATCTATTATTGAAGACAGAAGCATGAAATTTTGCATACTTCAAATATGGCATGTGTTGATTGTATCCATCAAATTGCACCACAATCAACTGAATAATATGGCTGCACTAAACCGTTTAAATAGAGCCTGTTAGCAAGGTGCATTACAAGCAGAAAATTGTGATTCCATTTCTTGTTGCAGAGCGGAAAACTGTTGTGAACGTCCATTAATGTCTGTTATCTGTACGGAAGTTTTGCAGTCGATAGGGGTAGTCAGTCGCTCGGTTCCAGGAATCATTGAATCAGGTAGCAGAGATACATATCTGTTTGATAGGATCGCACTATGGTTGTCCTGCCACAGTCACTTGTGCACAAATGTTGAAATGTGTTGAGGGAATCATTCTTGCAGATAGGCATTACTCATAGACTCTGCCATGATGGTTTAACACACACTGTCGCCCGTGTGTTGCCAGAGCCCGAAAGGGGAGCAAAGAAAAGGCAACTAAGGAGGTTATGGGATGGAGTTGGCTGTCACATCCCATATAGGGTCAGTGACCCAAAGCCATGCTGAAGTCGGATGTGTCACGCCGAAAGGCGCAGATATCACAGCAATGCTGTAAACCATGACACAATGCATTCCATTCTTCGGACTACATCCTGCTAATCTGTAGGAGTTTGAGAACGAACGCAGAAGAAGAACACACACACTGTGCCCTTTAACTTTACAGACCAAAACGTGTCCTATGGTGGCAGTCTAAAGTGTGAAAACAGTAAGCAGGGATTTAGGCAAATAGTTTATTATGCCCATCTCGGATAAGGAGCTCGGCAGCCAGCGAACAAATCTTGTATAAATAGCCAAAATATCGGAGGATGTCAAAATATCGGAGGATGTCAAAATGGAAAGTGCAACAGTAACCAGACAAATAAGAGGTAAATACTAAATAAAGTAAACAGGTTACTATGAATACCTAACTATCGATATAAAATAATAAATAATAAAACATAGAACAAAGGCAATTATCAACATATCGGAAACAAATCTTGTGTAAGAAGGATATCATTCCCCAGCATACCCTTGGGATTCTAGGCCCAATTTTCTCTGTATTACTGTGGGGCAACCAGTGTCAGTCAAGTTGGACTTGGGTTACTTTCCCCCGGAGACGAGAACTTGCTTCTGGGAAATGCTGCCAATAAATGTCAATACAGTGTCAGTCTGAGAGTGTAAGCAAAATATGCTTTCCGACTTGTCGCCGCTTTATCCATGGGCAATAAAGAGCTGTACTCAAAAGTACATAAAGTGTTGAGATCAATAAACATTGAAGGGGGCAAAATAACAATATCTTAACCAGAAAGCTATGGTTTTTTTTTTGTCACATAAATAGGCATAGCAGTATGGAAAAATTAATAGCTGAGGCATAGTTAACAGCAACAGGGGAAGAGGGCGCCCTAGATGACGATTGCCCAGAGATATATCAGATTGCTTAAATATGTCTCTAGCTGTGGCAGATCTACTCGCCCAGAATCACGGGGTGTTCAGAGAATCCATAAGGAAGACCACGTTCTGGAAAGAATATGTCACATGATAATGACTCCTTCATACCCTGGAGTATCTTCTCTCAGATGGCATATTGAATAGTGAAACATGGCTTTGACTTTCAGGGGATTTATTGCAGTGAGACTGTTATTAGACATCATTTTGGCTGTGTTCTCAACCATGAACACTTCAGCTGGTTTCACATAATTGTCACCATAGTTTTTCCTTTTCACAATGCTGCCCTCTAGCATGTGTTCCTTGCCCCAGACATACTTAATTTGTACCCTAATCATTATTAAACCCTGATGACATCTACCCATATCATGGACTTGCATGTCAGCTATCTGTTATTACATTGCAACAGTTTTGCAGATTTATTAGAGATCCTGGAGATACTGCTCCTCTGGTTGCAATCAATTCCTATCCCATCATTTTCCTGAACAGACCCACATGTGATCCCTATCAATGTTAGCTAGATACACCATATGAGCTATGGTATATCAGTTTCTAGAGGTGCACAACATGGAGGTACTTTTAGGATCTTGGTTATCTGCTAATCCTGGGAATTGCACGAGAACAATATGAAATACTTTGTAGCCTGCTAAACGAAGTTGGTTGTTACTGATTAACAAAACTGATATATCTTTGAGTGTATGGTTCTCAAAACAAAAACTGACAACTGCTTAAGTGAATGGTTCTCAAAAAAGTTACTTGGGCCTGAACTGCCTGCCTCAATAAGACTAATTTTGTCACAATAGAAGATCATTACAATTATGCTCATAAATTTGTTTAAATGTCTCTGAGAAAACGTTTTTGATACTTACCAAAAATGTTAAGTGTTGATCTGTTCCTTTTCTATAATACATTTCTAGCTCTTCTTGTTGGGCACGGGTGAGAGCTGTTGGTGAAAATAATAACTTTGATTACCACTCCAAAAAACATCAGTGACTAAATCTATTGTTTGGTCCATGTATTGCCAATGATCGAGGTTACCTTCAATCTGCAGCGTGTAGCCATATGACCAATACTCACCAGTTCGGCAAATATGAATATATTTTTTCGGTGTCTACAAAATTAGTAAGGAATCAAGTGACTTACAGAATTTAATGTACTAACAAAACAATTTCAAATGGATTTTTTTAACAGTTGAAAACAAAAGACAGTGATTCTTTAAAAAAAACTTTATGAAGACACAAAATAACAAAGGGAATGAATTGGACAAAATAAAAATATGTACTAAATTAAACAGAAGCTAAAGTTCAAGAAGTGTAGTCAAACCTTAAAGTGTAATATGAGACTGAGCTCAGAAAATATGAAATCACAAACTATTCGAACTACTAGACCTAAGGCCTAAAGAAAAACAACTTGCTGACCCCACACGGAATATGCACAATATGGTCCTCGGACCCAAACAAATTGCCTAAGTTCAAAACATGATCCGTAGGGAAAGGTTTCTGAAATTAAGCATCATTCATGAAACATTATTATGCACTCGCAGTCATCAGCAAATGCTCATGAGACATGACAATGTGTTCAACATGTCATTAATAGTAGTACTACAGCGCAACAATTCAGTATTCCTTTGTGAGCTCATTTCATGATGTAGATATGTTGCAAGAAAAAGTTGTGTATAGAATGTATATGTATGTATGTATGTGTATATATATATATATACACACACACATATATATATACATATGTATATTCTATACACAATGTTTTCTTGTAGATATGATGCATTCATTGTAAGGCAAAAATTTAGTATCACACAGAACACATTTTACGGAATTAGTTATATATTTTAAAGTATACCTCATCAGCTGTGGCAGAGGGATGAAATGAATGAAGATATTGACTTGTACAAACTTGCTAAACGTTTATGAGCAAAGTGCAAAGCTGGACCATCATTGTTGCATTGATAGCATGAAAGTGGTGTCTAAATATTTAAAAATAGCTGAAAATCAATGTTCTTTTACAAGATATGTTTTTATTATTATTTGTAAGCTAAGGTAAAGTGATTTATGCAAATTGTTTTGAATGAAACTACTTTTGGTGTGGTGTGGTGGTAATGAAGTTAAAATATTTCCCCCTCACTCATGATGATGAAAGTTCCAACCTTGGTTTGGTTCAGGTATTATCTGGGTTATAATAAGAAGTTCAAACTGAATGAGTCAAAGCAAGAGACCTTTAACTTCCCATCCTACAATAGTATCCCAAGTCAGGATCAGGAAATACAAATTTCAATTGTCTTTCTTGTGATGGTGCCACAGCAGGGTTGTAATTAAGCAGAGTACACTGTCATGATGAGTCATGTCTGCAGATATTGCAACAATTCTTTCAGAAACATTAAAGACAGATTTTGATAAAGAAACCATTGTAATATATCACTTTCATCACACAACAAACACATATGAAAACTACAATTTCAATAAATTGTCAAAAAACAAAGCTAAAGTATAAAACTGGCTTTTATTTTCACTTGACATATAAATCATATTTATGTAATGGTTGTTTTCTCAAACATCCTGCATGTACAAGCCATACATTTCTGTGAATTAAGTTCTAACTGCTTTATAATTCTACCATTTTCAATTATAATTTGAATATTAAAAAAAGTACCAATTCTAGCATCACAAGGGAATTTTAATCAGAATCAAGTCAACAGGTTCGATTTCTGCTGCAGGCAATTGTGCATCAGGACCTTTCAGAGAGCAATGGAAAATTACTGACAATAAATATTGCCTAGAAAATAATTACAGTCCAAAAAGGCTGGATTCATTCCAATATCATAAATAAGACATGCTACCAACATTTATTGGTGCAGTATAGTGATGGTAATTAGCAATTTGGGACAAGCGATGGAATTTACTGGTACATATATTAATTTCTATAAAAATTTCTGTCTGTTGACTTCAAATGGGGTGTAATAGCAACACATGAGCTGTTCTTATCCAGTTTTATTCACAGGTTACGAATAACATTTTAATAACAATAACAGATATACAGTAATCTAATATGCCCACAAAGTAACAAATCAAAAAGACAACAAATAATTTTTCATATGTTGTCTTGACAGTGATTTTATTTTGTTTTGATGCAGCATTTACAAACTTCTGATATTTTATAGTTTGAATTAGGTATTGATATTTTGTATTCCTGACATTGCAATTATCAATGCTATAGTATTAACTAAGTATATCCATGTTTCCTGTTCTACAATAAACATATTTCAGTCACTATAAAAATGGAGCTCTTATCAGCTTAATGCTTGGTGGTTGCATGTAAATAACAGGTATAGTGGCTAAAGAGGTGATATAAATATTGGTCATAATCTGATAAAAACCCTCTCTGAATAGGATTTCTTACCAAAAAATTGCACACTGCAGAAAGCTAGAAAGCCTTCTGGGCATGAAATAAAGCTCTGGAGAAACCTTTCCATTGCACAAAATTATAGCTCTATTGCTCCTAATTTCTGGGAATCAAAACAGAAAACTGGTACTATCAATTTTTAGTATTTCTGCTCACAAATGATCGGCATAAGTGAAAAAATATTTGTAGCTACCAAGAATATGCTTCCTAATAATTTTGCAGTTGTGGGTATGATTACACATATGTTCAAGAATCAGGATGGCCATAGAAAACTTATACAATAAAAAGTGATTCAATGCATCTTCAATACATATTTTAACATTAATTACAAACATGCAATATTATTTGATTGTAAAAATGTTAATAATCTATGCTAAATTTACTAGAACAATTCTGATTTCACCTATTTAAGTCTTCATACCATTACAAATATGATTAAAACACTAACACACATTACACACCAACCAATCTGTATGGATGTAATGTACAGTAATTCAAACAAATAGCACAGAAAACTGCATTAATCCATATTCCATGCATACTCTGCTGAACACAACACCAATCTTTGGACAAAAAATAATAATCTCATTAAATGTGAGCCTGCTGCACAGCTGAGACCCATTTCATAAAACCATGAACAGTAGTTCTTGGAACTCTTTTTTGCCACAGTGAAGAAAAATAGCGTGAGGCTGCTGATGCGCCATGGACGAGCCCGTATTTACCAATCTGTAGTTTCTCATCTTGGGTGTATGTTTCATTAGCTCCAGTTCCTAACCTCTTCCTTATCTGAACTTGTCTGATGCTGTATTCCACTGCAAAGGCAGGTGAAAGAAGGAATTGGTAAAAAGATTGCTGTGAAAGATATTTCTTAATAAATTATACTTATTACTTCCCTCCCACCCAACAAACTACTTTACAGATACAGGAGAGAAGACACAACATTCAATTTAACTCGTAGTGGACCAAGCAACAATCTACTTTAACATTTTTCCCTATATATCCCTATTGCCCCTGGTCCACTAAGAGTTACTATATGAACACCCGCATTCACAGTCTATGTAGTTGAACAATTGTGTCAACAAATAATACACAAAATACTAGTTATTTTGAGCTACATGTTAAAAAAGCCATATATAATGTGCACTTTTCCCACATAAACTCTTATTTGTATATGGGTAATACTGGCAGTATTTTAATTTTGGTCTATCAGTATTAAAAAAAACAAGATGGTGTCTTCAAAAATAGTGCAGACAATGTTACCATCAAGACACTGTTTCATCCTTCAAATGTTTCTCAAAAATACTAGCCTCAACTGTTTGGCACACCAACCTAATCTGACATGAGTGAACATACATATCCATATGTTTGTTATAATTCTACATTTTCTGACAACTTTCTGAGTAACCACAAAAACAGTCTACAATAAGAATTGATTATTAGATGTTTATGTTACCATATTTCTTATTTGTCAACTTTAAGATTTGTTTCCCAATAATGTGAAGAAGTATACACACCACACTAAAAAAGATTAGACCTGAGCAACAAAGCAACTACCTAGATATGCTATTAAGCAGCACATGAAAATATCACTTTTGTAATTTTTTCTTCACCATAGCAACAAAATTTTTTACAGATTCTCTTGGAATACGTTTTGCATACACATTAGAAAAATGCCTGGCAGCTGCTGTTGAACCATAAATTAGCGCAAAATTGCCCATCTTCTCTCTTTCTTCCTCTGTGTAAGAGTGATTAGCAAGATTGGTACGCCTTCTTTTATTGGAACTGGAAAAAGGTTTTTGTTCCCCATGTAGAAGGCCAGATAAAGAAGACACCATATGACAGGCAGCTGAAATGACAATGGAGAAAAGAGAATGTCTTATCTCATGAAGCATACAACTCTTTTTTGTATTAAAGATACAAAGAATGTGATTTTCCAAATATGTTGAAACAATCCGCCTAACATTTTTTATTTCTTCAACTTATTACAATAACAAAGCTCAATGCAAAGAGAATGTATTCACATCCACACTGCTATATTACTTTATGAATACATCTTATATGACTCTTCAGGGTATCACTTCTATAACAAACATATGAACAAAATGTGCAATTAAATGATCTAGTCTGGGTACACTGGTATAAATGTCGGTTCAGATGCTGTGATTGTTTATATCTCCTTTCACATTTGGTGCACACAAACCAGCGTACACCATGCTCATCAACTTCAACGTGGCGCTTTGAACCGATAAAATCCATAGATACTCCTTTATCATACTCAAGTTCTGACAACAAGTTAGGGTCCACTTCTGACACACTAAACTGCTTGAGCTCTGCAAATAATATTAATGAGTAAAATATTAAACTTTTTAATGTCTTTTCTGACAGTTTAATTTTTTACTAGACCTATAGTTACATGAAATATGGTGTCAATAATATGGGATGATTTATCTTTTCAATAAAAGTCTACAACCAATTAAAGTTTTAATGCAGCATCGGTTATTGCATTAGTTAATAAGGATTTCCCAGCTTTAAAGGTCATCAACATCCAACTTCGCAAATATATTTACAATCACACAAAACATTAGTGCACAGAGCAATTTTATCAATGCAAATAATCCAAAGATATTATAACCCAAAGAAAATAATCAAAAATATGAAGACTAGATATTTATACTATAATAGGTGTACATAACTGATGCATCACAGGAACTAAAAATCTGTTATTTTCAAACTACTACAGGTTGCCAGTGTGAAGTCTTGAGAGCAGAATATGCAGTGGGAAGGATACTTATGAAAGTTGACATGACTGCTTGAACAGCCCCTCATTATTATTTTTTGTCATCAACCCTGATATAACCAAACTGAATTGATTAGTGTGAAAAAAATCATCTCACCACAAAGCCTTTAATCCCAATCATTTTTCTTCTTCTGCATTCATTCTCAAACTCCTGCAGAATAGCAGGATGTAGAACCGAATGTGTTGTGTCATGGTTTACAGCATTACTGCGAAATCTGAACTTTCAACCTGACACATCCGTCTTCAACATGGCTTTGAGTCACTTTGTCCCTAAGAGACAGGGCAGCCAACTCCACACCAGAACCTCCTTAATCACCTCTTATGACATGCATAGAAGGTAAACAGTGTTGCTTTCTTTACTTCCCTTTCGGGCCCCAGCAACACACGTGCAGATCATATTTCAATATTACTTTTCTGCACACTACATCCAACTTCAGCATGGTAATTTTGATAATTTTAGTCAATGGGATGGGGTAGCCAACCCAACACCAATGTCACCATTTACAATACGTATCTTCTTCTGTGTTCGTTCTCAAACTCCTGCAGATTAGCAGGATGTAGTTCGGAGAACAGAATGCGTTGTCATGATTTACAGCATTGCTGTGATATCTCTGCCTTTCGGCGTGACACATCCGACTTCAGCATGGCTTTAGGTCACTGACCATATATGGGATGAGACAGCCAACTCCATCCCATAACCTCCTTAGTCGCCTTTTACGACATGCGTGGAAAATAAACAGTGTTGCTATTCCTTGCTCCCCTTTCGGGCCCCAGGACACATGGGCGACAATATGTATGATAGGTCTGTGTTACTTTTTTGTTTGCTCATTTTCAGACCTTGGTAACATAGGGATATACATCTATCTATCGATATGCTGTGATATATATTACGAATAAGAGGAAAATTAAAACCAGAAATGGCAAAAGAGCAATGTGTATTTGTAGTAGGAAAAGGCACAAGAAATGCCCTATCTATAATATGAACATTGATGGTAATGGCAATAGAAGTACAAAATTACATGTGCTTGTGTTTCATAGATTATAGTAAAGCATCTGACATGAAGAATTTAGAAATAATAAAAATGTCAGAAAAACCCAATGTTGATGGGAAAGATCTAAAGATAGCAATAAATATGCATTGGAAACAAACTGCGGTGATGAGGATTGGCAGTAATGTAGGAGAATTCCAAAAGATAGAGATGTGTGTCAGAAAAGGATGTGTTATGTGATGGGAAAGATCTAAAGATAGCAATAAATATGCATTGGAAACAAACTGCGGTGATGAGGATTGGCAGTAATGTAGGAGAATTCCAAAAGATAGAGATGTGTGTCAGAAAAGGATGTGTTATGTGATGGGAAAGATCTAAAGATAGCAATAAATATGCATTGGAAACAAACTGCGGTGATGAGGATTGGCAGTAATGTAGGAGAATTCCAAAAGATAGAGATGTGTGTCAGAAAAGGATGTGTTATGTCACCAGATTCTTCCTGTATACAGAGGATATTGTGCGAAACATAGCATGCAAGGAATAGCAGTTGGAGTACAATCTGAATAATCTAAGATATGCTGACAATACAGTTATGTTTGAAGGGAGTGAACAAGAACTTCAAGCCCTGTTAGACACGTTAGTACAAAAAGTAAATCAGTCTCAGTCTAAACAAGCAGAAAACAGGTTGTTTCCAAAAAATACACACCAACAAAATGCAGTATTATGCATAAGCCGAAATGCAAAATTAAGTCAAGTATCTTGGCACTATTTTAACATCAGATGGCAGGTGCTCCAAGGAGATCAAGAACAGGATAGCACAAGCCAAATCAACATTTTAAAAAATGAGAAACATTCTATGCAATGGAGTAATATCAATGTGTACACAAGTTTGAATGCTAGGATGTTATATTGAGCCAATTATTCTTTATGGAAGCAAAGCATGGACAGTAAACCAAAGAAGCAGGAGGCAACTAAGATGTGTTTTTTAAGAAGAATGATAAAAATTCCATGGACAGTCAAGAAAACTATTGTAGAAGTTATCATAGATGCTGGAGAAAAATGACAAATAGAGAAAAAAATATACAGACAATCAAGATTTTTAGAGCATATGATGAGAAAAGCAAAACTTGAATATTTAGTCTGCTATTGTCTTTTCTCTGCTGATGCTGTGAGGCATCGCAGGATTTAATGACTAGGCTTTTCTGGCTATTGCAAGTTTGATCGTTTGATATGCAGTAATATTGTGCTGTGTCAACTTTGGTAACTCCTTCAATCCATCTTCTTCTTGGTCTTCCTCTGTATCTTGCTGTTTCCATTCTCATGTTGTATGCTCTTGCCGCTGGTCAATAAGTGTTCATTCTAATTAGGTGGCCGAACCACTTCAAACTGTTTTTCAATGCATTTGACCACTGATGATGTTCCAACAGTTCCTGTAATCTCATTTCTCACATGATCTCTTCCTGTTGTTTGCTGCTTTTCTTAGTCATCCATTTCACATGTAGAGTTTTCTCTCTTGTTTTTTAGTTAGTGTCCATGTCTGATATTAGAACATTTAGTAACTACCAGAAAGATCAAGGGGAGAAGAGACAGAGGAAGAAAAAGAGGGAAATTTCTGGATGGATTGTCACTGTGGTACAAAAATAAGTCACTAACTGAATGTATTAACAACACAAGAGATACAGAGTTGCGGAGAAGAATGACCGCCTACGCAACTTGGCATGGCACTTAATTGATTGAAATACATGGCCAGAAAAAATAATGACCACCAATATATACCAAATTATGAGTATAATGTTCATTAAAAATTATAAAAAAGAAAACAAAGGTTTTAATGTCTTAACGTTTGTGAGTTTCTTTTTTGGAAGTTTTTCTTCAATGCCATAAATACCTAGCTACCCAAGTGAATGGTGAGATTTCAAGTTGTTCACTTTGGCAGCTAAAAAAAACCAATTTAATGCTCTTTATTTACATCCATGTGCCTCTTTATATGATCTTAATTTATTTGCTGATGTAAATGTTTCCATTTATTAATTGTAAATATATAACTTAAGTGTCAGAGGATACGAAACAGAAGAGAGTGCTGCAATAACACACAAATGTGTAATGATAATGACTTACATGTACTTTGTTCACTGATAGTTGCTCACCGAGAGAATCTAGTTCTTTTTTAATTTTTAATTCAATATTTGTGTTGTTTCTTGATAAAGAAGACTCCATTGCGGCAGATAAAAATAAAAAACTAGTTTGATTTTTTTTCATTTACATTTATTATGTCTTTATCATAGTTATATCTTATTTATTTATTTATTTATATCTTACTGATGAGTTGCTAAAACTGGTTTCCTATTCGGGTGATAAATTTTCAGTTCAATAGGAATTATGTTTAAAAAATAATTTTGCCTCAGTCTAGGGAAATGGGTACCAGATTATAATCTGAGAAAGTAACGGCTGTGGGCTGATGCTGACCACGTCTATCCCATGTATGCCATTGGTCAATGAAAAATACTAGGTTAACATCAAATTCCCCAATATTCCTCAATGACATGAAAACTTTATACTTTAATTAAGTAACTGATAATTATCAGTAACTTTTAGTATGGCTTATCATTTACATTTTATCTCCCATATGTTACGAGGGCCCAAACGGGGGCACAGAATAGCCACACTGTTTACCTTCCCTTCCATGCATATTGCAAGAGGCAAATAAGATTATTAAGTGGAACTGACTGCCCCATTCCATGTATAGTCAGTGGCCTAAAAGCCATGCTGAAGTCAGCAATGTGCAGATATCGCAGCAAAGTTGTAAACCATGACAATGCATTCTGTTCTCCATACTATATCCTGATAATCTGCAGGAGTTTGAGAATGAACAAAGAAGTACAAGAATCTACATATTATTTTTTCTATGTTGAATCTCAAACTCCTGCTGGATCTCTCTTGTAGCAAGACAATGGTCCTACTTCATTTCCAGAATGAAGTAGTCCATAGAATGGAAATGCGTTGTCGTCATTTTATTTGAGCAAATGGCCAGACACATCCGTTTTCAGCAGATACATATTTATTCTTGGCATTTTAGTAGAAGCAGCATTTTTATCTTATCCTTGGTGTATTAATTGCAAGTGCTGATTCACTAAACATCTCTCTACAAAGGCAGCTGTGCATAAATATATATCTTATCACAACTAGAATTTACAAATAATTGTAACCAATTTGCAGGACATATAAATCAAATTTCAATCAACACAAAACAGATGACGATTTCTAATGATATAACAAATGTAAATGATAAAATTTCATAGAATAAACACCAATATGATGATCTACTTAGAATTATTTGGGTGGGGGTGGGAGAAAAGAAGAGAACCGATCACTTTAAATATTTTCTGAATTAATTACCAGTAATTAGCATTAATGCTAATTTAATTCCGCAAATTTAATATAAGATTCAAATGAAATAGGCAATAAAATCTTGTAATTTTTATGATGCAGTGGTTCAAAAGAATAAATAAGTGTCTCAAAGTTTGTAGACTATCATAACTAATTCATATACTAAAACCAGCAACACTACTACTAAGTAAAATCTAAAGTGTCACTATGACATTTTTTCAAATGAGTTGTTAAAGCATCAGAGCGGAAAAATGTTTTTGAACACTCCCCACAGATAATGACCTTTTTATTGAGACACTGATATCTATGTCTAATCAAGTCACGATAATGTTTATAATGCTTCCCACACTGATCACACATGTAGCGCACTGATCCATCAGAACGAATGATTTGAGATGTTTTAGCACTTCCACGTCCTGTCGTGGAATTAGATTGAAACGGGTCCTGTTTGTAGCCCCTTGTATGTGTGAGCCAGTTCTTAAGTGCTTCTTCAGAATGAGCCATGTGAGCTGAAAATGGAATGACATGTCTCAGTGGCACTAGTGATTAATGTTTACCCTTTTTTACAGTTGGAGAAAATAAATCATCAAAATTGAAAGAACATTGACATTTGTACTTGCTCTCAAACTATGTGCAGTTCTCAAAACTGCTGCAACTGTCATGACAAATTAACTGTTAATAATTCACATCTAAACTTTAAAAATGTATTGAAATATTACAACTAAGAAAACTGACGCGGAGATATTCAAAGATGCTGAAGTAAAAGAACAAATTATAGCAAGAATTAGAGGTAGTCAATATTTATAGGGCATGTGATGAGAAGAAAACAAACATTTAATAACCACTGGAAAAAGCAAGGGGAGAGGAGACAGAGGAAGACATAGAGAAAAGGTTGCTAGATGGATCATCACTACTGCATGGGAGAAAGTCACCAACCGAAATTATTAACAACATAAGAGACAGAATTTGGGGGGAAACATGATCAACTACACCATTTGGCATAGCACTTGCTTGATTGCAATATTACAGCTAAGAATTTTATTTTGTACTTTTCACAAATTTCCTGTGTAATACATTTGATTTATGATTTATATCTTGTCTGCAATATCTGTGCTTTTGTCAGATACATCTGACTTTGGTGCATATTCAACATTATATGCCAAGGAATATTATTTTTTTTAAAACCACAGCAATTTATTATTCACTAAAAATGATCAAACCTGAACAGATTATTTCAATAGTTTAAGATCACCTTCAGTATCTAGATAAACATTACTCCAACATGCTTTTCATTACATTTGACCAAAACATAAACTCTTGAAATATTGATGTTTTATTAGCAACAACAGATTGGTGATGTTATAAAATATGCACAGAAAGTACACAACAAAGCAATTGTACTCCAGGCATAATGAGACAAGCTGACAAATATTGTAAGCCTACATGAAAAAAAACAACTCATATCACAAATTATTTTTAAAAGAAGAGTATCTGAACTTACTCTTCAACAATGAACGGTAACAAAAACATGCATAAAAACCAAGCAGAAAATTTTCAAATCACATAGTATATTAAAACAAAATAATAAATGTAAAAGTTAAGATACTAAACCAGGTTTTTTTTTTACAAAAGTTCAGCTAGAACCTAACTAAAAAATTATGTCACACAGGGGATGGATTGTTATTGGATATGAAAAGATTTCAGTGTTTATTCTCAAGCTTCTGCAGGTTAGCAGGATTTAGTCAGGAGAACCGAATAGCTGGTCATGATTTACAGTTTGACAGCAATACCTGATGATTATCACATTATAGAAAAACTGGATATATACCAAACATGATGTAAAGAGTAAATGATGATGACTTTCTGTAAGACGCTCAAAGCATGCTGCACACGATAGAAAAATTCATACTGAGAAAGGAATGGTTTGATTTATTTAATAACTCAATCATCCAGAGCATTACATGGATATACTGCTCTGGTCATGCTGGGGTCGGTCATGCTGGGGTCAGAGGAAACAAGAGAGCCGACTTACTGGCAGGCAATGCGACAATAGATGGCACAATGCTGAGAAAAGATAAAGCAGCTTAAGGCAGTCATAAATTCATTGTAAATTGATGAGGTTAAAGAGGCTGAGAACAAACACATACAAAGAATGTCAGAAATGGAAGTGTTTAGAGGTTTATCTATCTATCTATCGTCTTTTCTCTGCTTACGCTGAGGCATCGCAGGATTGAATGCTGATGGGTTTTCAATCTATTGTACATTTAGTTGCTTGATATGCAGTAATACTGTGCTGTGTCAGAATGTTTGTAACTCCTTCAATCCACCTTGTTCCTGGTCTTCCTCTGTATCTTGCTGTTTCCATTTTCATGTTGTATGCTCTTGCCACTCTCCAATAAGGGTTCATTCTCAATAGGTGGCCGAATCATTTCAACCTCCACCAATGTGTTGCCAGAGCCCGAAAGGGAAGCAAAGAATAGCAACACTGTTTACCATCCATGCAGGTCGTACGAGGCGACTAAGGAGGTTATGGGATGGAGTTGGCTGTCCCATCCCATATAGGGTCAGTGACCCAAAGCCATGCTGAAGTCGGATGTGACAGGCCAAAAGGCGCATATATCGCAGCAATGCTGTAAACCATGACACAATGCATTCCGTTCTCTGGACTACATCCTGCTGATCTGCAGGAGTTTGAGAACGAACAAAGAAGAAGAATTTCAACCTCTATTTTTCAATATATTTGACCACTGATGTTCCAACAGTTTTTGTATTCTTATTTCAGACATGATCTCTTGTTCTGTTTGATGATTTTCTTCAAATTCACACGTAGTAAACTTTCTCTCTTGTTCTTTAGTTAGTGTCCATATCTGACATTGAAAACATAATGTTGGGATGAATATTAAATGTTTGATTTGCCTTTTGGTTTCCATCGGGACAGATGTGTGTTAGGTGTCTAGAGGTGAGGGAAGGAAAAGTAGTCTTAAGCTCATATAATCAACACCTGATCAGGATTCTGAGTCTACACACACTAGCATGGCTGCTGGAGCAGAGCACTAATGGGGGTGTCCCGCGTGTTGTGATGCTAGTTTCTAATCAAGAAGACTTCATGTAAGCCTATCATAATAAAATTTATGGTCGATTTCTTATTGGTACACTGCAACCACTTCCTTAAATGACACACAAATCGCTATTGAATAAATACGCCAAATATGAACAATTTGACTTTGTAACAATAAGACATGAACGTACTACAGACAGAAGGAAAAAAGTAGAAAACTGCCAATAAACGACCGCATCACACAAGTGTGCTAGAGTATTGTGGTCCAGCCAAACAGAAATGAGGAGAGCTGCTAAGAAATGTGGTGGCATAAGCATACTTTAATTAAGTTTCATGACTCTGAAATTATGTAGTATCACAATAGTGTGCATCCATGTGTTGTTTGGGACCAATAAGGGACTTTTTGTTACTTTTATTGTATCCCTAACATTGTGTGCGTGAGCGTGTGTGTATATATATATATATATATATATATATATATATATATATATATATATATATATATATATATATATATATATTCCTGCTACTACATTTGTTACTGCCTTCTCTGCTGACTCATCTGTATATAATCTGATACATGTCTTGTGGATATTCATTATCCAGTAGATACAAAGTAACTGTCTTTCATTGTACACTATTCTATTCATTCTCACTAAAAATTATTTTCACCTTAATCTGGATATCTTCTGCTTCAGCGTTCATTCTCAAACTCCCGACGAATTTCTCTTGTAGCAGGACCATGGTCCTATTAGATTTCCAGCAGGATGTAGTCCAGAGAATGGAAATACGTTGTGTCGCCGTTTTAGTTGCGCCAATGGCCCGACACATCCATCTTCTGCGGAATCTGGATATAAATAGATAATCCACAATCCCTTCTCCAAGGGGTTTGTTCAGGTACACAGTTTAGGGAACTGTCACTTTCAGGCAAGTCTAAAATTTTTCTGTGGAATCATTTGGGCTGATGGATAACGCTACTTTTCAGTCACCCCCATTGCTAAGTATTAAAATGTGTTCACTCAGTGTTTGTATCCTCCACATTTTCTCCATCTCTACTATGGGTGTTGACGTTATGCTGATCGTAAGTGTCTGATTTTGCACGTTATCAAGCTCATGTGATGCAGCATTTGATGTTCGACACTATGCACTTATAACAGCCATTTTTCCTCTTTCATTTATTAGTTTCCCATTTCTAATTAAAATGGGCTAGGAGAGATCACTAGAACCAAAGGCATGTTAAAACTAATATGATAAGCCATATGCTAAATCCTAACAAAATATATTTTTGAAAGACAAGACTGGTTATGACAAGTGACAATGCCTCTAATGTTATCAATCTCAAGTAAAAACAGAACGCTTCAACAAATTTGAATACCAGGTACCTCATTTTCCTAGCAGCAGCAATGGTGATTATTATAAAAATGTCAGTCTGAGGTTGGCCATTGCATTAAAGATGCAGATGCAAATGAAAAAAACATACGGCTTGGATACAACAAATAACAAGTGACAAAATATGGGTGTGCATCTCGGATAATCACCAACAAGACAGCTTAGAAAAGATCATAATGAAGGAGATGCTGCCAGGACAATATAAAAGGCAGACCAAAGAGATGGACACATGATATCAAAGACCACCTGAACATAATCACAGCCAAGAGAAGAGTAGCTCCAGATCAAAAAGTTTCAAAAGGCTGTTATGTTAGATGCATTCTGTCCAGCATGTGCTAAATGATATGATGAGACCATATGGTACATACACACTGTAACACAATGTATTAATGCTCTCCCAGCTCAAATCACATGAATAAATGTTCTGGTTAAATTAGAGTAAACAAACAACATGCAATCTGTAAACAACACAGCACATTCCGTTCTCCTGACTTTCAAAAAACAAACTTTCATCCCTTCAAGCTTTCCTATTAAGGACAGCCGGTAGTATTTTATAGGCTAAAGTAACAAAGGCCACATACATATATCACAATGGTATTTGGTCAAAGGGGATGAACCCAAGGACTGCTGAATCATCAACCATGAAAGTTAATATTGTTTTACTATGATTTAAATCCACGTTGTCATTATTGTTATAATGGGCTTTAACCATTGAACACATTATATTATCCTGACTACATACTACTAATCTACAAGAGTTACAGAATAAGGGTAATGTAAAAAAATATTTTTTTATTTCGCATCACAACTGGTTTCATGTTGAAGATCAGCTATTTCCTTATATCTGTTTACAATTTTAAAACTGATTTATTGGTTCCTGAAAAACAATGTCTCAAAAACAGTGAGGTATTCCCCACTTTAAAAAATCCTTCTAATTATAGATTATTGCATGCACAAGTTTTGCAACAATTGGTGCCTCCCTCTATAATGTAAGCACTGTACAACACACAAGCAGTTACTGTAGAAGCCTTACTCCATGATTAATGGATTGATTTACAAATAATTTTCTGAAAGTTTTTGAGTTTAAAAAGTGTAAGCAATCTCAAGTGATAAGAAGCATCGATCAGATTCAGGAAGCACAAATTTCATGGGGATAGGTTTACTGTTGAAAGGTAACACAGTGAATTAGGCATAGTTGAAACGTGTTTATGAATAACCGTGTGTTGTAGGCCAAGATGCTATCCTATGAATTACATTTTTCATTAAAATGCAGCCATTGGTTTCAATTGTTTATTATGATATATATCAAAAGTCTAGTCAAAATACATCTCATACACATTTTTAAAGATATTTAGTCAATTACAAGACCTCATTTACACATGATTGGTTTATTATATAATTGGCATGATTTAAGCGCGAAATGCACTATTTTGTACTCTTGAACACAAGACAGTATTTCAGGTTATATCCGGTGTATCGCTCACATTGCTTGTCAGTAGTGTTTCTACAAGTGTGGTGTGGTTTAATAGGAAAAATGAGTCTGCAAGTGAAGTTTATGACATTAGAGCAGATCACAAATAAGGTTTCTGCAATGCAGTTTATATTTGTTTCAAAACCCACAGATAATAGGGATTATCATAACGAGATGAATGAAAAGATATTTCAAGACTGGATTGATAATCGACTTTCTTCAATGGATAGACCGTCATGTTTGATAATGGACAATGCTTCATACCACAACAATTTGACACCAGAAGATAAAGTTTCTAATTCATCAAGTACTAAAGATTTGATTGACCAAAAACAACATTCCATTCAATGAAACATCCATGACACCTGATTACTTGGAATTGTAACAAAGATAGTATACAAAGATATTTCATGTAGACAAGACAATCCAGGAACATGGTTACAGATGTTTAAGATTACCACCTTACCATTCGCACTTGCACGCAACAGAATTAGTCTGAGCTCAAATTAAGAACAGGTAGCAGCAGAAAATAAAACATTAAAATTAAAAGATGAAATACAAATGCCACAATCTTTAACTAACTCAGCCAGGGATTATTGGAAGAAATGTGAGAACCATGTGTTACACAAAGGAAGAGAAATAATGGAAGAATGATGGTTTGTCCTTCAATAGGATAATTTTGGTTATCAATTTCTCAGAGACATCTAATGATTCAGATGAAGTTTAATTTCTTTAAAGATGACCTAACTGTTATTGACCAGTACATTAAAGGAGCAAAGGTCCATTATATTTATGAACTGCAAAGTGGTGACACCTATAGAAAAAATTAGATCAATGAAGGCCCAGTATGGTAGCACACTAAATGTCAATAACAAACAATGTCATGAGTATTTCAAATATAGATCATTTAAGAAAACATCTTCAAAGGGTATTCATATGCAAACATCGTCAGCACATTATTGTAATAGCGACTAATCAACTCACATAATCTGTGTCTGAAATGGTCAAATTTCCTTTCTCAAAACAATAATTAGTATACACACCAAAAGATTTCATTACCGGTAGTTTATACTTCCAGCTGACATGCGTTGATATTGTTTTTAACAAGTGTCAGAATTCCACCCTTTCGCTTGTCCTTTCGATCAGACCTGTAGCCTCTGATTTTGAAGGCAATGTCGCTGCTGAGGTGTTTTTCTTGGATACAGCATATATTAACTTGTTCTTCACTTAGGACATTTTCAAGTTCCAATTTTTTGCTGTATCCATCTCTTTTACTGTTGACACCATCAGCATTCCAGTGCATTATATTTATTGGTCGTTGGTTTGTTTGGCCAGTAGCTCTATTCACTTGCCTCCTGGCTCCTCGGGGCAATTGAGAAGGACTTCCAGTGACTGAGGTTGGGCCCTGCACCGTCCCTACCGGAACGTCCGTCACAGGGCAGGCACTATAACTATTTTTAGATGCAGATATATTTCAATTGTGTTTTGTGCATGGCATCCTGATTATCTGTGCGCCTTTTGGCTGGTTGCCTCTGTCTTCAGCACCCTGCTTACTTGAGCCGGACTATGGTCCTGCTCGAGTGGGACTGCCCAACTAGTCTTAGTTTCCAGCCCGATGGCTGAACTAAGCCCTATCACCTCTACACGGTGCAACTGGAAATCTCAAAAAAGGATTTCATACCTCATTATCCTTTCAATCCATGCGTTTTGGTATGAACAACACCAAAGATTAAGGAACTACATATATGAAGCACATATTCAGTTGTACATATTTTTTTTACATTAAAACATATTCTGAACTTTAGTTTACACTTTAAAGACTTAAACTGAAGAATGTAACAAACATTTCCAAAACCAAATGCAGTCAGATATACACACATTTATTTTATTTTATCTATTTTGTATAATTACAATACATAATGTTAAAGTTAGTCATATAATCACAAATTTTGCCACTACAGTAACACAGGATGTATACTTTAAAACAGGGTTTCTTAGTGTGATATCATACCCCCCCCCACCCCCCACCAGACAGACAATAAGACACTCCTGGAAGACAATAAAGGATCAAGGGGCATAGCAGGACAATGGAGATTATGGAAACGCTGAAAGAAAAACATTGCTACAGCTTGCTACTTAGCATGTATATCAATGAAGAAAACATAATTGTACATTATGATAATAGTCACGTTTCTGTATTTGTTCACAAAAACCTCCTTAGTAGAATGCAGTCACGAGAGCAGAATGTATTGTGGCATAGTATACATTTTGGCTGCGATATACGCCACTTTTGGTTAAACACGTTCAACTTCAGCATGGCTTTTTGATCATTTTTATCCAGATAGGACAATAAACTCCACCAATATTCTCTCTAACATGCATGGGTAAATGGCCATGCACACAATTAGAAGGTACTGCTCATGAAATGTAATACCCATACCCTGCGCACATAAAGAACAAGCCAATGACTTTAGGTAGTAAAAGTTCTCATATACGACCCTGTTCATGTGGAAATATTCACCACTCTGGCATTTTCAGATTACTCACATGAGAAACAAATTACCAGTAGTTGGAATATTGAACTCAACCCCTAAACCTGCACAGCAGTCACAATAATGCTAATCTCTGCTTTCATCTCTGGCTCCAGCAACACACAGGTGAAAATCTGGTTAATGCATGTGTCCTTACTTTGGTTATTTAGAGCAGTGGCATGTTTCTACTGAAAACAAAGCTATTTCATTGTATTAATATGAAATTAAGCTTTGAACATTTTGTGTTTGAAAAATAAATGTTATATTATTTTAAGTTTCCAAACTTTGTCACTTTGCTCTTGATTCTATATTTCTTATGTAATATAGGTAGAAAATTTTGTTTAAATTAAATGCATGGGTGTGGTAGAGAGTGGGACAAAAGCAAAAAATCAATATAACAATGAAGATGGAGGATGATGCAATGGCACACAAAATTTGAGAAACACTACTCTAGAATAATGTATCATTAAAATAGCTAATTTGATAGGAAAACTTCAATCCCAAGAAATACAGAGACTATTGTTCTTTACTTCATGTTACTTAAGCTCAATTTTCACATAAACTACTGGATGCATAGCAACCATATTTCCGCAGTTAGTCTTATACAAAGCACGACCTTAGGAATTCATATTTTACAAATTGATAATTAGATTAGATCATGTTTTTGCTATATAGTATTGCATAAGCAGACAAAAATGACATTTTACTGTATTACACAAAATTGTTGATGAAAGGGCGTGTCACAAATTCATATAATAGTAAGTGCGAGATAGTTATCATTACTTCCAGGGTGGATGTAAAGCATGTGTTATATTTGATGATCAAATAGACAGTTTTTTTTTGAAGATTGCTGTTGAAGAGGAATAAGTGTATTTGATATTCCATAAATTAAGGTGAATGCAAGCAAATCTTTGTGAGAAGCAAAACAATGAAGTATATGTTGATTTTATTATAAGCCTGTGATGTTAGATATTTTTTCGATGTGGGAACAGAAATTGGCACATCAACTATTGTATTCGGATTCAGAAGACTCGAAAAGATCGACTACTACTAAGTGCTCAGTAAAATGCAAAAATCTTGTTGCCAATATATATCTTCCCATTGAAGCACTAATTCTTCACATTTTTTCCAGTACTCCATATCTATTTGTGTGAAGGCATTGCTTGTTATGTTTGCTATATAGAAAAAAATTTGACAGTCTTGTTTAGTGTGGCAACTTGACTTGACTGCAGCCCCAATAAATTCAATGGGATTGAGATGTAAATGGTAAGGTGGTAGCCAAAGAGAAGTATGACCATGCAAAGCGATAATTTTGTCAATTACAAAAGTCTTCGTCTTTTTTGTCTGTCTAATAAGTTCTAACAACTTTGGTTTGAATTTACTGCTGTAATAGATACATTTTCTTTTGCAAGCCATGTCATTTGATTTGTGCTTGATTAAGTGGCAATTTTGTCATCATGAATACTACCTTATGATAGAAGGCATTGTCCATAATACATAATGGCCTATCCAGTGCTGGTAGAAGTGAGTTCAATAAACAATTCCTGAAAATTCATTTTGGTGTAGTAGAATCTACCATTTGTAGATTGCTTGGAAAATAAGTTCTCCCCCACTGAAGATAACCATTTGTGTTACTGTCTGCATGACCTATAACAACGCATTTACCTTTGCTGCTTGCAATTCTCCTTTTCTTAGTTTCGTAGTAATTGCCACTCTTTTTCACATGCATGGTGAGCATTTACCCATGATTTAACAAGATATACCTCATAACCTTCCATCACGTATCTGAGGTACGTTTTCTCACATAATAAATTCTTGCCCATAAGAAATTTCAGAAAAGTGAAACTGCTGCCCCTAAAAACCTTCCATAATGTGGTTTTAGAAATATTAATATCACAATGACTGCACAGACGAACTTTAATCTTACGTAATGTTACATCATTTGCAGAAACATTTTAAGCATCTCACTTCCAATAACATCTTTGTCGAAATCACTTTTCCTTTTCCAACCTTGCTGCCGTTCATGATTTACATACTTACTGTCCTGTTTTATCCAACGGTTAAATTACATTATATTTAAACCAAGCCATGCTGTGTTCTCCTTTTAGGATTTTTATATGTCATAATACAAACGGCCACTTCTAGCTTCTCTGCAAAAGTAACTGTATAATTTTGTAGTCACATTTTGCATAGTAGTGAATTTACACTTCAAACCATATTGTAACACTACTCCTAACTACATAAATTGTCTAGACCGAACATGTTACAACAATAAAAACATGTTGAATATGCGATACGCCTTAGAGTAAACGGGAGTTTAGTACGGTAGCTATTATTTTAAGATTGAATAATTAAGTCATCTAACCAACTGACATTAAATATCCTGACAATATCTTTCCTAAAGAATACCCAGTATTTCTATGCTTTTCATTGGTGACAATCTAGACAACACATCATAATGACCAATGAAAAGGATGAAGTTATCAATGTCAAATAAATTTACAAAGTCTGTCAGTAATGATGAAATCTCTTTAAACGACAAATGATGACAATGTTCGCACTCGTGGAAAATGTGATTTCCGTACAATAACAGGTCAAATTGAAGCGCATGAAAATCAAAAACAGTTACATTTCACAGTAGTATAACTCAATCACTGATGACGTTTTGTTATATTGTGATTTTCATTGGATAGTATATGTACACAAAATTTGGAGAACAACATCCAATAAACAAATAAGGCATATTTTCCCTCATCTACTGGGACTGTCTGACAAACTCAGCTGTACTGTAAAAAATGGCACATTACGTACATTCACAAAACCTTTCTAAATGTATATTTTTAAAATGTTCTAATCTAGTTACATGTAATAGTTTCATAGGGTCTTGGAGAAATTCAAGTTGGATCCAAAAGATCTTTTCAATCAAACAAGTAGTTTTGGTGAAAAATAATTCAAACTGAGTAAAATGAATTATAGGACAAACTATAGATATACCGGTAATCATATGTATAAAGTTTAAAAATATTTAAAAATTAAACTGTATCCCAAACTATTATTATAAAAATGGAGTAAAATTTAATACATTTGCAACAAAAAAAAACACACTATCCTAAACAAACCAATTTTTATATAAATCTAGATATTGCAAATCATTTAAAGTGAGAGAAGACTCATATTTCTAATATATTAAAAGGAATTGGTGTTTTAACAATATTTTATTTAAAGAAAAAATATATGCAAGAACTTTGATGAGCGACAGTTTTCAATTTGAAACTAACAACAAGTTATTTAGTAGTGTATGCATCTGTATGCATATTTAAAATGTTTTTCTCTATATTTCTTGTCTATGGACATTAAATACTTGGAGTGGGGGTGTGTGTGTGTGGTGTGCAAGTGAATCAAATAGCTGAGGAAACAAATATGATATAAACATGAGAACTACCTATATAATTTTAGATTGACATTGTTCCTTTATGTCTCCACATAGTTTCCACCAACATTGATGCACTTATCCTATTGATTTACCAGTGCAACAATACCTGCATCATTAAAAATCTTTTATCAGTTAGTTCTCTCTGAGTACGCATCATAAGCACACTTTCCAGAATTTAAAATGGTCATGTATTGAACTGTAAGCTGAACCATGCGAACACCCTATTGCGGTTGCTATCCTATCTTTTACTATTCAACTATCAACACCTATCATTTTTCCCACCTGATGCGCATTTGCTTGTAATTTTGCAGAATAACCAAGTGATGCGCATTCTTGTGAAAATTGATTTACCCAGTTATGCACACTGCCATATGCAATAAACAGTTCTCAGCACAATCACGAACTATCTGATTATCAATATCATTATCAGAAAGTCATTTTGCCCACACATAAACACAACTGCACACTGTTCCTTCCTTGCACTCTTGGAGCACATCCACCATTTTGTATGGGCACTGCACAGGCTCGTACAATTGACTATCATCTACCACATACATTGATCACATATTACTGGATATTTTAACCTTTAAATATCACCTATTGAATTTCAGTTATTTTTCACATTAGTGTTGTGAAATTTATTGATTTTCACTCATATTTACAAATTTTCATGATACTGAGCATAACAGTAACCCTTGCACAAGTGTAAACCACACAATTTACAGCCATATACTGTCTCTGGGGCCCTACCACTTTGAGTTTTTATCAAATTTAAACCACACTGAACACAACGCTTTTTCCTGCCCAATAGTCTAACAAGTTCATGTTTGTTGGATGTTGAATTTGTCAATCCTGCAACTGAAACAAGGAATAAACAGTTGACAATGTTCGCACTCATGAAAAATATGATTTCATTATGCAAATCATGTCTAGAACCAAGACATTTAGAAAAATGGCACATGGCTGCAAAAGTTTTATCTGTCCAAAAATAAAAGTATGAGGTATCATATTTTCTTCTCTTGTTGCATCACTTCAGTTTTCCCATTGACAGCTACACTTGTGTCTAATCCTCCACATTTGACATTTCATTTATAAAAATATATTTACATATATTCCTAGCCCACTTAGGTTTGCTACAAATATTTGTTTTCTAAAAAATATTACATGAAAAGCAACTATATATCACATACAGCGAATATAAAAATAAAAAAAATATCTTTCAATCACCACTTTTGCAATGTATTAGATACATATCATGGATTTATATAAAGTAAATATAACTTTTCACCATCTAGAACTGCTGAGCTCACCAATCTTTAGCAGCCAGTACCAAGTTTAGAAATCTGCAAGTCTTATAATCAGTGCTCTAAAGGGAACTATTAATTGCACAGTAGTCTGGCAACTATGATCTCCATGGAAATTTGGATATTCCAGTAGCATACCGCCTCAATTGGTTAATTACGGTTGTATAATTTGATTCTTGTGTTGGATTTCATTTGTTTAAATATTTGCTAAGTCTGCTCTAATCTTTCACATAAAATATCTGTGCATGATAGAACTGCAGTGGATCATCTCACTGGGAAAACAAGAGAGCAGACCAAATGGTTACGGCGGATACTGATGATGACCAACAGAGTATGCCATTTAATTACCATCAAGAAAATATTACTAAAGTATTGCTACAGTCAGAAATAGAGCAAGAAATTGTTACACTGACCTGCCAGACATGTTATAAGAGGTGAATAAGGTGGGTTGAGCATGTCTTAGCTGCCCTAACATATTGAAAATAAATACCATGCAAAAGTTACGATACCTACTACAGTCTTAAACATTAAATGTGTATGTAGTATACTCCACTGCCCAGTTGTGACTGTGGGGAAACCATACTTTGAAACAATTTTAACACACTTTTTAAAATAACTCGCAACTGGTACTGAATTAAACAGTATACAAATTATTTATGGAGAACAGGAAGTTAGCAGATGTCAGGAGATTAATGAGTGTAACAGAGTAGGTACATTCTTAAGGAGATCATATAGCATGTATAAATCCAACTACACAAATATTCAAGAAATGACTATGATAGATAAAGTATGAACAGAACAGAGTTTATCAACAAATACTACAAGTATACATGTATAATAAATAATTTCTTATAACTTCTGCATAAATTTAGTCTTATAAAAAATAAAAGTTTTGTATACACAATTTATAATATACTTCTACACATATAATAACAAACTCTTAAACCTAAAAGCAATATCCAAATGAAATGATTTATTGATGTGAGATGCAGAAAACTGACTGAACAAGAAAAAGGTGTACTTTTTACAGAATATAAGTCGCAAGGAGTCAAAAAAATTATGAGTGCTCAATAAAACAATCAATTAGGGAATGGGTGAAAATTTGACACCATTGGATGATTCGCTCTTTGAAATTAAACTGCTTTATGAAACCTCCAAAATACAAACAACATTTCATTAAACCTTGAAATAAAGACACAAGAAGCCAGATAAATAAATGCTTCTACTTAAAGAGTGAATAACTTGATAATAATAGAAAATGGAAAGGAATCATTGAAACACCTTGTTCAACTGAAGAATATTGAGAATCTGAAAGTATGTTAAAAAAAACTAACGGTACAATTGATATGCTGAAAGAGTAAACACAAAAGAAGCTTCTTGTGAAGCAGAAAGGTTAGGTTCTTTGGATGGTACTATTTCATTCCCACCTTATAATCTCAACTCAAGAGTTTTAAACTCATACTACCCCAGTATATACAATTTATTGAATGGCTTGGTTATAACAATTGTATATGAAAATGCTCTTAGGTGACACTCTCAATGACTATCTAGTTGTAGCTGTCTATTCACAAGCAAGTCTGAGCAAACATTCTAGATGTTAGTTCACTCACACAACCCAGATATAACAACACTACTAAAATCTAACTACAACACTTGCACTAATTCTACTGTAGACCTGATATCTACAATGATACTATTCGGTAAGTACGTCTAGTTGCACTGTTTACGTGTGTATCATGCTATCCTGCCATATCGGTTCATCCAGTTACTAACTATGATCTCTAATTCTCTCTAGCTGCTACTCTCTATTCTCTTGAAATGCTACCACTTTGCTTGTGTCCTCTTTCTCAAGCTGCCATGATCTCTCTAAATGTCCTAATGATGTCCTGGTTTTGTCCTCTCCCTGATCCAGCTCCCTGAGTTTCAAGGTCCTGGTTTGGTCAACTCTAAACAGCCCCTGGACTGGACAAATCTATCAAACGTCTCATGCCAATTTCACTATCAATCTAGATTGACAAATCCTAAAGCTATTCTAAAACTATCACATCCTACTACCCAGGAATTCCCTTCTTTGACAACATTTTCCCAGGCTGAAAGTTTTCCAGCATAAAAATAATTAAGTAACATCCACATCTAACTTCACTACACTTTGACACCCAATAAAATCCAGCCTTCTGATTGATGTCCAAAAATGACCATACTTAAACTCCTCCGAAACTGGGCGATTGGAAATGGGAGATAATTTTACCACTAATGGTCCATTACCACCAGGCAGGTGCAGAATCGTGGATTTGTCTGATCAAGGTTGCAGCATATCCCGCCTACACGCCACTTTAATGTCTCTGGTCAACTTTTATTCTGTGCTTATCAGACATAAATCTACAGATCAGACTATTCCAAATGGCTAAGAATCCTTAGATCTGATCAGGATACAAATAACTAAAATGTCAGAAGATACCTGACCAACATAGGATAAGGCCTTGTTCCTATGTTTTATTATTTATTTTTTACATTAGTTTTACTATTTGATAGAATATTCTATAACATTATTACATTTATATAGTATTTATGATTTGATCAGAAACTGGATATCAATTACTGCTCCAGATCTTTTAACATAAACGGATGTGTTCGTAATAAATCCAGGAAACCTTATCAAACTAGTACTCCATATTTCCTTCGAAGACTAATGGTTCTATTTACAGAGGCAGATCCCTGTGATCAGAATATTCCCTGGCCATCTCCTAATATTTCTGCAAAGATATCTCATGCTTGTTACTTCCTTCAGTCTTTGTAAATCTGGTAGTTTGACTCGATAATTTGTTTGAAGTACTGTCAGTTTTTTCAGTTGCCACCATGATTGCCTGGACTTGTGCAGTCATGACAAAATTTCCATTTAAAAGATACTATCTTACTAATAATTTCCTTCTTTGAACATTCTTTGGAACAGTTATTTTTCCCATACATTTTCTAGCTCTATCAAACTTCACCACTTTTTTTTTCATACTACATAGTAAAATAGATCACCGAGATATTTTGCTGTAACACTTGTTCGTAGTATAACATATCTAGGCAGCAAGCCTAGTTTTCTTTTAAATGTTGCTGTATTTGAAAGTTCAATATTCCCATGTATCTCTCTGTGGATGTCTGTCTCACAGAGGAAGCTCACTATGACCATGAGAAAGAGGACTTAAGAAGCAATAAGTTAGGTTCTGCAAACCTGATGACCAAAACTATACTCCACCTGGTAACCAATCTAGCCAAGAAAGAAGGAGAAGAGAGAATGCAAACCAGATTCAAAAATGGCAGTTAAAAAAAAAGATATCTGTACTGAAGGTGCATATATCTCAGCTTGCCGTTTTTCTTCCCCTGTGCTCTCAAACTACTACAGAAAAGCAGGATGTAGTCTGAAGAATTGAAGGCACTGTCATGGTTTACAGCTTCATCATCAGGAGGACATATTTTTTCCAGAATGTAGTCTTCCCTATGGATTTCTTGAATTCTCTGTGGTCTTGAGCAAGTTGTCCTGCTTCTTTTAGTGACTTGTGCAGGTATTCTTGAATGTCTTTTGTCCACTGGCGTCTTGGGCTGCCTTTGCCCTGTTGCTTTTTATGCCCCTCCGGCAACACTCCATGCCATCATCTCTTAATGTGACCGAAAAAACTAGCTTTTTCTTCAATACAGTGTTCAGAAGCCAGCCTTCCTGGACATTAATTGTTATTAACACCTGGTTTGTTTTCCTTGCTGTCTATAGTATTCTCAGAACTCTTCTATAGCACTTTAATTCAAATTATGTTATTCTCTGGGCCAATGTTTTACAGCTTGACTGTGATATATATGCACCTTTTGACATGACACATCAGACATTACCAGTGCCAAATCTGGACAATGACAGTGCAAGACAAAAGAAAAATAGTGACAGCAGAAATGACATGTCTATGAAGAATACCCGGAGTGTCATTAAGAAATAGAATTAGAAACAATAACATTAGACAGATAACCAAAACAATACCAGCATTGGAATACATCAAAAGACAACAGATCAAGTGGCTTTCACACACTTCCAGACTACTAACAGACATCATGCCATTTATGACCATGACACAGACATCACAGCTATAAAGCCAGAGGCAAACCATGTAAAAGATGGACTACAAAAGTCAAAGGAGCCACAGGAACAAGCTTACAAACAGCACACAAGAAGGCCACCTCCAGAGAACTCTTCTACCCCTGATGACACAAGACAAACAAGGGCCACAGCATATAGACTTCCTTATGATGTCAGGATCCATGACTCTCTTTGGCACTAGACAGCCAATCCTAAACCCAAAACTACCGTAGTCAAATCTTTTAACATGTGTGACTGGTAACAGTTTTGCTATTCTTTGTTTCCCTTTTGTGCCGCAATCCAGTTGTAAACTTGCTGTAATTTGTGACAATGCATAACACAATTTTCAGAACTAAATAACATTAGGCAAAAGGTATTCATTACTGTTTGGAATTGGTAACTTTAGAAAATGAGACAATGTGGGATGAGGCAATAAACATCAAGACAAGAACCAAACCGCCAGGCAATACCTATTATAAACAGTACACCATGTCCTAATTCAATGTATATGACTACAAGACAGAAAAAGAACAACTATTATTGTCCACCTATTGAAAACGCTTTATATGAAAGTCTATTAAAACACACACACACAAAAGATTGTATAAACTACATGGGCTACTAAGGGTGAAAAATTGCAGCTATGAATAGAAGAAACACAGAACTACATTACAAATACATCAAGAACATGTCATTAACATGAAAAGGACAATGTTAAAAATGCATCAATCTAAATATCTAGGAATATTTATATCAGAGTGGGGTTTGTATTTCAGATACAAAACAAAATAGATCAGACAACAATAGAATACCAGTAATGAAGAGCATCCAATGCTGGTCATTGTCTGAAGCAATAAAGAATCTGCTAAACATCTATTATGGAAACAAATCATGAATGAAAACATAATGATCAATGGAAGTCACTGATGTGGTTTCACACATGAATGTTAGGTATAAGATGGACAGGTCAGGCAAGACATGACAATATGTTACGGTCAGTACACAGATGAAATCAAACATTGAGATCAGAAAATGAAATATTTTTTAATGCAAAAAAGGTTGGGGATTGTAAAACATTAGCAATACACAAAACTGAAGGAAAAATGTAAGCAGAAAGAAGAACATACCGGTATTAAATACCATGGCATGATCTCTTTATATTTGCCTTCCAGCACTTTCAATAAATAGAACCACATATCGCCTGTGTGTTGCTGGGGGCTGAAAGGGAAGCAAAGTATAACAGCCTATTTACCTTCCATACATCATATGAGGGGACTAAGGAGGTTTTGAGATAAAGTTGGCTGTCCAAAGTGATCTAGAAGTTATGCTGAAGTTGGATATGTTGGGCAGAAAGGTGCAGATGACAAGATTGAGATAGTTGGTCCAGAGGTATATGATGTAACTCATGGCAGGATGTGATTATCCTAAATAATGCTGTACTGAAATGCCTCTCTTCAGAGGTCAAAAATGCACCATAAACACCTCCCCCCCCCCATACACGACCATGCTTATGAGACTACAAGCTTTATACCAGCTCAAGTGTCACACTGTTTACTTACTGTGGTGTTTTATTTGTCAGAAAGGCTATGGGCTGTCAAGAGCTACACAGTACATTTACTGGGTTGAAAATGATTTCTGCTCATTGTATGGTCATCCACAAATTCAATGACATGTATTTGCTAATCATTAGTTAATCATCATCAGCAGGTAGCATATCCTAAACAGAATGTAGCAGTCATCACAGCCTTTTGAAATTTCTGTATATCTTGAGCCAGTCTTCCTGCTTCTGTTATTGTCATGTTCAGATTGTCTTTGATGGCTTGCGTCCATCTTCTTCTTGGTCTGCCTCTTGTTTATGAGGTGTTGGAGACCTGCTTGACTGTGTGCTAATAATGTTGTACTGTCTCATGACCTCCAATGTTTAGTAGGTCAAAGTTATTTCTCTGTTGGTCATTTCTTACATTCCTCATTATGTTCCCTGCATAATGTTTTTTTTATTTACTCTCACGGCTGCTTGCTGGTCTTGATATAATGTTTTTATGAGGCATATTAGGTATAACTGGAAACCCATGTCCTTCATGATATTCTAAAGTTTTTGATGTTTTACACAATTAATTGCTATGGTGTAGTAAATAAAACATGCGTAGATGTCAATATTAAACTCTGCATTTCTCTATGATATTCCGCATATTGAAAATATGGTCTCTGGTGCCTCTGCACTGTCTGAAACCTGCATGTGCTTCATCAACTCTTTTTCCAAATTATGTTGTAGTCTTTTCATGATGATACCAAATAGTATTTTGCTGGCGTGACTGATCAGTTCAATGGTTCTGTAGTTAGTGCATAGTGTTCTCTTCTTCGGTAACAGTATGTAGACTGATCGTGTTAATTTCTTGGGCCAAACTTCACTTTTCCAGATCTTGGTGCAGTGTGTGATAGATGGTGATTTCTCCTCCTGCCTAGATCATTTCAGCAATTATATTATCACACCCTGGAGATTTCTCTCTTCAAGTTTTTAATGGCCCATCTGACTTCATCTAAACTAGGTTAGTTAATCATCAGATCATTCTAATTACACTGTTCCTTTATTTTGGACATAAAGGAATCATCACAGGCATTAATTTCTCTGCCTGTACAGTTTCTCCTAAGCAGTTCCCTATGGCAGGCCGATCCATTTTTCTACCTTGTAACACATTAGTTACGCACTAGCCAATCTGCTCTCTCACTGCCTTGAACACCCATATGACCATGCATGAAAATGAATGTGATGCCTTCCAACTTCTACCTTTTCATTGCCCCAAGCCACTGTTTACAAAGGCAGCCCATTTGTATTTTTCTAATTATGCTCATTGAGTCACTCAGATTACAGACATGAGGTGTAGACAATTTTATGGATTCCTCTTAATTATATTGTGTCTTTGAAAAGTCATTTAGATTCATTTCTTTTGTTTTCTGTCTGGTATCTACACCATCTGACAAGTTTTCAGAATAACTATAGTTTAGAGTACTCTATCTTTGTACAGTTGATCCACTAGGTCAATATATCTTAACTGATCATAACTAGAACAATTCTGCAGCATGTGCTAAAACGTCTGGTTGCCTGTTCCATAGGTGCATAGTAGTGTATCACAGTCCCAGTAGTGAATCAAAGTCCCATCATGCGCAACAAGCTGTTACTTGGTCTATTATGTTCCATATTCAGCATGAAAAGGACAAATGTGTGGAACAAAATTATATTAGTTATCAGGACCTGATGTGAGACAGACAGAATTTCAACAAAATTCTGTTATCAATTTATTGCATTTGTTTAAATCCAAAGGATTTATGAGCTGTGTATTTTTTTAACGGGGATTGTCCTTCACTTTCATATCCAGAATGTTTATATTTTATGGGGCGCAAAGAATAGTATAATAGTAAGTAACACTGTTTACCATCCCCCACATGTCATAAGAGCAGATTACGGAAGTTTTGGGAGCTGCTATATCCCACATACTGTGTCAAAGTGACCCAAAAGCCATGCTGAAGGTGGATGCAACAGGTCGAAAGGTGCAGATATCACAATTAAGCTATAAATCATGACACATCAAATTCCATCTCCTGACTACACTCTACTAATCTGCAGGAGTTTGAGAACAAACGCAGAAGACATCCAGAAGTCTACCAGCTCTTGATGGGTGTACAATACTTTAAGAAGAAATCCTTTCTACTGAGAGGTCTAACAATTTATCTTAATTGGTCAATGTTGTAACATAACATGCAAACAAAAAGATGACCAACAAGACCAACTTTATATAAAAAGATTACCAGTGAGACTAACTTTATATGAAAAGATGAACGGAGAGAAATCCAACTTTATATTTTTAAAAAGATGACCAACAAGATCAACTTTACATGAAAAGACCAACAAAACCACCTATATATGAAAAGATGACAAAATAAGCAATATTCCTTCTATTCACACATCATTAGACGGTACCACGCACAAAATGTACCACCTTCACACATAAAGTATAAAACATACCTTTTTTTAAAGGGTAGTAGAAATAACATGGAAATATTTAGTGCTCAGACATCTTTAGATTTGTACAAAGGAGAAAAAATGTGAGGGAATATTGCCAACAAGACCAACTTTATATGAAAAGATGATGAACAAGACCAACTTTATATAAAAAAGATGACCAAAAAGACCAACTTTATATGATAAAGATGAAAAACAGGACCAACTTTATATGAAAGACGACCAACAATATCACAATTACTCACTTGATGGATCTCCAGAGCCCTCTAAAGAAGGGCCTGCATACATATCTTGCTGGTGTAAAGGTGGACCAACAGCAGATGCAGCATAATTGGAAGGACTTTGGTGAAGCATAACAGGATAAGCTGATGATGCCTGTCCCTTACCTCTTCCTGGACCTGTAGATGAGAAAAATGTGTCACTTTCCTACATCTTAAATATTTTAAAGCACTTTTGTTTATTAAAGAAACCTTATGTTGTGGCAAATAAATGGTTTTAAAAAAAATAAAAGTGGTTCTAAACTAACATTATTTCATACTCAAAAAAATACTGCTATGAACTTAAGTAAAGTGAGTTACGGGTAGTACCCATCAAAATCCATAGGTGTCTCCAACACTTACAAAATTAGAGTATAGTGGGTCACAGTTCCAGTTTAGTGTTAATTTTAGTAATCACATAGTAATACATTTATTTACTATGTTTATCTTTCCAGGCTGTTTCAATCTTTATTCCAACCTCTAGCAGCCCAAAGAACCATATTCACACCCATGAAAATATACGAAATTGGCAGATCTCAGTGCATTGCTTTTTTAGAACTAGATGCTTCATTATAGTATTTGTTCTATCTATTTTTTTTGGGTCATGGTTAATCCCTACCTCTAGTTTTCCTAATTCCCTTATAAATATATTTATCAATATTGTCAAATTTTCTTTGCCAAGAACCAGGTACCAAATGAGGTCAAATGTCCCCATCGAGGCCAGATCCTTGTCACGGAGATGGGGCTTAGTTCAGCTAGTTAGTCGTCAGATAATCATTACTGCAAACTGGGCATGTCCATAGTTGCTCTGATCTCTCACTGAGTGTATCCACCACTACACTTCTACTGACAGTTCAGCTAACAGAGGCTAAAAACTAAGACTGGCCAGGCTCTCCTAAAATCTAGCAAGACAACAGTCTCCCCTAGCAAGTAAATGAGCTGATGACGGAGGCAACCAGCCAAGAGGCGCAACACAGCAATCAGGATGCCACACACCAACCCATGCGATGGGAATATGCTTATATCTGATATGTTATGGTGCCTGCCCTGTGATGGACATCAAGACAGGGACGGTGCCGGCCTCTAAGCCTCATAAGGGTCCAACCACAGCTACTGGAAGTTTCCAATTGCCCCGAAGAGCATGAGCCCTGCTATTTTTTACTCCCATTTCGGGCTCCTGCAACACATGGCGGGATCAGCCTTCCAATCTGACACCAGGTGTGCATGTATACAGCTCTTTGACATGATGGCTTATAACCCATGGTATCCTTGAACTTTAGAAGCTACAAACATATACCTAAGTCTCCGTGATGGAGAGGATAAGGAGGGATTTGGACTGATCGACTGTCTATCTCATACTTCTTCGTGCGCCTTGCGGCGGATCCCCAGAAATCATTCCGCTGACCGTCCAGAGAAGGACGTATGAGGGTGATCTGCGTTGTGTCATGTTTTACAGCAAGCTGCGTTATCTGCGCCTTTCGACCTGACACATCTGTCTTCAGCCAGAATTTTTTGGGGCCGGGTTGGCATTCCCTTATTTTCAATCCCTAGTACTTGGCCAGGCTACAGCAGGGTTGCTGCACTACTGTTTCCAGGCCCACTGCGTGGAAGTGTGGAATTGTCTTGGGGGTCTTGGCCAGCTGTGGTTCGCTTGCCTGTGCACTCTGGTGTGCATGTCATCTCTGGGCCCCTATCTCATACAAGGTGTTCCACAGCATTTAATTTGTCTTGTGAAATTATATAGTCCATTGCCCATTGTTCCCCTGGTTGCTGAACCTTTTCTTATATGCAACTATGATGCCGGTACAGAAAATATTGAACTGTATAGTTGGACTGGTTGATTTGCCCTTTTAGCTGAGGTTTCGCTCATCGACATCATAAACACCCATGTCCAAGTTTGAGCTTCTACAAACATTTTTCTTTGAAACAAGATGATATATTGTATCCTGCCTTTTTTTCACACAACATGCTACCAGAAGAGAGCTGGAAACTTGTTCTTGAGCATGAACATTTCTTTCATTATGGCTTCTATTTTCTCACTTGTCCCTGTACATGACACTGCCCTATAGTACTGTATGACCTTAACATGTAACTCACTCAATAGACAAGTCTTATTTCTCTAGTCTCTTTCACTATTCTCGCTTTCATGGACTACAGACACCACAACCCAACAGTCCAAGCCAGTCCATAGTCAAGCTGTGCTGTGACAGTGTTTTGGCTGTGGGGGCAGAGAGGTGCTATGCAGAGATTACAAAACAAACTCCACCCCAAATCATCCTTAGTCGCATCTTAAGACATACTTTGCAGTATACTAGCAAAAAAAGCTAGTTTTTGCTCCCCTTTAAGGACCTGGGACATCACACAAGCAGTCTCATGTCTATGTTAAGTGACTTCTTGAATGATTCATTGCTACCTAAAACTTAATCCCCTCCCCTTTCCCTCCAGCATACATTTGAAGTGTCTTATATCTCAATATAACAAATCATGTATTCGAGCAGGAGTTCTCAATCTAGACAACACCATCCACTTGTAATCATTAATGACCATGAGAACTTTGTAACTAAGTTCACAACCACCAGGTTGAGAACATCTACATTAATGAATGCATGTTTTGTCTGAAATCACTTTTGGGCTGTCATATTTGTACCAAGAGTAATAGCATTTCTTATAATGTTGGTCTTTGTTATTTATTGTTCTGAGCATAACAAGCTCACCTGCAACAAAAATATGTTATAAGATTTTGCAACAAACAACATTAATCACTGCATCCCATGTGTGTTGCTATTTAAGATGACATACCTTATGATGCATATTAGTAGTGCTATCAATACCAATGCAATGTTACTGCACCATCATAACAAAATTATTACTAAAGTTGGTCACCAAAGATATAAAATAGAAATATTACAATCATAAAATATGGTCAATATACAATTCTAGACAATATACAACATAGCATTTTCTTTTCGTAACATAACTTGTGAATATTTAATAACAAAAACACAACTATCACTATCTTAACAGAGCTGAGCAGGTTATTATCTTCCACCTCAGAACAGGACACAACACTTAAATAGACTGATACTGGTCCCATCACCTCTGTGCTCATATGGGCAGGCAGCACAGACCACAGAATATATCCTGCACGACTGCAATACACTAAACCAGTTACGGGAAGAACACTGGCCCACAGAGATGGATATCCACAGAAAGCTGTATGGAAGAAACTGAAGAGCTTTCAAATCCAGCAGCATTTATTAAGAAAACCAAACTTGCTCTGTAGATGATAAACTGCGAATAAGAATAGGAGTACGCCAGGAACAGTGAAACCATTGATAGAATATGGGATGACTGCATGGGCAACAGCACCTAAAACAAATACCAGAACTCCTACAGAAAGTTGAGTATATCACAAGGAGTATGAAGACTTACCCAATTCAATAAATGGAAAAATATGTAAACATTAGGCCACTCGATCGATTGTTATAGTAGCATACATATAATCTAATTATCATAATACCTATATTGCTACAAAAAACCAATTAAGAATTCTCACCTGAGGTTTGACCACTGCCTGAGTAAGAACAGCTACTTTGATTTGATATATACTCCTCTTTAACAATACTGATGTCAGGATCAATAACCGGCTTCTGGTCAATCTCTGAAGAGTTTTGATCATCGAGAAAATTGGAAGAATAATTCACAGTGTCATCATCTTCACCACCTGAATGAAAGACATTAGCACCTTCAAAATCGTCACGATTGCCACCAACTGAACCACTGTTCAAAGGACTTGGAGGAATATCAACTCTGCCAACTTTAGCTGCTGGACCACCTGAATCTTGATATCGTGGTGATAGAGGCATACCGAGTTTGGAAGCCATTGTATTTCCAACTTTACTAACACCTCTATGCTGCGGTGGTGTTCGTGGACGTTTTGAGCCAACAGGGTATGAATCTTGAGGGCCAGCTCTTGAGGGACTTCTGTATGAACCAAGAGTCCCAACATTAGTACTATTTGGAACTGTCTGACCTGAATCATCCATAACAATTGTATCCTCTTGTTTCTCAGGTTCTGCTGCCTTTTTCTGTGGAGGTTTTGGTTTCTCTGCTGGTTGTGCATGAAAACTGTTGCTGATGAATGTTATGGAGTTGTCATTTTTGCAAACCTTTTCATTTAAAACATAATCTACTTTTTTGCCTGTATCACTATCAACATTTATATATATGTGCCCTATAACTTCTACCCCTTTATCAAAATCTACATAACCATTGCATAACGACTGTAAGAATTTTGCAAGAGAAGCGATAAACTTTGAGGATGAATCGAAATCCATGACTGAAAACAGTTCTTGTATCTCAGAATCTGTGGAAGAAAACAACATTTTATAATTGTGTGGAAACAAATTGAACATATTTTTTAATCGAACCTTATTAAAAAATATTCATTGAAATATTCAAAAATGCTCCTTCTTCTTCAGCGTTCATTCTCAAGCTCCCACTGGTTCTCTCTTGTAGCAGGACCATGGTCCTATTATATTTCCAGCAGGATGTAGTCCAGAGAATGGAAATGTGTTGTGCCGCCGTTTTATTTGCGCCAATGACCCGACACATCCGTCTTCTGCATGATATTCAAAAATGCTACACTACAAAAGGGCGTGTTGGCCTCGGTAGTTAATAGTTGGCAATAAATAATAACTGAAGAATAATGTATAGGACATTGCTTTTTTATTTTTAAGAACTTCAAATATTTCAATAATAGCACTTCTGCATAAAATGACAGAACTCTTGCTGTTTGAATCTCACATTTTTTTGCAAATACAACAGTACACTGTCTCACAAACATCGCAGCAGCTGGTTTTAAGTTTCTGGTGAAAGTACAATTGCCTTTCTGGTTATATTGGAAGATATCATATGACTGAGAAACAAACGTGGATGGGGCTTCATCATCTTGCAAATTGGTAGGAAAGTTTCAGAGATCTATTGCCTAACTAGTAACAACATCAATTATGAGAATTGAGAGAGGCAGTGACAGCAGCTTTCACTTTGATGATACAACCACAAAAATACAGTGACCTTAACACTCAAAGAATTATATGCAAAATATAAACCACCTTCTGCTTTCAGGATTATTTTGGTCTTGCTAGATCTTAGAACTACGCTTACGTGGCTGTGTTTCTTGCACTCTCTGTTGAGTGTAACGATGGTCTTGACTGCTCTTGAAAGAACGTAGGAAAAGGTAACCATTCCTCGCCAGGAGCTATGTTTTCTGGAGCGCAGATATGTTTAACGGTATCCTCTGCACGACCCGACTCATCCACGGTTTACCTTTCTTGAGCCTGCTTCCCTTCACAAGAGGGAGCTCGCTGCGTAGTGGGTGGTCTATGTCAAAAATCACTCTAAGGTATGCACTTGCATGCCACAGATCAATTCTATGAAATATGCTCGGAAAATCAAGGAGAAATCTCATAACCACACAGGGTGTGTCCTTTGTGCATCCAAGAATGATCCGCATCGCTGCGTTTTGAATCCTCTCCAACCTCTCAATCTGTGTGTGACTGGTGGTGATAGTAGCGCCTGCATATTCAATGACAGGGAGGACAAGAGCTTCGTATAAGATTACGAGCTGTGGTTGTTTAGTGTCAGCCGCTGCCATTACTCTCAGAGCTAAAAGTCCTTTGCAGGCCTTAGCGATAACATGATCAAAGTGTTCTGGAAACACAGACTACGATCAACTCGCACGCCGGGGTATTGTAAGGATGAGGTCCTGATTATATCGTACCCTCTCATCTCCACAGTCGGTGTCACAGACTTTATGATGTGATTGTTAAGAGAGAACCATGTCACCGCAGCCTTCTGGTTGATCTGTGCCCCTGAACCATCACACCAGGAGACGATACGGTCTAGCTCTTTCTGCAGTGATCCAACAGTTTCTGTTCTATCTCTTCCCTGTGGTATGTTGATATCTTTGGAGGAGATGTATTGCATCATGTTTGTATTCGACTTCCATTTGTTTCTTCCACTTTGCTGTGTATATGTTCTGGATGATTGTTTTTGCTTCTCCGTAGGACAAGTGTCTGTGTTGCTCCATTTTGCTTCCTGCTTTTGACAGAGCATCGGCTTTCTTATTTCCTATGATTCCAGTGTGATGATATCCACTGAAGGGCGATAGCTGATGATTTGTGGATCTGTCTTAGCTCATATCTGATGTTGTGTGAAAGGCTTTTGTTTCTGTTGTTCTGGATGATTCCAGTAGGGATCTGCAATCTGTGAATATAGCTATCTTCTTTGGTCTTGACAGTCCTGGTTTAGTGAAGGCTGTCAGTGCATGATATAGTGCAACTGCTTCTGCTCTAAAGTTAGGAGTATTTCCCGGTTGGAAAAGCTTTTGATATTGTCTTCCCATCTTTGAGTCTTATAAATATTCCACCTCCTCCATTCCTTACTGCTCCTTCTGCCGATCCATATACGTAGACATGTGTCCATTCCTTGGGATTGTATTTTATTTCTATCATTTCTAGTGTCAATTGTTGAGATAGTGATAGTTGTCTTTTGGGTGGATGACTTTCCTGATAGCTTTGGTGAGGGTCCTCTTTTCTTGGTTGGTGATTTCTTTGTCTTTTTTTTTCCTGTGTTGCTCCATCCTTTGCCAGCCTATCTGCCTCTTCATTTCCTGGTATACCACAGTGCGATGGTATCTACTGTAGTGCTACTCTTCTTTGGATGCTCACCTCTCGTATGGCTTCCTTCAGGTCTGGCAGTTTTATCACTGTCAAGGGCTTGTAGGACAGACATAGCAACAGTAAGAAACACCACCTGTTGACATTAGCTTTTACACTTTTAATTATTTCTGCAGCAATGTTTAGTGCTTTTAATTATTTCTGCAGCAATGTTTAGAGCATGCACTTCTGCAGAGTAGTTGGAGCAGAATATTCTAGTTGGTGAGCATGTGGATTCATTTTCTGTCCAGCACTTCCATTCTTCACTGCTCTGGTTGCTGATCCATCCGTAGCGGTTCCTATGCAAACGCTTTTAAGTATATTGCTGTTTACTCCCAACTTGTGCGAACTAATTTCTTCATAATGGAGAGCTTTCTGCTCTACCGCAGTAAGGTGTTGCTTCCAGGAAAATCACTTGTGCATTTTAACTCCAAGGTAAGTAGGATTTTTTTCTAAGGCAATCTCTTTTCTATATATTTTTAGATTTACATTTTGTTGCTAATTTCGACACGGTAAAATGCTGTTGTCGTAGAGAGGTTATCTGTACATCCCAGTCAGTTGTACTTTTGCTGAAATTTAGTGTTGATACACTATATAACCTGCGAGAAATTTATTAATTTAGATTAGTCCCCTACACAAAATATTTACTGTAGCTAAGCTATAGGCCTATATTTTGTGTATGCAAATTATACAGCATTTTTAATATTAATTAGCTCTGGCTGGTTCTGAAAATTAGTCTTTTCTCTCATACAAAAATGAATAGTTTGCAAGATATTTTATCCTAAATAATTAAGAAACTGCGCATGCATTTCAAAAAATTGACGGGGGAAACATACTAGTGGACAAACATGGGCAGAAGAAATGGTCGGCTGTGAGATACGATCGTAGTTAGCAGTTATTTTATTAATTTGCGTACTGGTGGAGATGAATGTGTGCTATTTGTGAGAAAAAAACATTGGAATCACCAAATATGTTTACATATTTCTTGTGATTTCACGGATGATGGGTACGCCAAATGATGAATTAGGTAAGTGTTTCATATTAATATAACACGTTTACATTTTTAATTAGTCAACTATGGATTTCTGTGTAAAACTAATAAGATTGAAGTATGCAGAGACATGGAATACAAGATAGCAAATACAGCGATAGCAAAGCACTGTTGAAAAAAAGGAATTCAGCACAAAAACCAGATTATATTGAGGCGATTGACGTGGTCTTCTGTGAATTTGATTGGTTTTGCGCAGATATCCGTGGCATCAGTTAGTTAAGAATGTAAACACTCTAAAACAGTGTGCTATTTATAGTGCAGTGGTGGACGAAACCACATTTATAAATTATTGGCTCAGCTCTAATTCTGGCAGATTTACGTTTGAGTGTACACTGTGACCTTTGCTCTGGTTTCGAGGTATTTCCTAACATTTCTAGGTGTCATGTGATACAGTTGTCACGTGATATGCACTTCAATGGCAGGCGAAAGTCAATGGCAGACGAAAATCAATGGCAGAGTGACAAAATGTTGGGGATCTGTTGATTGTTGACTAGAAAATGAAAAAGAGAAGAAAAAGGGGATGGGTTGGGGGTGACTATTTCTAATTATAAAGTTATTGCGGAAAAAATATTTTTGGTCTACGGGGGAAAGCAGGATTGCCATTTGGGTGCTTTTTGCATCTGATCTGGTGCTTTTTCATATCATCTGGTGCTAAAATGTTTGGAATAACGCGACCGCACTAGTTTAGGGCATTTCAAAAATTTGCTGAATCATTTTAGGGCATTTTCTCAAGTGCTTTCTGGTACTTTTTAGAGATGTTTCTATTGCTTTATGAGAGAATTAGTTTGCAACACAGGACTAGAATTTTTAGCCCCTTGCATTTTGAAAAAGAGAGAAAATGACCAGAGTGTATGATTTGCGTTATTCTTATGATTTTCTTCTCTTCGCAATAACAATAACTTTTTAAACATAATTCATGGTTCGCTGAGAGTTTATCCACCACAGAACGCTGAGTAAGGTAAGTGTTTAATTTAATATAACACTGTTAATATAATACACCGCCCCCCCCCCCCAAGTTATATTTAGGATTAAAATATAGAAGATAAAAATTAAACATTTAAGCGAGATTTGCATCATGTCTTGCCTTGTACATGCCATGCACAAATGCGGTAGTCATTTTTACGTTCGCGTGGTTTGTGATCAGTTGAGAAAATGGAGTAATTCAATTTAACTTATTTACCCTTTAGTGGATAAAACTAGAAAAAAATTGATAAAACAAGCCCAGAAAACAGATGGATATATGTGGATGTGTCACCGATTTGGTAGTAATTGCCATAAAATTTGTAGAAGCGTTAGATGTTGACGAAAGTCGGGAAAAGGAGGTATAATTGAGGGAAAAGGGTGCATGATGCAAATCCGTTTTACAGCCGGCTGGTGTGTGACGTCACTGCATGCAGCATTTGATTGGTTGTCTGGTTTTCTAGCGGAACTCCGTGACGTCACCTGATTAAAAAATGAAAACAGCGTGCTATTTATAGTGCACTGTACACTTGAATGAAAAATGTACCCTAATTATGATCATGAATCTTACAGTTACTCTCTTGGAAAAGGTTTTGTGCTAATTATTTTATATTTCCTTTGTCTTATAATATATGTTAATAATTGTTAAATATGTAGGTCTAGGCCACTAATTATTTTGATGCAAAATTAATTGAAAAAATACATACATATAGCCTAACTTTTTTTTAGAATTATTGTCACTATTGTGTAGACTTGATATATCATTGAATTTCAATTATCACACCGCAAGGACTATCTTAACTATAGACTATAATAGTAATACATGTATATAGGCTATAGTATAGCTGTGAGTGTGTGTGTTAGTGTTTAAATTATGTAAGCATTGTAATGAATAAACAAAACCCATTTTTTGTTATTTTGTCCAAAATCAAATGAATAGATAGGGCTAGGCCTAACTGAATTGAATAGATGAATACACTGCTGCTGCAGAATAGGTCCTAGGCCTACTTCATTAGGCATAGGCTAGAGCCTCCTATTTTAAAGTGAGTGGTTTAGCATCATTAGCAGGTACTAACTCTAAGCCTAAAAGAAAACCAAAACGTGTATTTTTTCCTTCCACCACAGGCAATAAACGTACTTTTCAAATTAATTTATTCTGTAAATATTATATAAGCCTAGTCATAATCATAAAGAGAGAGAGCATAGCCATTGAATTGATTGAAGACAGCTCCAATTTTGTCACGCCTGCCATTTTGAATTTTAAATTCGGGGCACTGGCTATTCTTTCGCGTGGTAGATTCTTGGCGTACCAGATTCTTGACTTTGCCTTATTTTTTTCTGTTTAGTCCATAGTAATTAATACATTAGTCATACAATAGGGACGCGCGATGTCATACTACTGTTGGAGTAGGCGGAATTGTTACGATGTAATTCAATGTGTCGAGGATGAGTCTTGACATTCAATTAGATTGTGAAGTAATAATGGCGACCAAAACGGACGGATAATGGTTGCACAGGGGTTAAGACGTTCAATATAGAATATCAAAAGACTTGGATATCAACGATTTATGTGGCAATGACTCAACTAACCTTTATATGCCAATAATACAGAAATGCAATGTCATACAAAAGAATAGTATGGCATTTACCTTTCAAATTTTAATGTGAACACATCTTCTAGAAACTAGGACGCCATCACACGATTGTCCAGTGTTGCCAAATTAAACTGTCATTTTTAGAAAAAGATACTTTTTAAAGCCAAACAGAGCTTAACAATATATACTGGCATCATCTGGTAAACTTCTAGACCTAAGTTCTTTAATAACCAGAAAGCTAACGAGTCAAACAGATGAGGGACACAGTTATCCATGTCACTTGTCATTTACACTTGTCATTGTTCAAGCTGTCCAGCCTCATCATTTGAACATGTCCAAATGATTTTCGATATCCTGTGTCCATCGTAGTCTGCCTCCTGTTCTCTTTCCTGAAACTCTTCCCTCCATAATTAATCTTTCTAAGCTATGGTGTCTTTTTAAATGCCCAAAATATGTTTGCTTGTGTTTTTTACAAGAGCCAGTCTTCATCTATGTTCAGATGTTTGCGTTGGTTCGTTTTCTGTCCTTGATATTCGTATGACCTTTCCATAACATTCCATTTCGAATGCCGATATTTTCCGTTGCGGATGTCAGTGTCTCACAGCCATATATTTCCACTGGTAAAATATAGCTTCTTAACAGTTGTAACTTTGATTCTCTGTTTTACCATTGCCATAGAATTTTATTCTGTGATATTTCTTGTAGGCCATTACTAATATCTTTCTGATCTCTGCTGAGCAATCTCATGTGGTACTTATGGTTGACTCGAGATATTCAAAGTTGCTAACATTTTCTAGCTGTTCTTTTTAAATACTACTGTAGATGTGAGTTCATTTCTGTTAATATGCATTATTTTTGTCCTTTTTTTATTTGCATTGAGGAAAAGATTTCGTGCCTCACTACAATGTTTGACTGACACAATCATGTGTTCTAAACCTTAGGGTCATATTATCTGAATACTTAATTTCTGGAATCGAATGTCCTCCGATATTGAGAGGTAAAAGCTATTCATAATGTGAGTCTCCTCGTATATTTTGCGTGACTTTTTCTGCGTATATGTTTAACAGATATGGTAAGAAAATGCATACATTTCTGGCCCTATTTTGAACTTCAAACCAATCAGATATTTCTTTAGGGGGACAGAAGCATCTTGCTTCATGAAAAAGCACTTTAATGAGCGATAAGAGATGTTATGGGAAGCCCATGCTTTCCATTATGTTCCATAATCTATGGTATGTTACGCAGTCAAATGTCTTTGAATCAGGGACGTAAATATGATTAGCCTACGTTAAGGAGTGTGTTGCTATGGACACTGACAGCAGCCCGGCAGAGAAAATATACAACATGTGAGATGAGATGAAATGTCTGAGAAAAACCACAGAAGTGACCAATTTATAAAAAAATGAGAAATGATGAAATTAGGAGAATAATCGGTATAATATCATGCACATAATACATCAAGAAACAACTAATAAAATGGTTTTGATACCTTATGAGAATCAAGCATAACCAACTACCAACAAGAACATATAACATAAGAAGATCCGTATATAAGACCAAAGGAATACCTAGAACAAGATGGCTAGATAATATCAAGACAACACTGAACAAATACGGATTCAACGCAGCCCAGGCGACACACCTGGCCTTCGATAGACAACTAACGCTACCAGTTATCACCCCTACTATATACGGCAAGTTTTGATATTCTGACCATTATCCACCTGGGGATAGACAATAGAAGGAGTGGGTTGAACCTACAAAAACATTTTTAATGGGTCCGATTTCGTGTGTAAATTTCACTATTTGATTGACAATTTGAAGATTTTTTTTTCAAAAAATCGCTACTGATGAAGTTTTTATCGAGTTTTTGAAGTTCCTAGCACTATAATTCAAATTCATATTTGCTTTGGGGGGGGGGGGCTAACACAACTCCCTCCCTATCTACGGTCCTTCTTTGTACAGTCTATGAAACAGGTGTGTATGTGCATTGAGTTATTTTCTCTACTATATTTCTTATGTTGAATATATCATTACTAGTATCTAGCTATATACAATGGCCAATAGGTCTTCTTGTAAACATAAATAACATGGAGACATAACAATGTTTCTTCAAATAATAGCTTATACATGTAAATTCAAGTAGGAAGCATGAGGATAAATAAAAATAAATCTAACAGATGATACTCAGTGTTAGTGATGTATTCTGTACTAGTACATGCGTGTAGTTTCAAGTTGCCTTCTTGTAGTATATACTTATATCTTTTCCAACCTTTTGACCATATTGCACTTCTCCAAATCTTAACAGAGGGCATGATAGACTTGGACACTGTGTTCTCCGCCAGCTTTTACTAGCATATCAACCAATTAGTCGCACTTTGTGTTTTTAATTGCCCAATCCCACCGAAGACGGATGTGTCGGGCCATTGGCGCAAATAAAACGGCGAGACAACGCATTCCATTCTCTGGACTACATCCTGTTGGAAATCTAGTAGTCCTGCTACAAAAGAGAAGCAGCAGGAGTTTGAGAATGAACGCAGAAGAAGAAGAAATTGCCCAGTGTTCAAAGTACTTCTATGATGGGTTCTGGTTCTGCTTCAGGTATATGTGTCTAGCTGTATTTGTGTCTGTGTTCAGATCTTCGTACTTTTCCTTATGGTATTACATCCAAGGAGGCATTAAGTCTAAATAGTAATTACTATAAAATATTGATACAGGGTAAACAAATGTGGCCTATTTTGTAACGAAACAGATACGTACATTATTTAACAAAACTAAATATCGATAAAGACGCATTTCACAGAAGCTAAGTATACTTGCGGATCCACTGATTTACCCGCTACACACTGAGAGCCCCCCCCCCGGCCGCATTTGGATGACCATGGAGGAGGGAGGGGCCTCTCAGTGTTTAATCCGAAGTCAGCTAGGTCACGAAATTTGAATGAAACTTCGCGTAATATTTAAAAAGTTGAACTTATCACGTGACGAAGCCACATTTGCTTACTTGTACCGACACTGATATATTAGTATAAAATAGACAATACTTTCGTGCGAATACTGCTATTATGTGTTATTATTTTTTACTAGTCTTTGTTTACTTTATTTTGGCGGTTACAAATATTTGAGAGTTATGGAAAGGGCAACAATGCACTTTCTAACTATAGCTACTTCCAATCGAGGATAGCTCCTTGACGTGGAGATGAGGTATAGTCCAGCCACCAGAGGCTAAAAACTAAGACTGACCAGGCCCTCCTACAATCATACGTAAGATCGGGTGTCAACCAACAGTAACCATGAGACCATGAAATATTATATTTCTAGATGTTATGATTCTATAGTGGAATTATTTTTAATGAAAACCCCACCAGCATTCTATCTTTACAGTTTTATGTCGTAATGTCCTGTTGTTAATCGTCCCCCATCCCCTGGAGAAGAGGGCCGTCTAACTTGTGGCATTGCACTCCGTCATAGAACCTAGGTTCCGTGACCCGTAGTGTCAAGATCTCATTGGTTTGATGCTATATATATGCTCTACTTCAGTACAAAGATGTACAGTCATTGATATGGAATCATGGGAATATGATGTCGTGGATACTGTTGCATAGAGAAAACATATCAGTAATGGTGTAAAGACAACGGAGAAAGTGATCGCAGATAGTTTACAGACTGCGAGTTTAAGAAAGCACCAAACAACAAACGATGATACATGAGGTCCAAAGATCCACTGCACATACTGCGGAAGAACCTTTGTGGCCCAGATTGGGTTTGCGAGCCACTACATCATCGCCCTGTATTATAGATTATATTTCGTATAACATAATAAGTCAGTCAAGCTTTAAATAATTATGTTAACAATCAAAAGATTCCACGTGATTTCAATGTATTCATTTCAAGCCAACTGTACTACATTATAAGAAGTCAAGAATATGCTAAATAAGGGGCATCCATAAATTACGTCAACAAAAAGGGAGGGGTGGTTGTGTGAGGTGCCTGAAAAATTGTATAACAGTTGTTGAAAAGGTTGAAAGGGGGTGGGGTTTGAAAACATTTGCTGTTAAGAAAATGAATGTTTATATACCAATTAAATTGTGTGAATTTGAAAAGAATATGTTAAAAAGTGAAAAAATATATAAGTTTTGCTCTATTTTTCGGCAAAAAAATAAATAAATTGGGGGGGGGGGAAGAAGGGGACCCACAAAATTTGACATAAGAGAAAAGGGGAGGGTCAAAGAAAGGGTAGAATTTTTACCCAAAGATTTGACATAATTTATGGACAAGTCAATTCCACGCACCAAAGTGTAAGCATGTGCAACTATTACTAAAAATATAATAGATCATTACATATTGTAATAAATATAAATGATATGAACACCTTTCAAGGAAACGAGAAAACTATTGCACGGATAAATCACAAACATGTTAAAAACTATAATTATAAAGTGCAAAATCTACATTACATTAATGTAAGGTTAATAAATATTGATATTGTACAAACTGAAGAGAATTAACCCTTATTGAACAGCAGCAAGATCATACAACATGAAAATGAAAACAGCAAGATAGGGAGGAAGACCAGGAAGAAGATGAATTTACTTTGTTCCCAACATTCTGAGACGCCGCAATATTACTGCATATCAAACGACCACACGTGCCATAGCTCTAAAACCGATCCTCAATCCTGCGACGCTAATTGCAAAAGCAGAGAAAAGAATATACCGGTAGATAGATAGAAAGATAGACACACAGATAGAAGACAAAATGGATGTCTTTGAGACGCAGATATATAGAAGAAGTGCGCTGGTATGCTCCGTGGCCCAAAGCGAAAACAATAATAGCAATACTGTTACATACCACGCAGGTTAAAAACCACATGTTGTAGACGGCCACTAAGGAGATTTAGGGATGGGGTTGGCTATCTAATTTCTTAGAGAGCCATTGTGAAGTAAAGTCATGCTGAAATCAGATGTACCATACTAAAAGACGCAGATAGGACCGCTGCATCCAAATTTTGATACAAAGATTACCAATGATGTTACATATTTCCATACTTAGGGCCTATATTTGAATACCATTTTATATTTGTGTAACTGTGGCTCTTGCATATTTTTTCTAGCATCCTTGTTATTATAACGACAACTAAACTTGATACAAATATTTTCTAAATTTATATTAGAAAAACCAGAATGGCAACACTGCGACTGACCCGGACCAGCATGCTTTTCTTACCTTTCAGGTTATGCCGCGCGCACATTACATAAATATTGGTTTGGACACTTTTTTCATAATTGAATGCACGTGTGCAATTATTGCCTCATCAAAAAAAAAAATCATAGCAAATGCATAATATAGCGACTTTTTCCACTTATGTAGCACTTATATTATTATGTGCTGATATACTAAAAAATATTGAAAAACTAATGAAAATTCTAATTTTTGTAATGCATTATTACAAAATCCCTTCCTGTAACGACATAACGATGAAACTTGCCGAATTTGACAGTTTGACTATTATATGTATATTTTCTAATATAAATTATTTTCATAATGTATATGTTTTTATTTTTACTTTATATTTTGTTATTAGAACGTAACATTGTATTCAGTAAGTGCCATGAAAGATTATTGTTGTTATAGAAATCAGAATAGAGAGTATACAATATAGACGATTCGTACAATGCACCATGGGAAATGTTAACCCTCTCATCATCACCAAGTGCCGTGCCAGCAGCAACTGCATCCGCCCTCCACATTTCTGTCTCTTTTCTTTGGTAGTGTACAGTACCGTCTTAGATTATCCACTGCATAATGCCCCACCCCACTTGTATCTCTGACATCCTTATTATTGTCGCCCATCAACTTTAATTTCAAGCAATATTTTTCAACAGGAAGGGATGTATTTTTTTACTCATATCAATCAAGAGCCATGGCGAATAGTGTTGGCGATCATGTTTCTCCACAACTCTCTGTCTCTTATGTTGTTAATAAACTCAGTTGGTGACTTCTTTTTTGTGCTACAGTGACAACTAATTCAGAAATGTCTCTCTTTGTCTTCCTCTGTCTCTTAGCCCATTGATCCTTCCTGTGGTTATTAAATGTTCAAAGTTTACTTTCATCACAGGCTTTAAAATCTTGATTGTCTGCTTTTAATTGTTGCCATAATTTGTCGTTTTACGCCAGCTTCTCTGAATACTTCAGCATTGTTTTATTGGCTGTCCACGGAATTTTCATAATTATTTTTAGGTACGACATCTCAGTTGCCTTCAGATTATCTTGGAAACTTTTATTTATTGTCCATGCTTCGCTTCCATAAACAAGGATTTTCTCAATCTAACACCATAGCACTTGAATAGGATTTCTAGGTGCAAGATACATTTTGACTTTATCCGCTTGATTTAATTTATGGATAGTAATGCTGCATTTTGGTGGTGTACATTTCTTTTAAACAACCGTTACTTCTGTTTTCTTCTGGTTTAGAGGCCTTTGTTGTCACTTTCTTGCATTACGATGTCTAACATGTCAGCCAGTCAGTTCCTCTTTTACCAAGTGTGGCACATAAGGCGGAATTCATAGTTCTCCATGTCTGTCCGTCAGTTGCTGGGGATTGCAGGTCTTGTGCATATATGCCTGTTGATTTTAATTCATTCATAAATGTTCTGCTGAACGTTGTTTTTGGTCTTCCCTGTTTTCTTTCCCGTCTGGTGTCCACATGAAGGCTTGTCGTGGAATTCTGTCTTCCTTCATTCAAAGTACATGGCCGATGTATGTCCAGCGGCGTTTTCTGATGATATTCGTCACGTATTCTTGTTTTGTCTCTTCTCTTAGTATGTCGTTTGATTTGAAGTCTTTCCAAGTAGTATTTATTATTTTTCTGAGGCATCTATTCTCGAAGGCAACTAGCTTCTTATCCATTATTGCGGTAGAGTTCCAACTTTCACATCCACATGTCAATGATGGAATCACACTTGCATTGAATAGTCACAGTTTGATGTGATTACTTGCGATCTTCGATCTCCAGATATTTGAGAGTTTGTTAAAGGCGTTGGAGGCGAGAGCGATTCGAGTCTTGATTTTTGAGTTGGCATCCCCGTCTGCTGTTATCTTGCTTCCCAAATATGCGAAATTTGAAACGTTGTCTAGTATATTATCATCTATTTTAATTGATTCTGTCAGGCCCGGTAAAGTTCATGATTTTCGTTTTATGTGTGTTTATTTGAAGGCCTATCTGTTGTGCAAAACATTTGAGTCCTTCTAGAACTATAACATCCGTAACAGAAACACTGTCCAACATGGCTTGAAGTTATTGTTCGCTCCCTCTAATCAGAACTGTATCGTTAGCATTTCTAAGGTTATTCAGACTGTAACCTCCAAGTGCTATTCCTCGCATGCATTCTATGTTTCGTATATTATCCTCTGTATACAGGGAGAAAAGATCTGTTGACATTACACATTCTTGCCTGCCGCCCATCTCTATCTTTTGGAATTCTCTTACATTACTGTAAACCCTCATTGGAGATGTTTGCTTCCAATACATATTTCTTATTATCTTTAGATCTTTCCCATCATCACTGAGTTTTTCTAACATTTTTATTATTTCTAAATGCTTCACCTTGTCAAATGCTTTACTATAATCTATGAAGCACAAGTACATGTAATTTTGTACTTCTATTGCCCTCTCCACCAAAATGTTTGTATTATATATAGGCATTTTTACTCGTATATGATATTCAGTTATAGGGTCTAGAAATATAAAGGAATATATGCACATGTCGCTAGAGGAGGCGAGAATAATGTACCAGAGACCGCAGGAATTTCAGGAGATTCATAAGGAATACTAAGTTCTGGAAAGAGTACAGCACAGGACACAGGCCTATTTCCAAAATATTTGTGTTTAGTTTTTATTTCTTTTAGTAGTATTTTTTCATATGTAGCGTTACTATAACTTCTTTGTTTGTTCTCTTCCATTTCTACGAAGTTCTCCACATTCTTCTATACATTCACAATTAAAATACAGACATTAAAATGTTTGAATTCGCCCGTATGTTACCGGGGCCCGAGGGTGCAAAGAATAGCAACACTGTTTACCTTCCATGCATGTCGTTAGAGGTGACTAAGGAGGTTATGGGGTGGAGTTGGCTGTCCCATTCCATATAGGGTCAGTGACCCAAAGTCATGCTGAAGTCGGATGTGTCAGGTCGAAAGGCGTAGATATCGGAGCAGTTCTGTAAACCATGACACAACTCATTCCGTTCTCCGGATTGCATCCTGCTAATCTGCAGAAGTTTCAGAATGAACGCAGAAGAAGGAGACATGTTTGAATTTGAAAATTTATATCATAATTTAAAAATTATGATGTTATAGCCTGAAACAAATCATGTATTTTTTCCTGCTCTTTTTCAGTGGTTTCTTTGAGAGGGTGTGGGGGTAAACATTTTGACATAATTGAGAGGGAAGGTCCTTGAATTCTTGACAGTTGTTGACTTTGGAGGAGGGGTATATCAGATTAGCAGCAACAAAATATTTGACGTAATTTATAGATAACCTCTTACATCTGTAATTAGTAAGTACTTTGAATTCTGTCGTCACTGTATTCCAATAGTTGCACCTCATTTGGTATGTAATAGCGGTTGTAGATGATTCTCTTAAAAAGGGTGGAATTTTTCATCTTCTTCTGCAACATATCTATATCTGAAGTTGTGTTTCTACTATAAAGTTTACTGTGTTCTGTAACTCGTATAGAGGTTAGTAGTTTTTCTTCCATGGTTGTTTCTCTGGGCCAGTATATTTGCCTCAGCATTTTATATTCCTGGCATTCATGAAAAATATGTACTGCTGCCTGTCCACATTACACATGACCGTGTTGCCAATCTTGAATTTCGTATACATGTGGCTGCGGAGTCAGTTGTGTCCTGTCCTGTTCTGAGGCGCAGAATTATAACTTGGTATCATATGTTCATAATTTGGTAGTCACCCTGAGTTGCAGTTGACTTTCTAATTGCCTTGATCATCTGTTTCTTTTGATAGTACGTCATTGGAACTTCTGATTGATCATCAGGGGCTCCCTCCTTAGCCATACGATCTTATTTCTCGTTGCCAGATATTCCACAGTATGATGGTACCCACTGTATAGTTAACATACGCTGATTTCACAGTTCATCATTAGTATTTGCAGGTCTGGTAATTGTATGGACCGGAACGCTTGAGTACTGATCTTGCATATCTCATGAATACTGCAGCTTGATTCAAGATTGGTGCTTATAAATTTTTCATTTGCCACCTTGATTGCCTGGATTTCGGCCTCGTAATTATGGAAGAATTTTACCATTTGTACTTTAATTGTATCCTTAACATTGTTTGAGAACTCTATATATATTTCTGGTCCTCCATTTTTCACTGCATTATCTTTTGACCAATTTGTATAGTCTCAGATCCATATATCATGTGGTTATTCTTCATCCATTAGACTAAGAATAAATGTCTTTCGTTGTACACTATTGTGTTTATTCTCACTTAAAATTCCTTTACTCTCAGCTTGGATATGAGTAAGTAATTCCCTATCTTCTCTCCAAGAGGTTTTGTTCTGGTACAGACTTTAGGGGCTGTCAGCTTCTGGCAAGTCTGAGATTTTTCTACAGTGTCATTTGGCCTAATGGATAAAGCTACTTAATTTTAGTGGCCCCATTGCTAAGTTTTGAAATCCTTCTTTTATTGGAGGACAATCAATACAAGGTAACTGCGTGAAACGTAACAACAATCGCACTTACGCAAAACACAGGTTAGAAATCGTCTCATTTTTGAATTAGTTACACTCAAGCATTTTGGACTCAATTCCGACCACTCTTTATGTCTAGTACTTGCTTGGTGTGGTCGTTGTTTTTATTCTTTTTGTTCCATCATTTACTCATCGTTTTGTTTGTTTCGTTTCCACATATATTTACGTTTTTTATGTACTTCCTGACCTTCCGGGATCTCATTTCCATATTTCCGTTGGATACGTTTGTTTGTTGTGATAATTTTTCAATTCGTCGTCTTTTGATGTTTTGTGTGTATCTTGATAAAGACCTTTTGGTTGAAACGTTGAATATGATTTGTGTATTGTAATTTGTATGTTTTCCTGTGTGCACATCATTACCCACTAGTTTTAGCTATAGTCCGTCGTGTCTGCGTGAAGCGATTATGTAAACCTGTGTTTTACGTAAGTACAATTTCACTGTAGGACGGCTTATTATTGCGAAACTTTTGTGAATGTAGTAGCATTTTTGTGTCTGTGTTCTCTCAATGTTTGTATTCTCCCCATCTCTACTATATGTGTTGACTTTATTGCACCAGTGATTATCCTAAGTGCCTGGTTTTGCACCTTATCTAGCTCATGTAATGTAGTATTTGATGCTGGACACCACGCAGTAAACCCATATTCTAGGCATGGTCGTATGCCCTGCTGGTAAACTTTACTAAGTATTTTCTCATTTGCTCCCCATGTGGTTCCACTTAGTTTTTTTTTAGGATGGCTAACTTTATTCTGGCCTATGTTGCGGCTTTGTTGATATGTTCCTTCCATATAAACATACTACCAAATTTTTAGTACCAAATCCCAGATGTGTTGGTTGTTTGCCTTCATTCAAGAGCTCTCTATTTATCTTGATGTCACCAGCTTTGTGTTTTGGTGAGAGAGTAAAGAGAGTAGTGCTTCACCTATCTAAATTGATGCTGACACAACATCTGTTTGCCCATGTGGTTAAGGCATCCATATCTCTCTGTACTTGCTTGGTAACCATAGTCACATGTTCTTCCGTGCACTATATTACCAAGTCATCAGCATACATTATATCTATCTATTCGCTAAACTCTTTGCTGTCTTTCAGTGTCAGGGGTAGAAGAGTTTTCTGGAGATGGTCCTCTTGTGTGCTGAGTATATTGTGGAGTTTGCCGCCTCTTTTACTTCGATGGTCCATCGTTTTCGTGGTCGGTCTCTAGGTCTGCCCTCACTGTATCTGTGTAGCATAGCTTGTTGTGGTATGCTGTCTGATGGCAGTCTGCTGATGTGCGCAAACCATTTTATCTGTTGTCTTTTAATATATTCTAAGATTGTAGTGGTACCGTTTCTTTGTCTAATGTCTTCATTTCTCACTCTGTCTCTTAGCGATATTCCTAGGATTCTGCGCAAGCATGCCATTTCAGCATACATTGCCACTCTTATACCACGTGGCAGCACAACCACCAGATCATTGATGTAGACCAGGAATAGTGTGGGGGACAATACCTCTCCCTGTGGTGACACATGACGTAGTAGGACTTTCTTGCTTGTATAACCATCTAGTTGTACTCTAGTTCTTCTGTTATATAGGTATGCTTTTATTCATTTATTCACCCTTTCATTCATTCTGCAATTTCTATTTTTTTTTTAGAAGTTCTCCTTTTCATACCTTGTTAAAAGCTTTCCTCAGGTCTATTCAGACTGATAGGACCAGTGTATTATCTTGAGATGCATCCTCTATCTCTTGAAAATGGTAGGTTGCCTGATCTTCAGTAGCGTAGCATTGCTTGAAGTCTGCTTGTTGTAATGCAAGAAAATATTTGCTCTCAAGGTACCAGCGGATCCTGTGATTAATAACACGCTTTATAGTTTTACGTAGACGATTTGTGAGACTGATTGGTCTGTAGTTGGAGCCTGCGGGGCTGTCGTTTCCTGATTTAGAGATTGATATCATGATTTAAAGGCTGATCACAAATAGGAAAAATCCTATAAATGCATTAAAGATAAAAATTAAAAAATAATATTTGATAAAACAGAAGTACTTACAAGATGGGCAGATTAAGTTACAGAACTGTTTGACGCCTAATGGAACAAAAAACCAACAATACACAACAATGATGGACCAGAAATACTGAAATCAGAAGTGGAACATGCAATAAAATCAATAAAATGTGGAAAGGCTGCAGACTCCGACAACATAACAGCAGACATAATAAAAACTCTAAATGATTTTGGTGTGGATACTATCACAGAGCTTTGCAATGACATATGTGAAACAGGCCACATACCTGAAGACCTAACATCATCAATATTAATACCACTACTTAAGAAGCCAGGGATGTGGACTGTACATAATATAGAACAATAAGTCTAATGAGTTATTTAACTAAAATACTTCTAAAAAAATACATGAAAGAATTAAGAACAAGATAGACACGGATGTCGGTGAAGAACAATTCGGTTATAGGAAAAACAAAGGAACCAGAGAAGCTATACTGAGTATCCGGCTAGTGATAGAAAAATATATAGAAGTCCACAAAAGTATCTATATTTGCTTCATAGACTACAGCCAGACCTTTGACAGAGTCCAACATGAAAAATTAATCAAATGTCTTCAAGAAATAGGCATAGATGGAAAAGACATCAGACTGATTAGAAATATATATTGGGAACAGACTGCATGGAAGAAGAGGGGTAAGACAAGGATGCATTTTAACACCAAGCCTATTTAATATCTACACAGAGAATATTTTTAATAATATAGAAGAAATACCAGGACTCAAGATCAATGGGAAAATAATAAACAACATTAGATATGCAGATGACACTGTTCTTTTGGCGGAAAGTAAACATGAACTACAAAGTCTAATAGATCAAGTCAATAAATCAAGTAATGAAAATGGACTAGATATAAATATTCAAAAAAAAAAATGCCATGATAATCAGCAAAGACACAGAAGAGCAAGAGGTAAACATAAACATACAGGGAGAGAAACTCCAAGGAAAATATTATCAATATCTTGGACACATAGTCACAAATGATGGCAGATGTCAAACAGAAATTAAAAGGAGAATAGGAATGGCTAAAAGTACATTCAATGACATGAGGAAATTATTAATATCTAAACAAATTACAAACAAGTTAAAAATGAGAATTATAAAATGCTACATCTATTCCATATTAATGTATGGCTCAGAAACATGGACACTAAATACACAATTAGACGACAGAATTGATGCCTTTGAGATGTTGGTATATAGAAGAATAGGGAGAACATCATGGAAAGAGAAGAAAACAAACAAAGAGGTACTAAAACACTTAATATGAAGAAAGAACTATTAAGAGAAATAAATATCAGGCAATATTTTGGACACATTAAAAGACATAAAACCTTATTGAAGACCTTACTTGAGGGTAAAGTCAAAGAGAAGCGAGCAAGAGGTAGGCAGAGATATAAATGGGAGAGTAACATCACACGATGGACAGGTTAAATCTAGCAGAGTGCACCACAAAGACAAGAGACATGGGATGTTGGAGATACTTTGCAGCCAACCTTCGTTGCGGAGACGACACTTAATGATGATGATCATGATTTGCTGCAATTCCAAGATTGTTTAATTTTTCATTCGACACTCCAGCAGCACCAGGTGACTTCTTCATTTTCAGTTTAGATACTGTATGCTACAGTTCTCCGAGTTTGAATTGTGCCTTCATGACTTCAGATATAATTCCACATTGTTAAATGTTTTTCCCTTCTCACGAATCTCCTGTTGTCTCTCTGGGGTAGTGTTGATGTTGTCTTGAGTCTGCAAGTACAGTTGCCTGTTTTCCGATGAGGATGTTTTTATCTTTTTTGTAATGTGACCTTTCGATTTTTCCAAATACCCTCCTCATTTAGTTGTTTTACTAATTTCCACAGTTTCCTGGTATTCATCTCAAGATTCAGCAATTCTGTTTTCTCTCTCTAGATGCTCCGTCTTGCTTATACCCTGGCTTTCTGAAATTTAGCTTAACTTGTTGATAATTATAGTGCTGCTCTTGACATAGTCTTGTCTCTGACTGCTGTCTGAGTGTTTCCACTTCATTTTACAGTGTTTCTATTTCACTACTAAAAGAAGGTTTACAGTGTTTACGTACTCCTCTCTGGATGATTTTGCTATCAGTCTGTAGTACACACATGCAGAATTCAGTGACTACCTTTATTCACATCTTTGTCTTAGTTAGGTCTCTGGCTAGTACAATGGTGTAGTGTCGATACATTGTTCAGTTTGCCATATTGTAGTTCCACTTTGGGAGAGTGATGCTATCTTTAATGTATATTAACTATCTACAGTCAGAAAGACTGATCGTTGGTCACTGCAACCAAGCTGTTTTACAACAATATGATGGTGATGGATGTTTCACTCCAAATTTGGTGAGTGGAATGCCAAGTCTGATGTAGAGGTGGTATGCCTTGATCTGAAGTAGAAGGTTGAAGGATGCTCATGAGTAAGTATCTGTGTTTGCTAGACTTCTGGATATTTGTATTATGTCTTTGGTGTTTCTGCGTGTTAACATGTGATTATTGTGTATTCTAATCTGTCAATTGTGTATTATTATACGCTATTGTGTAATTGTGTTCCGTGATTTACATATCTAGACTCTTGTTATTGTTTCGTTTCCGCAATTTGTTTTTGTAATTGATCTACAGATGAGTGCACACACATGTATATGTATTTGTATATGCATATTATTTTATATGGTTCTGTGTATCCATACAATTACTTTGGGCCACACATTTGTATATGTACATATACTTGGGTTATAGCAAAACATGTGAATATCTTCCATGTGAACGAATGTTTATGAGAATATATATATATATACATATATCTGTGCAAATGTTCATGTTACTTCATGTATTTATGTGAGAAAATGTTTATTTGAATGCATGTATATATATATTTACGTGAGTGCTTGTTTATGTTAATGTAGTATCTGCATTTTGTGTCATTATGTACACCTATTCTTGTGTGAACACTTACTTGTGTGTGGATGCATTTACATGCGTGTACATTATGTGTGGGTTTCTTTTGAGTATCTGTGTATTGATCATGTTAAAGATATATACTTGTTTATGTGTTTATATATATATGTGCACATGTGTATGTCTGTATACACATATATGTTTTGATATTTGTATGTATATGTGCACGTATATATATGTATTATTGTTAAAATTCAGATGGAATGTCTATATATGCGTTTAGTTGTGTGATTGCATGTGGATGTGTGTATATTTTGAAGCATATCTATCCTAGACGCTGTCAATTGCTATTCATCCTTGCACATTTCTATGGTCTCTGCGTCTATTGATAGCCCCCATGGAGTAATTTTTCTCTCTATCCTTCCCCCTTTATTCTTTTCCTACCTCACCTTCCCGTCTTGGCTATTGCTCATTGGTGGCCCCCTTCTTTACTTCTGCGTTTTTCACTTGATCCCATATATTACCTTTAATATTATCACCACTGGCAATTGTCCTTCGAGCCATGCCCATTTCTGTCTATCAATATTGCACAAACTTTAGTTCACACATTGAACTCAAGCATTTGTGCCATTTATAAGACATGCGTGGTGCATTGTTACTTGGCAACATTATTTGGTAAGGAAAACATTGTCCAAGTCATCTTAATTTTCCCCGCCGAAGACGGATATGTCTGGCCATTGTCGCAAATAAAACGGTGACACAACGCATTTCCATTTTCTAGACTACATCCTGCTGGAAATCTAGCAGGACCATGATCCAGCTAGATCCAGTTGGAGTTTGAGAATAAACGCAGAAGAAGAAGATCTTAATTTTCAATATTTTTATGGTTTTGTTTTGTTTGATTGTTATTTCTTTCTTGAAAAAGGTCTCGGTTGGACCGATGCGTGGATGATTGTCCCTTGTTTTATTGGTATTTATTTTTGTTTTATACTGATAGTTATGCATTTCAAGTAACATTATTACCGTATTTAGTATTTCCTATTTATTCGTTTGGTTCCATTTTGTCGGATCCTCCGATATTTTGGTTATTTACATTGGATGATCGTTTGGTTGGTTAATCAGGATAAGCTCATGTTCATCCTGCCAGTTTTCTAGGCCCTCGCCTCTTCTTTTGAATGATCATTCAATAGCCCTCAACTCTGCGAGTGGCTATTGAAGTCTCCACACACAATTAGTTTTCTTTGCACTAGGATTGTGTCTAGTGCCAATGGGCAGTTATTCGGATAGTAGTAGTTGTGGAGGTGGAATTCTGTATTTTCTGTCCTGATATGGAATATTTGGTATTTCGCTTCTTCCATATATGTTTCTAACTGTTATGTACTGATATTGTTCTTAACCAGCATTAGTATTCAACTTTTTTTGACTGTCTTTTCGGTCTGGTCGATAGCATTGGAAGCCTCTTATTTTGAAAGCTACACCATAGTTGAGATCCCGCCGAAGACGGATGTGTCGGGCCATTGGCGCAAATAAAACGGCGACACAACGCAATTCCATTTTCTGGACTACATCCGGCTGGAAATCTAGCAGGACCATGATCCAGCTAGATCCAGTTGGAGTTTGAGAATGAACGCAGAAGAAGAAGAAGAAGTTGAGATGGGTTTCTTGCAAGCAACATATATTTCATTCATTCATTTTCCTTTTGCGCTGAAGTTAGCGCGTAGGGCAGAGGTCAGATCTCTCCAATTCTGTCTGTTCAAAGCTATTCTGTGCAGTTCTTGAATAGTATGAATATTGGTTGTTTTACTTTCTCTAAGTATTGTTCTTCTGAGCGTTTCTTTTAGTCCACCCCTTGCTCTTTTGCCTGTAGGTATCCATTCAAGAGATTGGTGGTGTATTCTGTGGGTGTTGCGCGTAGGACATGCCCGATGTAGGACCAACGGCGTTTTCTGATAACACCGGTGATGAAATTTTGATGTGTCTCTTCTCTGATTTTATCATTCGATTTGAATTCACTCCAATGGGTGTTAGTTATCCTACGAAGACATTTGTTCTCGAAACTCAGTAATTTCTTTTCTGAAGATAAAGAGCTTTTCCAGCTCTCACATCCATATCTTCTTCTTCTGCGATCAGTTTCCTATGCTCATAAGTCTATACAGGAAGGTGGGCCGCCTCAATGAATTCAGTCGTCAGCAGGAGGTCCTCACGGTTGCCCCACAGCTTCACCTTCAGATCTGTCTCTTGGGGCCATATTTTGGTTCTCACGTCATCAAAGAGTGGGCATGTCTGCAGAATATGTTCTGGAGTCTGGGGACCCTTTTGACATGGGCATTGGTCAGTTTGGGCAGACTTAATTTTGTGGAGATGTGCTTGTAGTCTGCAGTGTCCTGTGCGAAGTCTGAAAATTGTGGTTTGTTGTGACCTGTTTAGCTTTAGAAAAGGGTCCTGTAAAAGTTACTGCCTGTTCTCTGACTCCATGTATGTTTGTATTTTCCTTTGATGAGGGTTTTTGCTTCAGTCAGTGATATTCTGTGCTGGAATTGTTCCTTTTTTGCACCTGCTTTTGCCAGTCTGTCAGCTCCTTCATTTCCTGCTATTCCACAGTGTGCAGGGATCCACTGCAGCACAACTTTATTGTTGGCAGATAGTTGATTTAGAAGTTCTACAGTTGTTTTTGTTAGGAGATCTTTAGGTTCCTTTTGGATGGTTTGGAGTAATGACATGCAGTCACACAAGAAGACTATGTTAGCTCCTTTGAGCCTCCGTTCCTCTAGAGCCTTTGATGCTTCCAAGATTGCTTGTAGCTCTGCCCTGTAATTTGTTGATAATTTGCCAGTAGCGATTGAGAGTTCTAGTTTTGGGGTGTTTGGTATGAGTATTAGTATCCCAGCTCCTCCTTTCTTTACTGCACCCTCTATGATCCATCTGTGAAGACATGAATCCACTGTGAGGTAGGGTATTGGGTGTCTAGGTGATCAAGTGTTACATCCATATGATAGCACCGGAATAACGCAGGAATTAAATAAGCGCATTTTTGTGCGTGTGCTGATTGACTTTGACTTCCAGATATTAGACAGTCTGTTAAATGCACTTGATGCTAAGGCAATGCGAGTTGTAATTTCTGGCATGACATCACTGTCGAGTGTTAATTTGCTTCCTAGATAGAAGAATTTCTGTACATTTTCAAGTTGTTGTGCATTTAAAGTAATTTCGTTAGGTGAATTGGTGAAGTCCATAATTTTTGTTTTTGCTGAATTGATTTGAAGACCTATTTATCCTGCAATGAGTTTTAATCTATCAGTTTTTGTTTGTACATCTTGATGGTTTTCACTCAATAGTGCAAGATCATCGGCAAAATATTTACATATTTTTACTTGCTCTTTATTTAAGATGTATCATAGTTCCACTTTTTTGTTTTTGATACCTTCGGCTTTCCAATGCATTATTTTTAATGGTCTTGTTTTTTGACCATTTGCTCTATTCTCATGCCTCCTCTGGACAATTGGCAACTTCCAGTAGCTGTGGTTGGATCATTACGAGTCCTCATTACGGTACCGACCTGCTTTAATTTCCATCACAGGGCAGGCACCATAACATGATATAAGCATATTCCCATTGCATGGGTTGGTGTGTAGTATTCGGATTTCTGTGGCTGGACCAAGTTCCATCTCCTCGCCAAGGAGCTGAGCTCGATGGGGGAAGGGTGGCATTAACTTGATGTTCATTCGATCTTGCTAATGGCACTAAGAGAGCAGGAGATACCAGCCACACCACAGCATATTTCCCTTCTTCCAGCACATACGATTTTCACTTCTTCTTCTTTTGCGTTCGTTCTCAAACTCCTGCAGATTAGCAGGAAGTAGACAGGAGAACGGAATGCGTTGTCATGATTTACAGCATTGCTGCGATATCTGCGCCTTTCGGCCTGACACATCTGACTTCAACATGGCTTTAGGTCAGCGACCGTATATGGGATGGGGCAGCCAACTCCATTCCATAACCTTCTTAGTCGCCTTTTACGACATGCATGGAAGGTAAACAGTGTTGGTATTCTTTTCTCCCCTTTCGGGCCCCGGCAAAACACGGGCCTGATGTTCATTTTACGTATTCTAAATTAAAATAAGTATTTATTAATGAAATTACGAAAGCGCAAGATTCGTATGTAAGCTTTGTAAATAGTTGTGTGTATGTCGAAGATTTTTATTTGCCGCAGAAGTAAGTGTGGAAACACAACAAAAGTTTGCTAGTGTCTAGAACTCGATAACCAGCAAACAAGCTCAAGGAAAATACTACAATTTTAATATCAAAATGCTATCTTTCTATTCAACAGGTACAACATAAAAATGGAACAACATATTTAAATATAAATTATGATACTGATTAAGCAATCCTCTGCATAGGTAGCTCTTGACAGCACATAGCCTGTCTGACATAGGTACAGGTCCTCCTCAGTTGAGAAACGGTTGTGATACCCAGGCCCGTACGAGGCTGCAACACAGACAAGGTTGTTTAAGGCGGGATTATTGGATGTATTTTAATCCCCAAAAGGGAGCCATTCCAGAGCGGCAGTATCCAAGATCATTACGCCCTTCCAGGAATTCCACACACATATGGGGCAACTAACTCATCATTCTTCTGTCAGATCTGTTGACCCATCCGCAGAAATGCTACATCTAGCACCCCCCCCGCCCCGATCCAGAACTCTGCGACAAACAGGACACAGGTTTAATGTCCGCTGTCCTGCAACTCTTCGTATCAATGGGGATCGTTGGATGGAAGGCAACTTTATGAAATCGAGACACTCAATGCGGTGACAGTGGTTATTTATGCAAAGGTGGCAGCTTGTGAACCTATCACCCTACGACCCTAATCGTCTCCTACGACATGCTTCAAAGGAAGACAGTATACCTAATCTTTGCACCTTGAACTATATGTCCAGCCCCTGTTGCCGAATAAATAGAAGCAGTTTAATATTTCAGACTCAGACTCTTGGTGCTTGGATACCCGCATTAGACATTTTTTGTACTGAATATAGCTTGTGTTTTTACTTAATTATTTATACTGGGCTTTCAGTTAACATGGAATTGGTAACACCGACACGTATCCCCGAGGACAATTAGCAGAGAACACAGAACATATTTTACATAACAGCCCACTGTACTACATCCAAAAGAAGAAAACTGTGACAATCTGACACAGCTCTGACGGACAAGCTCTACTGTTCTTTCACGGGGTTGGCAATCACGATAGAGTTACTTGAAGAAATCCATATCAGCGCCCGTCTCCGACTGGAGAGCTACAAGGAAAAGAAGGATTAAAATCCACGATTTTCCTATTATGGATAGTAAGATTTTATGTAGTTTAGTAGACATGCTAAAAATGGTATAGGCATTTTTTTTAAAACATTGATAGCTATGGCATATTTGTCTGTTCACTTGGCCAAATTGTCCATAGTTTCCTTCAACCGTATTTTTTCAGTGCTCATCTATTCATTGCACCATATTGCCAGATTGTCTGCACACATTGCAGTATTTACTTTATGCGAGAGGATTTGGTCAATGTCGTTCCTGAATATATGGAATAAATGGGGGATAGAACCACTCATGTTTGGAAGTAGTGCTGTCTCAGTAGATCAACTCTTGGTATGAGTTGACATGCATGAAAAATGTATTCTGAAGTCTCTCGGCTCAGTCTATAGTCGCTCAGATCTGTCTCGCCAATCTATAACTATCTGAACATGTGACTTCTCAGTCTGTTGTGGCCAGTTCTTAGTCTGAAAATAACGGGTTTTTCTTTGCGTAACATTTGGTGGTAGGGGTTATTTGGTTTTGTAGCTTGGTGCTTCTTATTCCACTTTTTATTTTCTGCCTTTATCATAGTATTATTTTCATACGTATTATCACTTTCTATTTGCTCTAGTGACTCCCATATTCCTTGCGAGGAGATCAACCATGGCATGTCCAAGTATATCATAGTGACCAGCAGACCAGGGATCCCCTGCAGTACTGTTTCTTTGGTGGTAGTGTTGGGGTGTAGTAAACAGGACATACGTTCCTCAATGCTCGCGTTCTTTAAATATTTCAATGCAAGCAACACTGACTTTACATCAGTTGGAAAAAACTATTTATCTGTTATAGCTCGGCAAGCACTGCATGGAGGATTTTTGTCTGCCTCTGTTATGGTATCAATTTCTGCTTTGAAGTTTTTGGAATGTTTGTCTGTGAGTATGATTTTTTCGATTGCCTTTTCATCTGATCAAAAATGGTCACATACTGCATGTTTCCCGTTAATGAGTTGCAGGGAGGGATTTTGTAGATGTGTGATAAAGGCCGCATGCTCCTGCTGTTGCCACGTCATGCACAGGGTGAGTTTTTAAATTTAAAAAAAATCCCCTTACCGGGAAAGAACTCTGGACCTCATGGGTGCGAGACCAACGCACTAACATCTCGCACATAATAACACTATTTCATCTGGTGTTATTATATATTTTCCTGCTCTTCCACACATTATGGCTTCTTTCGCTGATCCATCTGCATATACACGTGTCCATATAATATCCTTTAGGTATGTTTTCTACATGTGGTTCTGAGTTGTCTCTTTAAGTACGTGTATTATAGTTTACGTTTGTGAAATAATGCCTGGTATAGGCCTAACTCTTCATAATACTTGGCAAGTTTTTCCTGTCCCAGGTTGGGTATGTGTTAAGGGTGTTCAGTGGTTTTTAGAATTTGTAGATCTATAGGCCTACCAGTGAATGATTTCTGACGCTGTTTTGCAGAGTACGAAGCTATTTCGTTTGAGTCGCTCTTTTGTAAGTCTTTGGTTCATTTAATACTGTTGTTGTTATTTGTCCATCCCTTAATTCCTGTTCAATTCGTGTGATATGGTCTTTAGTTAATCTACACTTCCTGAAACAGCTTGCGGATTTAGCAGGATTTTTGTTTATAGGAACCACATCACATTCTTTTGTTTACCAGGCGTCCCACCAGCTTTCGTCAGACACGTGGGGCGAAAACTGTTCATCTTGCTTTTTGCTTTGGCTTTCTTGTGAATAGGCAAAGGCCAGTAAAGAGAGAATATGAGGTGTTCAGGGCCCTATCCCCTATAGCAGATCGGAACGTGACTTTTAGTACCAGGAACTTGGCGGGTAAAAAGCCAACGCCCTCTCTTCCTCTGCCCGTAGCGATTTTTTCACAAAAAGGTCATTATTTTTTCCCATCATTACATCAGGTAGGGGATCTGACACTAAAACATACGGATGATCTTTTTTTTTAAAGATAAAACCCCTTCCCCCTCTGTGAGGAGAACATATCTACGGCTCCGAATAGGTATCAATATGGCAGTTTTTCACAAGTAGGACTAAGCCTATATCCCAACAGTTGTTGAAAAATTATACTCTATTCCTTTTTATTAAATTTACTACCGTAATTTCCGAGGTGGATTTGCATTTGTTGATTTGGTATGTCGTTGGGACCAGGTTGTTTCTTAAGTTTTAATACTGCTAGTTTTTCATTTAATTCATCAATTGTGAATGGTGATTATCATGAAATCTTGCTTGTTTCTTTTTCGATTTTCCGTAGTCCTTTGCATCTTCTCATATTTCTATCAATTTCATTCCAAGCAATACTTTGGTAAAGCTCTATGAAGTGATATGTCACCCTCTTTTCTGTGAGTACTTTTATTTTTTAAATTAGATCATTCTTTTTTTGGTTCGATCCTCATTTTAATGTGTTATGTGAGTTTTCATCATCGTTTGTAGCAGCTAGAAATGTATTATTTATATGCAGACATACTGTACCGGGTATTCTCATGTGCTCAGTGTCACCCCTCCCACCAGAAATTGTCGACTGGATGCTAGTGATTCGTGTGACATCATGCAGGATTGATATTTGTCTCTTTGTTTTAACTGTTTATAACTTTATATTTGTAATTTTCCGCATAGAAATAGATGCAGGAATGCCATTCCATTGCTTTCTGCTTAAAAAAGGTTCTGTTTAAAACATGTTTATTTGTCTACTTAGCTGCGACTCTCGTATCGACACAGTGACAAGAAACATAGAATTTCTGAACAGAACATTTAAAATGAAATTTGGCAAAGTCATATGGGGGAATGTCACTGTAACTGAACACAAGTACGACATTTGTTTTCATTTTTGTGCCAACAGTTTATTGATAGAAAAGATAATCAGATAAATGAGAATATATTACAACTTCATGAGTTTGATAACGATCGCATTACTCTACATTGTGCAAAGTGCTGTTAGTTATAGAAAAATACGAGTCTAATGGTTGGTTGGTTGCTGATCCAGCGGTCCATGGGCTCATGCCCTTTGACCTAATGCCATTATATTGCTGGGAAGTCTGTGGATTTTCGGCCCACCCCAGGACAGAGAATAACTATTACACCTCGAGGAAGTTAGGTTACAACCTACACACTGTTCCTAGCCACCGTAGCCAAGATAGGGTTCACTGTGCTCATTCCCCGCCATCAATTGACTACTGGTTAAGCCGAACTTCTCTATTGCTCCAGACATACAACCAAATGTTCACGTCAAAAGATTGTCACGTCCTGAGTCAATGTGCCTCTATCATGGGTTTCAGCCATATGAAAAAACAGTGCTGTCAGTTTTCTCCTCCCCAGTGCTGCACAGAACATCTCGGTCTACCGTCCCACCACAGAGGGTGCATACATATATATTCAGGTAAACATGAAACACGTTTCAACAACAAAATAAAAGCATAATTGTATAGATGACGTGCCATGAAGCTTCTCTAAGAAGATAACCTCAATATAACGGCATGTCATCCACTAAGGTTTTCTGTTCCATGGGTGGTATGTCTAACGAGTCTAAGATAACGCTATGTTCTCCGTATACAACAGTGGTATGAACATATTTACTTCACATTGTACTGGGAAATGGTTACCTCATTTAATGTACACTTACTATACTGTGTCCGTTCTCAAACTCCCACTGGTTAGCAGGATGCAATCTAGAGATTAAAATATATCCTGTTATGTTTTACAGCTTCGTTGCAATATGTGCACCTTTCGGCGTGACACATCCAACAACATTATGACTATTAGGTCACCTCGACGTCGTGGATGGACAGCCAGAACATCCCCCTCAAACCTTCATTAGTCGCCTCTTATGTATGGCATGCATGTCAGGCAACAGTGTTGGTAGTTTGTGTTCCCTTTCACAGTCAATCTGTAAACAATGGTACGATACATTTTATGCCCTGGACTACATCCTGCTAACCAAAAGGAGTGTGAGAATAAACGCAGAAGAAAAACAATACCAAGGTGTGCCGATGTTGATCATTTAACGAATTTCAAGCATCACTATCCACTACAAAAGTTCCATGTATAGGGCCATTAGCGCAAATAGAATGGTGATATAGCACAGGGGTCGGCAACCTTTTGCTAACTGTGTGCCAACTTAAGGTTTCAAATTATACAGAGTTCCGAAATGAGCGAGGAAACCGCGCTAATAGATTTATAATCAACTTTATACTCGAAACGTGAAGAGTCTACGTGCCATTTGAAATTGCTTGGCGTGTCAAGTGTGGCACGCGTGCCATAGGTTGTCGTCCCCTGATATAGCATATCTCTATTCTTTGGTCTACATCATGCTGAAAATCTAGCACCATTGTCCTGTTACAAGAGAGATCCAGTGAGAGTTTGACAATCATCGCTAAAAATGCCATCATTATCCTGTGTTGGTAGTATATCATATTCAGGACATTGCGATAATTCCAGAATAGTTTTGGCTGTAGTGATTTTATAGGCAATATAAATACCGTCATTGGGTTGCCATTGCTCTCTGAATGGTATAGAAGCACAGTTGTTTGCGGCAGGACTGGTAAATTGACCCTTGTAGACGCGCTGTGTACCATTCAGTCAGGGAGCCGGAGACAATCCTGTGTACATAATACTCTCCAGATGTTCACATTTTTGTCATATCCTCTTCTATATGTGCTTCATGGTCTACTGGATTCTATTACAATCATATCATTTCCGACCGTGTGTTGCCGGAGCCCGAGAGGGGAGAAAAGAATAGCAAAACTGTATACATTCTATGCATGTCGTAAGAGACGACTAAGGAGGTTATGGGATGAAGTTGGCTGTCCCATCCCATATAGGGTCAGTGACTCAAAGACATGCTGAAGGAGGATGTGTCAGACCAGAAGACGCAGATATCGTTGCAATGCTGTAAACCAGGCCACAATGCATTACGTTCTCATGACTACACATTGCTAATCTGCAGGAGTTTGATAATGGATGCAGAAGAAGTTATCATTGCGATGCGGGTCAGGGGATCTCATAGTGTGTAACCAAACTATGCTGGCGGGGCACAGAGCACTTCTGTTTAAGGTAGTGGGTAAAGTCAAGGTAGTGGGTAAGGTCAAGGTCGTGTGTGTAATCTCCCTTCAGGCAATTGTGCACCAGAATCGTTCAGAAAGCAATGACCAAATACTTACAACCAAAATATTCTGGGCTTATGGTTACATCCTGACTAGGATATGCTACCAATTTGAACACAAATAAAGCTTTGACACTTGTTCCACTGCTCAACTGATCGATCTGAATATAGGCGATACGTATGTATATGGGCTTGTATATTCTCCAGTATTAACTCTCAAACTTCTCTTTGATGACGATTTTCAGGGAATGGAATGCGTTCTGTCATGGTTTATAGATGTACTGAAATATCTGCTACTTTTAACACGGCTGACATCAGTACTGCATATTTCGTCATGTTATACTGGGTGACGTAGTCAATCACACGGTGAACCCTCCTTAGAAAACTCTTGGTATGTATTTAAAAAAAAGTTACGATTTTCTTCTCCTATTTTTTTAAGGGGAGAGCATTTTTTTGGGTACTGGAACACACAGTTGAATTTGCATCTACAAATCTCCAACATAGCTGCACATTTTACTGCGATATTTTAGTCTGTAACTGCCACAGTGTCTGATGTTTGAAAATTGTGCTGAAGATGATTCTTTTTCTTCTGCATTCATTTTCCGAACTCGTATCAGTAAGCAGGGTGTAGTCTGGAGAATGAAGTGCATTATATAGTGATTTACAGCTTGGCTGCAATATTTGTGCATTTTGGTATTATATTATTGAGTCACTTAGACCTTATCCAGTGTGGGATTGCTAACCCTATAACCCACTTAGACAAAAAGGAAACTAGGAAATGTTGCGCCTGGACAGCTGTACTCCCCTCCCCAAATACATGAACAAATTTGTAGCGTATCCTATTCAGGATATAATTTTGTGACTGTATTGATTTTCTTGGTATTATTTACGTCCAGCAGCTTGCAATTGCTTTTAGAACATCCAGGATGCATAACTGCCTGCAGCAAGATTCAAACTCGATACATTGGCCGTCACAGATGCGCTCCGCAACCTCGCCGCCAAAGTGCCTACCCCGTACATAAAAAACACTTTATTTCTGATGAACCTCCCCTGCCTAATATTCTTTGCATCCCTTTCCAGGTCCCAGAAATACATGTATGTCATTGTAGAATGGTCTACTGTTGGCTAATAGCAGCCGGACAGGTTTTTTTATGCATAGGTAAGCTGGTGATATAGGCAAAATGTCTTCCACAGTGCTCACAAGCAAAAGGTTTTTCCCCCAGGTGTCGCCAGCTCATGTGACCAACATAATCACGACGAGAACAGAAGCGTTTGCCACATACTTCACATTCAAAATTCATCTTTCGTTTCTGTTTAACTTTGGGATTATAAGAAGATACACGTACTTTATGTACATTAGACTTAATTTGATCTCGTGGCAATGACATGTGATGTGGTACTGGCAAAACTGCCGATGAAGAATGCATTCTTGAAGAGTTGGAGCCTGACTTCTGTGACAGTCGTGCTGATGTCGGAATTGATTGTGATGGAAGAGATGAAAGACTTTTCTTGCCTGGATTGATCCACAAGGAAGTACCTAAAAAAGGATATAATATTAAAACATTAGATTTTTTAACATGTTCAGGCGCTGCTATTTTTTGCAATATTAAGGGAATCTACACTCAACCGTTGCATTAATCTTTAGTATTACATACATCTACATTTTATCATTACTGTAATCATTTAAGTAAGGATCATGATGTTTGCACAGCCCATGAACTCAATACTTTCCGTCAAGTATTTCTGCAAGTGGTAAATTAAGCAATGTTCATGATCAAGGGAGCTGACAGTTTATGTAAGTCCAAACCATTTGGTCAGTATAGCCACAGTCGTGTTTACTCACATAATCTACACTCCAGCGTTACACGAATGGTCTCACTAGACAGTCACAATGATAAACATTTACATTTCATTATTGCTGCAATCATAAAGTTAGTTACTTCTAAATACTGCAATTTTAGTCGATATTAGATACACGTACACAGATTTTGGTCTACATCCGATACCCTCATCGTGAAAATGAGATATATGCCTGGACTCCTCACTACGTTCTCGGCATGTTCTTGATTAAACTAAAACATGCACGCTTGTCATTCTAGACCAGATACCTCAAGAATAACAAAGACAAAGTAAGCATTAATGAAACATGTCATGTATGTCGCAAGCTGAAAGGAATATAGAAGACGTAGCCACATTTTCGACCGAACCAACAGCAGAAGAAAGACACCCAATCGATCAGACCATGACATGCTTCCAAAAAGTAATTATCACTCGTGGAAGGGTATATAAATGAAGAAAAAAGTGGGGAAATGAAGAAGAAAAAAACAACCTAGAAATTGATCAGCTGATTTCTGATAACTCTGCAGATGATTTATAACATTGTGTTTAGTGATGAATCTGTGCGCAGTGGTAGGAAATCTGGCTGGGGTTTCATAATCAGCCATCATGGTAGAGCCGTTGCCGAGAACAGCGAAACATACTGAACAACTACATCCAGTATGAGGGTGGAAATCAAGTCCTTCATCAAATGGATCTCCGGAACATCAATCACCAAAGCAGTTGTTGTGTCAGACTCTTAGCAAATGATGTAAAAAATTCAAAATGGCCGATATCGATATGAGTGGACGAAATCGACAGCTAAATCCAATCTCCAGGGTATCACGTGAATTTACAGAAGACTGGGATCCCAGGCACCAATAGACGGACGTTAACATGGATACGGGGATATATTGACACTGCTTCATGAGTGCGCGCTGAATGCGGACACCGCGATTGACGAAACATCGTGGTTGAGATTTGAAGAATTTGGTTTAAAAAAAAAAAACTTTCATTACTACGTGTTTTACTGTTTCTGGAGTTCAGGGAGGCTTTTTATGGCTTTATTTGTGTTTATTTGTAATATAATTTGAAATTAAGTGTGATATTAGTAGAGCTAGAAAGCCCGCATGGAGGAACAAGAACAATGTTTCACCAGCAGGCCACAAGAACCATCAGCACCTTCTTTATCTGCTAGGGGAGACTGAGCACCAATGGGTCTGCCCGGAGTGCAATGATGTCGGTCCATAACAATAAAAAATACAACTTTATATCAGCCGCTCAAAAAAAATAATTAAAATCAAATTGTATAGTTCTTTCCATAATTTATGTTACTCAGTTGGAGTTATTTTTCTCCAAATCTACTTGTTAGATCGAAAAGATCTTTTGGATCCAAATTGAATATCTATATGACAATATGTAACTATTTGTTTGGTCTCTAAAAATGTAAATAGATTAAATTGTTTTCTCTATAAAGTATACGCTTATTAAGTATTTGTGAATGTACGTAATGTGCCATGTTGTACAATACAGTCGAGCCTGTCACATAGTTTCGGTTGATGAGGAGAAATACTCTTTATTTATTGTTTTTTTTACTCTCCAACTTTTCATTGACTGTAAAGCAAAGTATAAATATACTGCCCAATTAAAAGCACCATAAAATAAGAAGAGTCATCAGTGATTGAATTATACTGCCGTGAAATACAACTATTTTTTGGTTTCTGTATGCTATTGAACGAATTTCCCGCCGAAGACGGATGTGTCGGGCCATTGGCGCAAATAAAACGGCGACACAACGCATTTCCATTTTCTGGACTACATCCTGCTGGAAATCTAGCAGGACCATGATCCAGCTAGATCCAGTTGGAGTTTGAGAATGAACGCAGAAGAAGAAGAAGAAGAACGAATTTACACTTCGACCAGCTATTGAGCGGAAATCACGTTTTCCAGGAGTACGAAATATGTCATCCGTTTGTCGTTTATTTCGAGATTTCATTGCTATTGTCAAACTACGTACATTTATTTCGTATGAATATCTTCGTGCTTGTCATTGGTCTTCTTCTTCTTCTGGGTTCGTTCTCAAACTCCTGCAGATTAGAAGGATATAGTCAGGAGAACAGAATGCGTTGTGTCATGGTTTACAGCATTTCTACGATATCTGCGCCTTTGGGCCCGACACATCCTACTTCAGCATGGTTTTGGGTCACTGACCCTATATGGGATAGGACAGCCAACTATATTCCATAACCTCCTTAGTCGCCTTTTACGACATGCATGGAAGGTAAACATTGTTGTTATTCTTTGCTCCCCTTTCGGGCCACGGCAACACACGGGCGCTTTCCATTGGTTATTATGATGGTTTTCTGTCCAGATTGTCATAAATAATAAGCAGGGAATACTAGGGTATACTTTTAGAAGAGACATTGTCCGGACATTTAGTGTCAGAATCGCTGTATTTTTGGTTCAATCAATCAGGCGCCATGCCGAATGACGTAGGCGATCATGTTTCTCCACGACTCTCTGTCTCGTGTTATCAATAAGCTCGGTTGGCGAGCTTCTACCATGCCACAATATTTTTGGTTAGATGAGCCAATTATTCAATTATGAAATAATAGCTAAACTTTAGCTTACTCAAATGCGTATCACATATGCCATGTGATTTCATTGTTGTATATTGTTCAGTTTATATATGTAGTTAAGAGCTTTATTACAATATGAATACAAGTGTAAATTCACTACTCTGAAAAATGTGACTATACAATTGTACAGTTATTTTAAAAAATAGAAAGAACCGCGTGCATTATAAAACATAAAAATACCTTTCTTTACCGGTTGTTACATGAACAGTTTTTAATATTATCTAATACAAGTTTTGAAAAGAATATTTTTTTCTGTATTATATTATGTCTATTCGAACGAAGATAGTATGATTGAAATGTCAATTGTTTTGTCTCTATTCTTTTTATTATAGTTGCTTTCTTCATATTTTGATTAGTAGTGATAGGTATTTGTAACACACTTTTACTTAATATAATTACTTTCCTACTTGTGTTACTGCGGTCCATACCTGATTGTTGGATCATGTTTAGCTTTTTGGTAACTATATACATATAACTACTGGCAGGATCAACGAGATAACTATCACAGGATACTGACATGACCACAATGTAGCTCGGGGAAGGGAAACTGTGCTTATATTGATTTATATTATAATGATAATCTATTTTGTGTGCTTTCTTTTACTCTATTAAAAAACCTTCTAAAATGTATTGTGAAACAGGCTCCTCCCCGCTGAAGACGGATGTGTCGGGCCATTGGCGCAACTAAAACAGTGACACAACGCATTTCCATTCTTAGGACTACATCCTGCTGGAAATCTAGTAGGACCATGGTCCTGCTACAAGGGAGATCCAGTGGGAGTTTGAGAATGAACGCTGAAGAAGAAGAACAGGCTCCTTTGCTTCTAGTAGATGACATGCATATATAGTAAGATTTTCCTCTTGTGGAAAGTATTGTATTTATACAATTACATTTTTACCCGTTCTGAGTTGGAGACTTCAGCCTGAATGGCACAGATACTGCAGCTAAGCTACAAACAATTACATAACATATTCTGTTATCTGGTCGAAAAGCTGAAAATCTGCAGGAGATTGAGAATGAACAAAGAAGTGGAGGGGGCTTCTTCTAAAAGCATTTCATAATGCTGATAGCCAGAGCCTTCTGTGTATGAAATGAAACTCAGGCGAAAGCCCCAATTATTCAAAAGTATACAATACTTCTGTGGCGGAGTGGTACAGGGACGTCTGGGACGGTCAAGGTACCAAGTTCGATCCCCGCCAAAGGCAATTCCCGATTGTTAAGAAAGCACTGGCAAAATACTAAGAGTATTTATATTGCCTAGAAAATCACTGCAGCCAAAAAATGCTGGGTTGATAGCCACGTCCTGAATAGGATATGCTACCAATTTTTATACAAGATTCATATTGCACATATGTTGGAGCTATATTGAAAGAAGTTCAACAGAAATAAGCAGAATAAGACAGGCAAAAACAACATTCAGAAAAAATAACAAATATATTGTGTAATATGACCTTGTCATTAGAGGTGAGAAAGAGAGTTCTGCAGTGCTATGTAACTCATATACTAACATATGGGTGAGAGTCTTGGACAATAAACAAACTAGAAAGTGGGAAATTAGACGCAACAGAGATGTGGTTCTATAGTACAATGCTGAAAATATCATAAACTGCCAGAAAAACTAACGTGGAGCTGTTGAAAGAGTCAAATGCAAAACGGACCTTAATAAATAATATAAGAAAAAGACAATCTTCATTTTTTGGCCACTTTATGAGACAAGGAGGTTTGGAGAACATAGTCACAGCAGGCAAGAATGAAGGCAACAGAGACAGAGGGCTACAACGTGAGAAAATATTAGACAGTTTGACAACCTGGCACGGCAGGGAAGCAACAGCAAGCTTGATACATAATACTGGAGGCAGAGAGCTGTGGAGAGCCATGATTGCCTACGCCAGCTGGCATGGCACCTGATGATGATGATATTGCACATAATTTATGGGATCTAAACAAAGAAAAATAACTAATAATTCACAAACATATCACAGTTGACACAAACATTTTTAAATTCTGAGAAGCATAAAATAATGAATGAAATATTTAATTGAAATAGCATGTGCAAGAACAAACTAAAACTTGAAAATTCAATGTAAAAACTGTCAATGCTCAATGATATAAAAACTGTCAATGCTCAATGACATGTAAAACTTGCCAATGTTCAGCGTAAGACTTGTCAATGTTCAGCGTAAGACTTGTCAATGTTCCATTACGTTTGAATCTGTTACACTCATGCACATAAGCTCTCGTATGTGTCCAGGTTACATATAAACAATACAGAAGTGTCTTGATCAAATACATCATGGGAAGAACAAAACTGATATATGTGGAGTCTATTGCACTTAAGACTGCCAGTAGTAATAGGAAATATCCCAAAACCCATTTGTGTCATAGGGGTGCTGCGGAGGATGTGTCACCATAGTGTCAATTTCAATGTGTTCTCTACTGTGGGGACGAATGTATAGAATTCAAGTCCTATCCATTCCTTCATGTTGTCAATCCATGATTTTCTTGCTTTTATTTCTTCTTCTGCCATCAACTGTTGCCTACCAGACTATTTTAGACGGAAGTGATGTCGGCTGACATGACTGAGCTATGCTGACATGACTGAGCTATATATATACTATATTCACTTAACTTTTGACATAAGTAATTCTTAGAATACCTCGTTAATTGTACTTCCGCCATATTTGCTTGTTATCCTATAGATTTCTCTGTCGTTTACTTCACATAAGATGATCAGAATTGATATTTAATAATGTTTTGTGGAAGAGATCACACAGTGCCTGGTTGGGGTAGAGATAAAAGGGAGAAAATTTAGATGGATAGGGCACACCATCAGAAGGAAGTCTGACAACATAACCAGATAGACTGGACTGAAACACACATGGAAAAAGAGTTGAAATACCTGGAGAAGAACAGTGGAGGAAGAGACCAAATCAATTGGGACCTAGTGGGCACATATCAAGAGGACAGAGCAGCACAAAACTCGTTGGGGGACAGATAGTTGCAGTCCTATGTTACACAGGAAACTGAAAGGGAACAGATAGATATGCAATATCATTTGTTTTTTTTCCACTGTTTTAAAATAATGAATACATTTTGAGTTGATTTTTCTGGATTGCAACCACCCCCGCTTCAAAATTTGAGCAGTAGACTTCATCAGGGGGAAATAACGATAACAATATTCCGCGGTAATTGTGTCTTTAAAAGCTCATAGGTATAGGCATGAACAGTGTTTTCTCCATAATAATATATGGTCTCCATAGATAGTGTTTTTTATATATATCTCTGTCTGTGCGTGTGTGTGGAAGGGTCTTATCTATTTGTTTTTGGAGATTTGTTAGGACATTATGCTTTTTTCGTTAATTGATAATGTGGTGGATCATTCTGGCATTACTTGAATTTTGTGCCTTTTTTAGGTGGACATAATGTACATAACAGCAAAGACAGTAGGACAATTTTACTACCATCTATCTACATCATCTAGAGATGACGTCACCAACCTCCTTGAACACAAACTAGAAATATTTACATTATCAACAGCTTAATCACCAGAAAAACAGAATCAATCCCCAAAATAACCCATAATGCAGACATTGTCAACAAACTAGCGATACAGTGGAATCTGATATTCTGACTTACTGTACAAGATATAAAGCATACCCTTTTGCCGAAAAAATAAACCATGCTTTGGTAACATTTTATATCGCACCTTAACAACCGAAAATAACAGCACAATTTCATTAATGTGGCAATGAAGTCATCACGAGTTGAGGCTCAGTGGCAGGTGGATCAAAGACAAGATAGATATGAAAATGATAGACTTCCAACTAAGCCCTATGATATCAGTGTTAATAGTTTATAGAAGGTCAATATATCAAGGGAACAAACTATTACTTTCTTGTTATGTTACTTCGGGATCTCCTTGGCATTGCAGTTAAATTATAATTTGTCTTCTCCTCAAGAAGTTGAGGGTTTGATTCCGGGTCGATATGTCTCGCTTGAATGTGCATTTTTTCCAGATATATCTGGTGATTATCACTATAAGCTATAGCAGGTGACGTGCTGCTTCGCTGAGAGGGGCGGAATGCATATGGGGAAACCCAAGTACAGTATAGTTACACGTCTTGAACCTTTGACTGATGTCTGGTAAGTATTTCATGGGGGTTGTTGAGCATGCATTCAGTTTAAAATCACCTGAAGGACACTGAACACCTATGGGACTGCCTGGAGTACAATGACGATGATTCATAACAAAGACTGCCGATATTTGGGTAGTGTTGCTAGGAGGTTCCTGAGGCAAAGTCCATTAGACCACTTGTTGCTGAAGCAAATTTTAAAAAAAATCCAGAATCTAGCAAAAACCGTGCACTGGCGTGATCTATTCCACAACATATTATTAAATATAAATTCTGACATCTTATGTTAAGTAAACGACAATGAAATCTATAGGATAACAAGCAAATATGGCAGAAGTACAATAAACGAAGGATTCTAAGAATTACTTATGTAACAATTTAACGTACATAAACCATGTTGCCCATTAAAATATTTAGTACTTTTAAATAAAATATTCTGCAAAGTGCAGAAGTATTCCAAGACAATCGCATACAAAACATATGTGGAGCTATTACACACATTGTAGGTCAACACTGTTGACGTTATGTTCATTCACAGAACACCAAAATATTTTGAAACATTTATTACTGGTATCTTTACTCAACCGTAACCCAGATACATAGAATCTTGTACATGTCAACTCCTATGTCCACCAATATATGAATACAATGTTCTTTGCCGATGTTGCATATATCTGTAAGATTTGGTTACATGTGTGTTCGTCCATCATAAATAATGATGACCATTTTTTACGTCCCCTTTTGAAAATTCAGTTTGAATTATGTCCATGCCTAACAATTCGTAGATGGCTAATGAACCCTATTCGAGCTGTAAATGTCATTGGACTGTTGGGGCATGGAATGACCACTGTAGACGAAGTTTGGTCTATCGGTGACTTTCTAGCTACTCTCCGCCGTTGAGCTGCTGCATTTCTCCACTTTTCACAAGATGATGCACTTTTTTGACTGTAGGGGGATATGTAGATATATTTTGAACAAGTTCTTCGCATGTATCTTGGTCTATTTCAAAGGCTTTCAGTGAGATCTTTAACGAGTCCTTGTAGTTCTTTTGGCCACCTTGAGATCATGTACTTTTCTCCGGCTCACCATAGAGAAGTATCTTTGACAAGTGATGGTCTGGTATCTAATGACCTGCCCAACGAATTTGTGTCAGGTTCTGGGATAAATTCTGTCCAGACCTGCCAGGACAGTGGTATCTGAAATCTTGCCATCTGATGTTCATACCTTTTTCTAAGAGAAGTTGTGTGAAAGTGATTGAGTTTCTTCACATGATGTCTATACACAGTCTATGTTTCACTAGCGTATAACATCACTGGAAGTACCACTGCTCTGTAAACTTTCAGCTTAGTATGTAGGTTAATTCCATTTCTACGCCAAACATTGCGTACAGTCTGCCGAAAGTGATGCTTGTCTTAGCGATCCTTGTATACACTTCATCATCAACGTTGGCATTTTGTGATAACGTACTACCTAGGTATGTGAATCTATTCACAACTTTCAGTGATACGCCAAATACCTTTATGCAGAGCTTGAGATAGCTTTTGCCAGGTGCTGGTTGTAACATAACTTCTGTTTTCCATGTTTTAATAGTAAGTCCAAAGTTGGTACAGACCCATAGTTACATACTCATTTAAACACAGTTGAATAAAGTAAATGACACCAAGTCACTGATGAAATTTTAGACACGAATCTTTAGTTTGAATAAGTAATTGTAATTTATTTTCATAAATTGAGATCTATAAATCAATGAAACAGCGCATGGCGTACTACGCGTGAGCTTGAACAACCTGTGATGTAGCCTATAGGCCAATTTAACGTACATAAACCATGTTGCTCATTTATTCAGTTTACTACATGTAGCACCTTTTTTTCTGGGGATACACAACACAGTGACATCACCCTTTTTTTCTGGGGATACACAACACAGTGACATCACCCTTTTTTTCTGGGGATACACAACACAGTGACATCACCCTTTTTTTCTGGGGGTACACAACACAGCGACATCACCCTTTTTTTCTGGGGATACACAACACAGTGACATCACCCTTTTTTTTCTGGGGATACACAACACAGTGACATCACCCTTTTTTTCTGGGGATACACAACACAGTGACATCACCTTTTTTTCTGGGGATACACAACACAGTGACATCACCCTTTTTTCTGGGGATACACAACACAGTGACATCACCCTTTTTTCTGGGGATACACAACACAGTGACATCACCCTTTTTTCTGGGGATACACAACACAGTGACATCACCCTTTTTTCTGGGGATACACAACACAGTGACATCACCCTTTTTTCTTGGTTATTTTTGTTTTGAGTATCAAACTAAAGAAAGTTTCCTGTCCATGAAAACAACAATTCTAACGTGAAACACTCGAAAATATATCTCATCTATTTTTTTTGTCAGTTTTTGCTAAATGTTCAAGAACATTGACTCACGGAAAAGGCAAACCATACTACAATTTGGCAAACTCGACAGAGAGATTCAAACAAGGTGCCAAAAAGCCAATGCTATGACTTACCAGCTCTCACAAATATTTATAAACCCATCAATCTGCATGGCTACAAAAACGACGATAAAACATCATTTTTACACCAATTCTATGTTACCAATGTCAAATATGGCCCTTGATAAAGACGCTAGCGAAAATGATCACAGTTTGCGAAATGAGATGTTTGAAAGCTATAAATGTCACGAGAAGAGACTGCCGGAGAAATGAAGATATCAGGAAAGAGGTAAAGTCTATCTCGTCAAGACTACATCGAGAGGCAGCAAACCAGATGGTCACGTCATGAGAATGGAACCTGCGCACCTACCCCTTCGTGTATACATCAGCAGAAGATCGGGCTACAGGGCACGAGGAAGACCAAGAACTAGATGGGCAGAGACAATCAAAGAAACATTAAATAGGCACGGGATTACCTTGGGCAATGCAACTAATGTGACCAAAGAAAAAAATCACTCTGAATCCCCCCCCCCCCCCCCCGACGCTTAACGGCACAATTGAAAATGACAATAGATAGATAGATCACCCACTTTTTCCCGGCAGTGAAATTGATAACAAAGCGAGTCTCCTGTTTATAAATATGTGATTTTATCTTTCCCAAAAACTGGACAATTTCACCTTGTCTTTCGTCATGTATAGTTTTCCTGGCTAATCGGGATTCATCCTTCAAAAGTGAAGCATTTGACTTTTACCGTGATTTTCATTGATCAATGTGTGTCTACTTTGCGCCAACAACCAAATTAAATCACTGTAAAAATCAAATGCATCACTTAAGAAGGATGAATACCAATTAGCACACAAATCTTGTATTGTCTATGGTGACAAAGAAATACGTCGCCGTCAGTAGAAAGCAGGTGTAACGATCTCATGCTGACCTCCAGTCATAAACTGATTTTCACACATTTTCAAACAAAATAAGTCTCTAATTTTGGCGTGGCCAATTACCAAAGCATTTTCACTGAATAATTCTTCATGCGGATCCCAAAAGTAATTTATATTTGCTGAGCCAACGTTTCCCGTACTTTTCATTGATCAGTATCAGCAGCAAAGATAAGTGACGTTGTGTGAACCTATATCTAATTTTTAAAGGTAGTTTCATAGCACATCATACCAAAGTGGTATATTCCGCCTTTATTGAACATTTAATTAAAAACCATTTTTTAAAAAATCAAACATTGCACTTCAGTCTATCTGCTCACTGTGTTTAGTCAAAGCAAGTAAGAAAGCTGGCAAAAACAGGAGGGGAAAGTGAATATTTTTCAATTACCTGCGAACATACAATGAGGCTAGAATGCAAATATGAAAAGTGCATACATGCCAGTGGAAGAAAATATATATATATATATATATATAGATCAGCAACCAACACCTACTATACAGATCACCATCTTTCAACGTAGAATTGACCATTGCAGACTATACTATATTTATACCGCCACAAGCAATAGAAATTGACCACTCAGAAATTCCTCGGTCAATCTAATAGAATAAAGATGGCTAATCAAAGTGGAGAAGACCGCGGTGGATCCAGAAATTATTATGCAAATATAAACAATAAATGTGGATGTTTGACTGGTTGTTATATCATTGATGGGTAATGAATTTATCAATTTTGTGTTGATAATTTTGCTACCATCACCAATTTTATTTTCATCTTCTTGCTAAGATAATTTGTAATGTTAATGTAAGTATTAGTAGAGTGAAGTATTTGTTTCATATCAATACGATTACGTTCTTGTGGTCTAATTTCTAAAAGTATTGAATGATTGATATTTGCAACTTTGTAGGCAGTTCGATACACTTATGCAGTCGTTTCTTTTTTTATTTGGAATGTCAAAAACACTTTGCTAGCATTTCCTTCTAATATTGCCATGTAAAGTTTGTGGCAGGTGCATTTTTAAATATTTTGTATTCTTAAAGATGTTAAACTGCTGTTCACAAACTGTGCCAAAATAAGTTACTTCATTGTTTGTTCATTCTTTTGAAATTTCAGATCCTATTTTGGCCACCGTTTTAAGCATTTTAATTTTTCTACAAGCACTGAGCATTAAATATTTTCAACAAAAAACTGATGAAAAATAGTTGTGATGGACAAGTTTTTCATATTATAGTTATTTATTTTCCCCCATGGACACGAAATTTCTTTAGGTTGGCAAAGAATTAAATAACAGAGTGATAACAAAACTTTCAGTAAGTGAGACTGCAGGAAAACTGTGAAAACAATAAGGTACTAATACAAAACACAAGGTAGCAAGTTTTACCATTCGCAAACAGACTATTAGACTTAACGGATACGAAAACATATAGATGACAATATACAAAATAGATCAAATCAACGTTTCAACCATAAGGTCTTTCTCAAGAGAAATACAGATACAGAAAAATAGTAAATATAAATATAACAGTAAAATCCTAAAGGCTAGCTTGAAGACATTTAACAGCAGAAGGAATCTGAGGTAATGATGACATACTTACACAAATACAACATGCACTACAACAAAGAAGCAAATTTTAAACATGGGGAAATGAGAACAAGATGAAACAACTTTGATTGAAAACAAATTGAATGACACCACCAGATATGCTCTTATATGCTAACCCCAATCTAAATGAATCAATGATTTGTATTAAGAACAAATGGTACCATCATCATCAGGTGACATATTCTTTCCAGAATGTAGTTTTCTATGGATCTCTTGAATTCTCTACGGTCTTGAGCAAGTTGTCCTACCTCTTTAAGTGACATGCACAGGCATTCTTGAATGTCTTTTGTCCAACGGTGCCTTGGGCAGCCTTCACCCCTGTTGCCTTCTATCATCCTCTCCAATAACACTGTATTCATGCTGTTGTGTCTCTTAATGTGACCACAAAAAAACTGAGCTTTTTCCTTAATATGGTGTTCAGAAGCCAACCTTTCTGGACGTTAATCGTTCTTAATACCTCCTGGTTTGCTTTCCTTGCTGTTCATGGTATTCTCAGAACTCTTCTATAGCACTTCAATTCAAATGATGTTATTCTCTAAGCCACTTTTTATTTAGTGTCCATGCTTCACATCAATATGTCATCACAGAAAACACACATGTTCGTAGTAAATACAACTTGGTTCTTATGTTACTACGCTGCCATAATTTTTTTAGCTGTTTTAATTCTGACTGCGCCATTGCTGTTCTTCTCTTAATCTCAACTGCCCAGTCACAGGCATTGTTTATATTAGTTCCTAAATAATCAAAATGTGTCACTTCTTCTAAATTGCAGTTCTCAATATTAATTTTGGGTCTTGATTTAATGGTACCATACTACAATATAAACACAATTTCAACAATTTCTTCTCTAAAACTATTGTAAGTGGAAAATGCTGGTTAAGTGTATCATACACTTAAAAATTGTTTTATTATAATGTCCCAATGACATAACCTCACACATGAGATCTTCCCAAGACAGAATCAAGAGTATAGGGATATGGATCTTGAAATTCTCGATTATGCTGATATTCCATTTTTCCAACAGATTGTGCAATGTCACTGCCATGTTTCAGTCTGAAATGCTGAAAAAGATTAGACTTTCTTTTTGAAGAAAACTGGCACATGGCACAGTGATACTTGGCCACAATTCCCTCATGCTTTTCTGTCCAGTGAATTTTCAGATGTATAGCCTGACGAATCACATTGGCACTACATCCAGGAACAGGACATCCAAGTCCTGGTTGCCACAGTGCTCCTTTTGGTCTGAATGATGTTCTGTACGCACCTTTGTGTAAACCTGGAAACAAAAGATATTCTGTGTTTACTAGTCTTATATGACCTCCTGTAACATACTTCGGTTCGTGTTTGCTTAAAGTGCTACTTTTTTTGAGGAATGAAATTACAAGGGGAAGGAAAATTTGTTCTTAGTTTTTTTTTCATTGATTGTTTCCCTTCGTTATAATTATCCATCAGGGAAATATTTATTTCCTACATACTGCATCTCTATTGGTTGCAGGTAGGCTCAAGAAACTTATGGAAGCCATTTTGTGTTTAAGATGGAGCCGGCAGTCAGTGACGTCACAAAATTTAACAACATTTTGGATCGGCACAAATTTTTTAAAAAGTTGGAATGGTAGACCCTTTAAGCAAACATGAAATCATACTACTAACATTTATATTGACTTCAGTTATGCTAATATTGTTTCCCATATTCAGCTATTTTGAATTGGTTATCTGCCGAAGACGGATGTATCGGGCCACTGGCGCAAATAAAACGGCGACACAACGCATTTCCATTCTCTGGACTACATTCTGCTAGAAATCTAGTAGGACAATGGTTTTGCTGTAAGGGAGATCCAGTGGGAGTTTGAGAATAAACGAAGAAGAAGAAGAATTGGTTATGATAACTGCCCACTGAACTCTGGACAAACTCATTTTATAGGTGTTTAGTCATAGCAAATGGTCAAAGGGTGTCTATTAATGATTCTGATAAGTAATAATCTTCTCAGTTTGTCATACTAACTGCCCAAGATGCACTAGGGTATGAAAGAGGAATAATAAAATCCTGGCCTTCAATATACATTATATAGTCATTATTGCAGGCAGTGAAAGATTCAAGAACACAAGCATGAATTAATTTATGGTCGGCTTACTACACACTAGCAGTAATACCAAAGAAACATTACTACAGTGGTCACTGAGGCATACCTAGAAATGTAAAAAAAACCGATCTCCTGGCTAGGAAACGGGGATCATTAGAATAAATAAAGACATATTGAGTACTATGATAAAAGCAGAATATAAGCAAAATTGGAGGCAGATGCACCCAACTGTAGAACCAAATGACTTCCTACCACAAATGTCATGCAAGGAACAAACCATCTTGAGACTATGAACTGGCCACAACAGACTACTGAGCCTATAGACAGCAGAACACATTCTTCATGACTGTTAACTCTACCATGAAGAGAGGGAGAAAATATGGCCTGCTGAAATGACATTACTTCCAGACCTTGGGGGTTCCATGGATGACCTGAAGCGAATCCCACAATTCATTGAAGCTATTGGCGTGTAACATGATTATACGACTGAAGAACGATGAAGAAGAAGAATATACAATATAATTAATTTTAAAGACTATTTGAAGACATCTTTTTAAATTCACAGCATGAACCAAATCTATTGGCCATCCAGCTTGGCATAGTCAGATTAATGTAGGTATTAAAAATTTTAAAAAGTGTAAAACACAGTAGGCAATTTGAGAGAAAATGAGAAGTCTGATACTGTGGAACCCCGTTATAACGACTTGGTCTGGACCAACAAAATATATATATATATAATAACAGAAATTCACTATATACAGTACACACGATATAGAATAAATATAAATGGGGATTTTGAAGTGAAGAGTTATATAGCGAAATTTGTTACAAAATAATGCGCTAAAGAGGGATTCCACTGCATCTTTCCTCGTCACAAAACCAATTTTATTCCAGTTCATATATATAATTTTAAAATTAAAACCCAGACTCTCAGTCATCGAAGGACTCAGAAATATCCAACATAATGTACTTTATTCCTACCTCACGCTCATAATTCGCTTGCAAAAGAGGAATATTATAGAATAAGGCACAAATATCATACCTATTATAAAGTAAAGTACAGGGTGCATTGCTTTTGGCAGACCCAGGGTTAGCAGATAACCAACATCCCAAAAGTACCTCCCTGTGGTGCGCCCTTGAAACAGAAATACAGTTGCTTGTGCTGTCTTTTAGGCCAAAACTTTTGGGTATCGTGGCTGAATATGTTGGCAGCAGATGGAATGAAAATTGACAGCAATTAAGTAATATCTCTGACACCCTTGCGGTGACACATACAGCGGCGCACAGTGACGCAGGACAGTCCAGTTCGAGCATCGGATGTACGGCCAATGCAAATGTCACAAAATGTGTAGATGTCAAGACGAAAGTGAGAGTCGTGCGATAGCCTCCGTTAGGATAACATATTGAGTACAGTGAGAGGGCAGCGCTATATGCAAATAGAATGGGAAAATAAAAAAGGAAATCGGAACAAATGTTTTGTTCAGTTTGAGAACAAGCTTCTAGTCCCCAGTGCTCCTAAAAATGTGTAGAGACTCAGATCTGGACGAGGTGTTTACGATGTCAATGAATGACATCTCAGCTAAGAGGGAAATGGACCAGGGACCAACTCTGCTGTCTATGCTTATCTATACCGGAATCATGCTCGCAGAGAGAAAAGGTTCAGTACCCGATAGGCACAAGCACAATACGAGTGATGATGCGAGACGAGTTCACTGGCAGTGGAACACCTCATGCAAGATTAATGTAGTCGACTCAAGATTAAATCCCTGATTACAGCTTTCTCAGAGACTGCCACCCAGGGACATGTTACCAGTAATGTCATACACAGATGATACACTGAATAGTAAATGTGCTAAACTATTGAAAAGTTGCTATGAGGTATGGATCCTGGAGGCCTGAGCTCAGAACAATAGCACTTGGTCTGCCACAAGGATTTGCTATTTAATGTTTATACTTTAAAAATTGCTCATTTGCAAACCTCAAGCAATTGCAGAGTTCTAACATACATTGATGGTGCCCTACTATACAACAAAGGCATGAACAGAACAGATATCGATGACAGTGTACAGAGTGGACTAGATCAATTGTCGATATGGTGCAGAACATACAATGCTGTGATCAATCCCTCGAAAGCGAAAGCTGTCTGGTACTCCTTGAATAATAATCTGGTCAATGACACACTGCCAGTTGCATGGGCTCATTCATTGAAAGAGAACATGACCATAAATATCTTGGGATAACCTTTGATAGAAGTCTTTCATTTAACAAACACGTCACAAATATGATTCAGAAGTCTAAAAGAGGGATCAGTGTTATCAAGGTTATGGCGACCTTCAACATTCAGGAATGGGCACTGTTTCTGCTTCTACTAGTGATGATGCTCTCTGTCATAGATTATGGCCTCGGCCTACTAACACTATCACCGATACAGGTCGATAGATTGGAAAAAGTCCAAAATGAGACAATGAGAGCGGTACTGGGGTGTACTTAGGATGCACCCATCTCTGTAATGAGATTTCTGCTTGATCTCCCTAGTATTCACGTGCAACATCAGGCAGCACAGATTATGTCCTATCTTAAAGTAACAGAATACAACCACCACTTATTACACCAACATCTAGATGAATCAAAGGGAAAATGAATCAAGCATGGCAGATCGTGGATGGCAGAGGCTGAAGACACACTGCGAAGAGTATGTGAATTTGAAGAAATAGGAAAGAGCAGTGAATAGGTGGCGGAGACATTGAGAAAAAAAATCACTGACTAAAGTAGTAACACAACTAGATAAAGCGTGTCTTAAATAGACGGGTGTCAGGGTCCAGGTTTACAGTGCATGAGTGTCTAGAGGGGAGGGAAGGAAAAGTAATGTTTTTAGAAAGTTCCGAAGATCACGCAATTAACTCATGACCGGGACTCCGGGTCTTTGAGTCAGTGTATAATACAGCTGCTGGAACGGAAAGCAGAGCCCTTATGGGAGTGTCCAACATGCTGCGATGCTAGTTTCTAATCAAATATTAAGAATCTTCTATGACTAAAAATGATAATAGAAACAATTATAATTTAAAGAATAATGACAAAAACTATTGATGCTTCTTTGATCTAAGTTATTTATATAAACAAACCTATAATAAGCAAATAAATTTTAAATTATGAAATGCTCAAAAAAGGACACATGTATCTTTATATACATAAAACAAACTATCTGTTTTTAGTTTCCGTTTATTTTTCTTCTATCAATGATATTAGTGACACAATGTGACAAATATAATAATGAATACCTTATATACACACTATTGGAAAAATAGCAACACTATCACTGTGTGTGCAGAAATAAGTTGAAACGTTTCATAAGCATTTAACTGCTTAACAAGTACATATTTCTCACAGCACATATTTAGTTGAAGAAAAAAATATCTATAAACATCATAGTCATGGACACAGAGAAGGAGAGTGGGATTCAAACTCAAACCACCACCACCCAAATCCCCCTTGCAGCTAGGATATGTTGTTGTTTGCGTTTATTTTCAAACTGCCACTGGATCTCTCTTTTTGAAGAACAGTGGTCTTGCTAGATTTCAGCAGGACGTAGTCCAGACAATGGAAGAGCATTGTATTGCCATTTTAGTTTGCGCCAGTGGCCAGGCACATCCGTCTTCGGCACGCAACTAGGATATAATGTAGTTTTAAAAAAAAAAAAAAAAAAATCCTCTAAAATACAATTTCTTAACATATTTAATTATAAGCTATACCATCCTCAGTTAACAGTATTGGAAAGTCTCTCTAGAAATATGCAATGATCACATAATCAATTTCTGGAATGTCCAATGTGCGATATTGGTTTCTAATCACAAAGAAGAATCTAGAGCAGACTTTTCTTTTGAAAACTCGATGCTTCCTACTTAAGCGACAGGTGTTCCCACAACTAAAAAAAAAGCATTAATTTGCATTATGTTGCTTGTCAAAAGTATGACGGTATTTTTGTGCTATTTCAAAAACGGTATCAGTGTGATAGAAACATGTTTACCACAGTGATCATTAATTTTTAACAGCTCCATTATCATCTGACAAAGGACAAGAAATCTGGGTAGTAATACAGTTTCTTCAAGAACATGGAATTTTTCAAGACTTTTGAAAGCGTTCACACATGACCATTCAATGTCTTTGTCATTAATAAGAAAACATGATAGATGGAGGTGCAACAATGAAACACACATCTCATTCTTTAACTAATACTACTATAATCCTAACCCTAACATCTCATTCTACAACTAATCTTAACCATAACAAATCCACTCCAAAACTTACACAACCTTAAAAGAGTACATAAAACAAAACTACTTGAAGTTACATTCCTTTTTTGTCATCAACAACCTAGCACTCCTACATAATTAATGAAATCTATGCACCAAATAACACTAATTGAATGTACATTTTGGACATCACATCACTGATGACTTAATACTTAGCTACATGTAATTTAGCTCACACATGGGCTACTGTAAATACTCATTATCATGCACATATTTAAGTACAACTATGTACTTAAAAGAAAGAATTATGAATGTTAGACAACTTGAAAATGTTTTCGAATTATCCTAAACCAAGCAAGGAATGCAAGGTTAATGGGTACGGATCTAAGAACTCAGGATTAGACTGAAACTCAACCTTGCCAACACATGCCTCTACATCCACATGCCCCCCATGTTTACACCGAATATGTTTCAGTAAGTTTGACTTTCTTTTAAAAGACAAACTAGAGCATAAAGCACAGGGGTAATAGATAGTGATCTCCTCATGCTTTTCTAGCCAGTGGCAGCGCAGGTCAGATTTATTTCGACAAAATTTAGCCCCACATCCAAGGACTGGACACCCAGTGCCAGGTTGCCAAATTGGTGAAGACAAAGTGCTTCTGAGGTCAAGACAGTGACCTGCAGAGGAAACAAAAAATCCTTTATTAAAGCTCTCAGTAATTGTTTACTGCAAGGAAAAGTGGTACACCACAAGTCACAAACATTACAAACCATTTTCACACATAAGCTGGAGTGAGTGTTAATGACTGGTGTCTTAGGAGGACATGGGTTACAACTCTGGATATAATCAGGATTTGCAGTTTGAATGCAAAATACAAAACCCAAAATGCAAACTGTATGGCAAAGATTGGAATAAGTGAATTATAATTCTCAGCTGAAAAAGTGACCAAATCCCCACTCCTCTTTTTTCAACGTGAATGAAGAAAGTTTAAAAAACTGGTCAGATGCAATGTATAATATCATTTAGAATTCAGATGTAGAAGGTAACTAAATGGACAGATTTAACCAGCAAAGTAGATAATAGAGCATAATGTCAAATGGAGAAATATGGTTGATGGTCTGTATTCCAATGAGGCATGAAAGGAAAGTACAATGTACCTGTAATTTTATTTATGGTATTCCATATATTTTTAATGTATACTAATATTTGATACAGAGTGATAACTTACATTGAAGAAATTACAAGATTACAAGAACACTTGGAACAATGTCTTTGGCCAATATATTAAAAACATAGACTATTGGCCATTTAAGGAGAATGAACCCATATTGGCCAGAAGCAAGAGTATACAACATGAGAATGGAAACACCAAGAGTCTGAGAAAATCAAGAAAGTGGATTGAAAGAGTTACCAACATTCTGAGATGAAACAATATTACTGCATTTCAAGCAACCAAACATGCCATAGCCTGAAAACTGATCCTCATTCAACTCTGCTATGCCTTACAGCAAAAGCAGAGAAAAGACAATAGACATGATAGATAGATAACATACATTGGTGCACAATCAATGAAAAGATAGACTTACAGTTTACAATCACGATATGGCATATACTTTCATGATATAGTATCTAACAAGGGATATTACATTATACACAGTATAAAGGGCCAGTATAGTTGACTGATTAGTGAGATGGCTTCCAAACTCTATGTACATTCATGCATATCTCCAGATGCTGGATACACTAGTCAAAATAGTTGTACACAGTAGAAGTTGAATGTGTTGGACAGTTAGTAAAAATACAACAGCAACAACGTACCATACATCATTCCTCTTGACCAGTGCTTCTTATCTTTTGTAAGACAGGGACTCTGTCAACATATTTTTTATAAGATCAAGGCCCAAACAATTATATATACTCATTAATACAATTTTAATTACAATTCAAGGAGAATCCAGTGAATTTCTCATCTAGTAGGAACATATTCCTACTAACTAGTTCCAGCAGGAGTTTGAGAATGACTGCTAAAAATCCTAGCTGTACACTAGTGCATGAAACTGAAAGAGCTTGAGACACAGTTTATAATTACTACATGTCACAGGGAGTTTGATCCTGTCAGCGATACTTTCAACAAATATGTGCTATATGTCCATTGAGCAAAGACAACAATCAACATATCTAAACCTAAACCATTCTACATCTGTTAGTGAGAGAATGAGTACTTATGAGTCAGTGCAGAGTCCTACTATCCCAATAGCTGGATAGTCCGTGCAGAGTCAAAAACTAAATTGTGCTTGAAAGTCAAGTACACGAGAAGAAAATTATAACTTGAACATTGCTGATTCGATTAACATTTACACATTAAAGGTATAAGATATATGAAATTTTGCACTATAATAACATTAGTAGAATAAAAATGTATTTATCATATATTAAAATAGTTATCTTCAATAGGCTACATTTTAGGAGGTATACAGCAATAATACATTTAAAAATAAATTTGGTTTTATTTTATGCAAATTTAAATGACTCATGATTTATTTCAGTAAAGATATTAAACACAAAGATCCTCATCACAGGCAATTGTGCATCCTTATCGTTCAGAAAGCAATGGCAAACTACTGAACATATTTATATTGCCTAGAAAATCACTACAGCCAAAAAGTGCTGGGTTGATGGCTACATCCTGAATAAGATACCCTACCAATTAAAGACAGATATTTTTTTCCATAGCATTTCAAAAAGTGAAGAACATATGCACACATTGAATATAAGGATGTGATTTTTTTACACAGCATCCAAGTGAATAATAGTTAAATATTAACCAGTATTGTTAGTTATGATTCATAAATCCTATTGAGCTAATTAATCTAACAAATGTCTGATTCTTATTACCTATATTCACTGGGTGAGTATATTCACGTAAACCAAACACAAATAATTTATTCGTTAAATGGTTGATGACTTTATTAAAATTGTATTTTTTTTTAAAGAATATCTGCATTTATCGAGTAATCAATCAGTACATGACCCACCACCAAGAAAGATGTGCACCTCTGAACTACAAAAGCAAAAGATTTAATGCACATACCATATGCATACAAATGATCATTTATAGGATAATATTATAGAGATTGATATTTCTGGACATTACTATTGACAAGAAAGCTCTGTGAAAACAGCCCACTGCACACAGGTAGCAACAAACCTACAGAAAGCACTTACTGCTATGTTTGTATATGATTATAATACAGTTGAATCCCTTTATAGCTCATCCTTTTATAGCAAATTTTCCTATATAACAACATTTAAAAAAATTCCTAATTATATTTATTCTTGAATGTATGTACTGTATATAGCAAATTTCTGTTATTATATACATATTTTATCTGTCTAGACCAAGCTGTTATAATGGGATTTCATTGTATTATTTTTATACTCAACTAAAATGGTACACAAATAGTAATCAAATGTCATTTTCCAATAACACACAAAATGTTGCACAACTGTTGAAAATGACTTGTCAATGGAAAGTTTTAAAAATCTATACAATTTCTTTCTAGCATGATGAAGTCAGATGTGTCAGGCCAAAAGTCACATTTATCAAAGAAAAGCTGTTACAAAAATTACGTTCTCTGGATTACATCCTGCTCAGTAGCAGGAGTTTGAGAACAAAAGCAAGAAGATTTCTAACAGAATTCACACAAGTTCTGTAAATATTCAGGCAGCTGTTTTGTGACATACCACAAATTTTATAACAATTTATTGGTAACATATTTGCTCAAACATCTTACAAATCTGTAACAATGTCAAGTAGTTACACAAGTTTTTAATATGCCATAATTGTAGTTTAATATTCAAGAATGTTACATATTCATAACAACTGCAGAAATTTGCTCAAATCAGGGTTGCCAGATAATAGAAATTGATTATAATCAAAGATCCAGTCTTATCTAATGGCGATAAATATTTTCTAACTCACCAAAAATACAAGTGACGTAAAAGAATGTTATGGTTAGTGACATTTAAAATGGCAAAATGTAACCATGAAATGGTGAAATTCTGGGAACACTGGTGTAAATGTTATAAGATTAATTAAAATTTGAGATAGTTGTTAAAACACTTACAAAGTCTGTAAGAAACATTCACAAACTCTTAAAAAATTCAAAACACTTGGAAAAAGATATCAAACATATCAACATACGATATGTTATCAGCCATTACATTACATTATCAGCCAGCTAAGATTTATATTGTCAGGATTTGACAGGTTATGTTCGAATAAACAAAAAACACCAAGGAATATCAGTATGATCTTCACAAGCAAACAAAGAAATAGAATTTGCTTGTTTCAGTAAACATGATATCAGGTAATTGATTAAAGGAACACTTTGAAGTTGATTAGTGAGTGCCTGTTAGATGTGAACACTGTAATAAATTATGGGTCTACAATCTGATTGGGAGAATTTAGTATTAAGTGTGGCATAAACAGGACTGAGCATTTGAGGTGTGAAATTAGAAATGTGTTTAACCAATTATCCAAGGGTACCATTAGTATGCATGCACTTCAATATTTGCTTGGGAAGACTGAGCACCTACGTTTGCCCAAAGTGCAATGAATTCGACTCACAACCAATAACAGGTTTTCCCTTATCTTACAATATATCTACACTCACAGGTAAGTGACCAAACAGTCAGACTTCAATATGGGACATAAGATTAGAATTACTACATGATGAACATGCAAGAACAGAATTAGCTGCATGGTCTCTGTCTCTCTCTGTGACATGTCCATTACAGAACATTGCCCTCTCTGACTTTATGTAAACCTCTCGGTTCTGTGCAAGCTGCTCAACTTCATGCAGTGTCAATTGTAGTCTTGGTCTGCCTCTTGTTCTCTTTCCCAGAACTTTGTTCTCATGATTAATCTTTCTAATGCATTGTCTCTTTATATGTTCAAAATATGTAAGTCTGCATTTAAAAAATAATTTTGAAGAGCCAAGCCATTCTTCTTCTATGTTCAGATCTTATGATACCTCATGTTCCCTGACAAATTCTTTCTTTTCTCTTGAACAATTCTTTGACATTTCACAATACAGGGACAGTGAGTAATGTTAGTGTATCAGATGTAATGATTCTGAATAGGAGTGACACATGAGATGTCATACATATTACGGGTTTTCAGAGAAACTTTAAAAATCCTCAAGAAAACTGTACATAAAGATCTTTACTTTGAAGAGCCAAGGTAGTGCAGTGGTTAAAGCACTTGCAGCCGATGATCAAGTGACCTGAGTTTCAAGCTCACTCGTGGTTTGTATAAAACACAACTTCACCAACCAACAGAAAATGGGTGTCAAGGTGTAGCCTCTGAGAAAATTGAGAAATGTTTTCATTGCTACTAAGTACTGAAGATGACTCTACTTACTCGGTATCTGGATCAATCACTCGCTAAGTAGGTGAGCACTATCAGGAAAAATTGTGTGCTATGATGATGACTCACAACTTAATTAACCTTTACCTTACTTTACCTCTGTTTTTTAAAACTAATGTCATGGTTACCAAGAAGGTATTCCACTGTTAGGGACCCAGGATCCATGTACTGTTGATTTGGTTGATACTTTCCCTTTAGTGAGTCTATATCTACAGTAACACCGTGGTACATAAGAGCATGACGAGAAACATCTCTTTTTCTTTTTTGTCCTCGATTGCATAAGGGACATAAGTACTTCATAACAATTTTATCATGTTTCTCCTTCCAATGACAATAAAACTGCATTCTACTGTAGAATTGTTTTCCCAGGCAGCCTTTTACTGGGCAAGGATCTTGAGGCTGCCAGTAACCCTGGTTCTTGACTCTCTCTGTCCCTGCCAAGAAATAAAAGTGAGACTTGAGCGTGAATTTGGGCAGTCTTACACAGACTTCTGCAACTGACATAAAAAGATGATGTGCAGGAATTGTTCTGGAAAATGGGACATAGGTTGTGAAGTGACAAATCAAATAAAAATAGTGACATTTAGATTTTTAAGCTTTCACAAGAAGCTGCTGGCATGTGTGGATCATGGATATGAATCCTTGTAGGTTCTGTGTTGAAGGGGAGTTAATACTGCATTACAACAACTAAACAAGCTGAACTAGTCTGCTAAAGGATAGTCTCATCATGGGACAGTGGTGTGCAGTGAATTTTCTACAGAGGACTAGGTTATTTCATTACAGGCTATAGGGTTAAAAAAAGTCTAACTGTATTTGATGGCAGGGTTACATGAACAGCATTCTCCACTATTTTTTGATGGTCTTTATATAACTATAATGGACGTTGTCCATTATTTTAAAGAAAGTTGCCTCATCAAAAAAGGTTTAATTATTTTATAAAAGTAATGAATAATTGAAGTACACCAATATTTTTTATACTATTAATGGTATTAACACTAACATATGGATGAGAGTCTTGGACAATAAACAAACAGGATATTTGGAAATTAGAGGAAGAAGAGATGTGATTCTATAGAAGAATGCTGAGAATACCATGGACTGTCAGAAAAACTATTGTGAAAGTGTTGAAAGAGTCAAATGTGAGATGGAGCTTAATCAATAATATAAGGAAAAAAACAATCTTTATTTTTTTGGCCACGTTATGAGACGGAGGTTTTGAGATCATAGTTACAACAGGCAAGATTGAAGGCAAAAGATACAGAGAGAAATAACATGAAAAAATATTGGACAGCTTAACAACCTAACATGGCATTGGGTCAACAACGAGCCTAATACATAGTACTAGTGATGGAGAGCTATGGATATCTATGATCCGTCTACTCCAGCTAATGACGATGATGCTTAATGTAGACAGATCGGATTCTGATTTTCTGTTAGGCAAATTCAAGAAGTTTCAGTAGATCTCAATGTTAGTGCCTTTAGTAGCCAGAAGAATGTAAATATGGTATCCTATCTCCATGTGTTTTAAAGCATCTGAGGTGTGACAGAAGCACAAGTGTAAATTATTTGCTGCCGAAGATTATCCAGTCCCTGCGCTGAGCTTGATAGACAAAGATTTTAATGTATTCCCATAGAAAGTAATCTAAGGGGGTCAAATCTAGTTACCTTGGTGGCAATTAAATGGGACATAATCATACAATTCATAGGTTCGAAAGCTGTTGATGTAGGTACTTTCTTTATTGGCATAGTGTTGGGTGTTCCATTTATATGAATTATTCCCCCGCCAAAGACGGATGTGTCGGGTATTGGCGCAAATAAAATGATGACACAATACCCATTCTCTGGATTACATCCTGCTAGAAATCTAGTAGGATCATTGTCCTGCTACAAGAGAGAACCAGCTGTAATTGAGAATTAACGCAGAAGAAGAAAAATCCATCTGGTATCCTAGGAACTGCAAAATTGTTACTCCTCTGACTGTGGCTTCGATGAAGAAGTAATGGCCCGATCACAGGCGCTGAGGTTAAGGCACACCACATGTTAAATTTAGCGCTGTCTTGCTCATGCTCCATTTCGACACATGGGTTTTCATCTTTCCATATTCTATAATTATGCAGGTGAACTTTTCTACAAGTGTGAAAGGTTTGCTTAATAAGAGAATGACACATGATTGAGAAATTAATTGTCATCATGAATCCTATGCTATTTGCACATTATTGGACTTTAAAAAAATTGTTTTTACTGCTCCAAAATATGTAATAGTTTCTATAGAAGGTAACTATGAAAAAATATTCTAGATTACATGGATGATGAAATACTGATATTTGGTATTGGTAGTGATTCTGTCAGACACAGTGTATATTCTGTGTATGACATTGCCTTTAAACTAAACTTCCAGTTGTACAAAGATGGAGAAGAGACATACAATTATCTTGTCATTAAAATACAAATTTTGTATTCTTCAAAATAAAGCAAATTTGCAGGTCACCTAAAAAAATAAATACAGACATGTATAACAAGATACAACCATCCCCAAAGTAGGAAAACGCTTGCCTAAAATGTCTCAGAACTAAAAATAGCACTATTGCAACACAATTAAATCTATGCATCAAACGGTAAGCAGCCATAATGACAATATCATTGTAGAGCATAGTTTAAAAAAACAAAACAAATATGTATAATCTAACACACAGGAGCATTTCTGAAGACCAAGTTGTGAGGAACCTAAATCAACATTTCCTACAGATGACCAATATTAGACTTCACAATTAGTAATTGCCTCCAGTGAAGTAATTGCAGAAGAACCTTTTAAACTGTTGTTGAATGTATAATTATATATACTTCATTCAGATTGCCAGAGTTAAGTTAAACAGCCTGATCTACATTGTTTTTCAAAACCTCAAATAAATTTGCACTGTTAAGAAAATCTCACTAGCCGCTCAAGCACACACACTGACTTACCGGTAATTCTTTTAGTTAAATATTTTTTTTTAAATGCATGAGATCAAATCTCAATATTGAACCCGCGACTTTGATAATAGAAAGAAAAGGCCATAACCATTAAACCATGCAATGTTTTACAGTTTGCATCACTTGTTACCTATTTTGAATCAGTATCGCCTGTGCGTTGCTGGAACTTGAGGAGGGAAAAAAGAATAGCAACACTGTTTACTTTCCATGCATGTCATAAGAGGCGACTAAGCAGGTTATAGGGTGGGTTGATTGTCCCATTCCATATAAGGTCAAAAGTGACCAAAAGCCAAGCTGAAGTCAGATGTGTCAGGACAAAAGATGAAGATTTCACAACAATGTTGTAAAACGTGACACAGCACATTCTGTTATCCGGACTAAGGTATTTTGTCAGCATACATGTCTAAACCATGTACGTTTTTGTTGTTCATATAATGCAGTCTTCTGTGCATATCTTGACATATGTGTTGACTATTCTTTGTAGTATTTTTGGGAGTGTCAGGTACAATTGGCGGCGCCTAACATCTCTCCTATTCCTGTTGATGTCTCAACATACTTGTAAATCCCACCATTAACTGATGTCCTTGTGGTTCATTGGTATTACATTGGTTTACATTGAGAAACACTGAAATTATGTCTTTTATTTTTAAAAAATACATCAACCAGGACAGTACTTGTCAAATTATATTGAGAATCGCATACTTAAAACTTTTGACAAGATGACGTTTATTAATGGGAGCAATTACATAAAGTTAACAATTACAACACTATCACATATAATATGTGTATCAATAAAAGAAGTACCTACATTTTAATGAAACATTGAAAAAGACGTATTTTAAGTCACTAATACTGTTGCCGGATCAATTGATATTCACACTATGCACTGAGAGCCCCCGCCCTACTTGGATGACCCTCGGGATGGGGGATCTCTCAGTGTGTAGTGTGCAAATTTATGCATCCGGAAGCAGACCTAGCAACTTTATAATCAGACTTCAGTGATGTCACAAAAGCTGAATGAAACTGCGCATATTAAAAATTTGGAATGTAGGCACTTTTTGTATGGAACCAAAAAAGCGATCTGTATCTCGGCGAAATGAGATCAGTAATGGGCTACAATATTCCTTCCATAAAATTGTGAGCAATACTACCATCTCATCTCTGAATTGGGTGCAGAACCAAGGTCTGAGAAATGGATGGGCGTGATAAACACCCACTACAGTGTATGAGATAAATGCAAATGTAGAGCCACTGGATATCAGATCAAACAGAGTTCTAATGGAAGCTGTAGAGAAATAAAAGAGCCACAAGAATAGTCACTCAAGCAAAGTATTTATTGACTTAGTGTCAATGTTTATCCACAGGAAGACCATTGTTCGAAATGTTAACCCATTTTGTCATCATTAATTTTAGTATAACCGTTTTAATCATCTATTTCTTAGCAGTAATTGTTTGTAAGACATGTTTACTTATTGACACTTTCAAACTAATAAAAAAGAATAAAATAATAGTCTCAATTTCTTGGGATGCTGAAGTAATCCCTTTAGTTGTGAGCAAAATTTCTTGACATTTTGGCCTTTCTGACAAAAGCACATGTCTTTCTGTTGTGTTGTAGATTGTATTTATAATGGCTGGAAGAAATTGACACATGTTGTGTCAGTCAGACTTAGACATTGGAGAAGCAGATGTTCAACTATTTTCTCATGATGATTGTAATGCCTACAGTTTATGCAATGTATTTATTCTGTTCAGATATTTATTGACTGACGCATGGCAATTCTCATTTGGAATATCAGACACTTGATTTATTTTATATTAATATAAAACATGATTATATTTCCGTAGTTATTTAGGTTGGACCATTAGGTGTTTACAAAGTGAGCGACACATCTTGGAGATGGACCTAAGATGTAGCCATTCCTGTCTGTAATTATTTCTCAAGATATGTTAGCAAGTTTATACTGTGGCACTTTGGGATAGACACTAATTATTCTCCAGGATGCCTTCATAAAGATGACTGGGATTGAGCTTTTCTTTGCTTCAACTAATAGTTTTGTTTGAATGTGTGATGTCTGCAAGAGTGTGTAAGATGGTAAGTTTCTTAATACTCTTTGATCTTCATTCTGGAAATGGAATGAGTTGTAACACTACTGCAGTTTGCAGCACAAATATTTTTTGGACAGGTTTTTATCTTAAATCCCTACTCGCTTAATCAGAATATACTGATAGAACATGTTACGAAGACAACCACTTTTAGGTTCACTGTTGTAAAACATACCCACACTAAATACAATCCATATGGTAAGTGAATATTAATAATATGATTAAAATTGCAGTTTTATACACATAATCAAAGTTTCCAACAAAAGGCCTTTATCATGATTAAGACAAATAACACAGAATGGAGACTACATCATGGCAATATAGTAGAAAATGACAAGGCTGAAATATAACAAAAGAGAACAATAGGGAATGTCTGTGAATACATGTGGAGAATGGTCCATATACAAGACAAATGTCATGATTGAAAAAAAAAAATGAAGATAAAAATAAAAAAGTCTTTGATGGATCTGATGTGTCACTATTTAGTACAGTCTTCTTCTTCAATGTTCATACTCAAAATCCTGCTGGCTTTCTTTTGTAGCAGACCAATGGTCTTACAAGATTTCCAAATGAATGTAGTCCAGAGAATGGAAATGTGCTGTGTCGCCATTTTATTTGCACCAATGGCCAGATACATCTGTCATGAGCAAGGTACGTAGCAAGTGAAAGCCCAGAAATATGAAAGACAATTAGACACACCATGATCCAAATTAGTGTTATTTAGTTTTACTGCAGTCTCATGTACACACATTTCATGACATATTTCATATCACTAATGTAAAGAGTGCACAGTTACTTTGTAGGCACCCCCCTCCCCAGTACATACTGTTCTTGAAATCCAACTCACTTCAACTGAACTAACTCAAAATTAATTTCAAGAACATTTCACTATAGTATTTCATATGACAAAACAGGTTTTGTTTTAGTTTGTTTGCAACTATCACCAAGAATATGAGTGATTTTCTCTTGCTTAATGTGGGCAGTGGGGTAGTTTTTCTGAGCTTTTTTTCATACCCAGGAGACTTCAGCTTTTGGCTTAATGCATTGCATATTGAAGAATTGTTCTAGAAGGGGTCTAACAAAACAGGCACAAATATCAGATTACTGTGTTTTAGATGGTAAAATAATGAAAACACTTGATTACTATGTTTCAGACAGATGGTAAAACAGTGTGAAAATGCCAAACCAATAAATAGCTTGTTAAAACTGATGTCACAGACACATATAGCAACAAACAGAACTTTTAGTAAGTGACACAATTAAAGAGATAAGCAGTGAAGAAAAATGTTGGATGCATTCATACTATAGGAGGAAGCCAACTGTGAATTGTTAAATGTGTATAGTTTTTACTAAATTATCTGTGACAAAGCAGCCATAACTAGAAATCATGGCAGTTATATAATACAACACTAGACAAAATCTGAATGAGGTGAGCAATTGTTAAAAAAATAGATAGGTAACTGAAAACAAAAACAATACTACAAGAAAGTGATAAATAGAAACTAGTGACAATGAACGGCTGAACTAAATGCAAGCAATAAATTATCCGTTTATAAATTGTAAAACTAGTCAGAATAAAAGCTTATGCTTTCAGTGTACCCCCATAGATGCTCAACGTCTAAACGATTCCATAAAAGTATTGCAGTGGCAAAGGATTTACATAGAAAGTAGTTCAGGGCAGAGGATTTAGGCAGTAAGTAGTTCAGGGCAGAGAACTTACGTAATAAGTAGTTCAGGACAAAGGATTTAGATAGTAAGTAGTTCAGGACAGAGGATGTAGGTATTAAGTTGTCCTGGCAGAGGGTTTATATAGTAAGTTGTTCAGGATAGAGGGTTTATGTAGTAAGTAGTTCTGGCAATGATTTAAAATTTTCAAACATGAAAAGTTTTCCTGCAATTTATTTTAAGATAACTCAAGTAGGAGATTAATTGTTCACCACATTATTTGTCCAGCAATTAATCACCACAAATTGGTGTGAAAATATAGTTAAATGCCACCAAGACTATGCAACTGCCTTTCTGAACGTGTGATACACATTATATGAATATCAAAGACAACATGATAATACAATGCTACAGGTAAATCCAGGAACAGGGTAATAAAGTTTTGTGAATAACAAAAGACACACATAATCACACACACAAATTGATGCTTTAACCAAAAGGCTTTCATCAAGATAAAAATTTAACACACACAATAGAAAACGACAAGTAAGAACTATAGACATTGTAGGCGATTTCCATTATCTATCTGGCAAAGTTGGGGGCAGTCTTGTAGGATGTATTCTGGAGACTGTGTTTCGGTGTACGGTGGGTGTTGGCGGCAGTCAGTAAGATTTAATCGGTGTAAGTGTGCTCTGAGGCCATTTTGTACTGTTCTAAGTCTAAATATTTTTGTCTACTAAGCTTGTCACCTAAAAGTTGATGAATGCGGATTATGCAAGACTAGCTGAAGAGATAGTGGCGATGGGTCAACAAATTCTTTGTTGTGCTGGAACACCTCAGTGAGAGTTGAGGCAGGGATACAGAGTTGGTGCACAATACGGGCATGACGCACGATCTCTCCCCGTCGTTTGCTTTGAGAATTGCAGCACGGGCAAGCATACTTAACAACGATCTCTTCATGTTTTTCTTTCCAGTGACGCTGAAAGTCAAACCTGCAAACAAATCCACTGCCTTGACACGTGGAAATGGGACACTTATCTCCTGGAACCCAAGGGTGAACTCTGGCCCCTGTAGACAAAGAAAAATGTTCTTGTGAGTGTTGGGACAATGTAAGATATTATACATCAAATGCTTGCTTAGTGAGTGACTGCATTATTGCGCATGCTGGAAAGACCTCAAGGATAGAACATATACGAAATTTCACTAGTGTCGCAACAGATGCTTGTTTTGTGATTGATAAGCCAAAAACAGTGAAACATCCGATTGCAAATATCTCTGCGAGCATTTCACAAGATGAGCAAAACTTGAAAATAAATGTTAACTTGACAAATGAGCATTTTTTTCCTCCATCGCCACAAGATCACAACTCAGCCAGTGGTTCTTCTCTTTTTCTTTTGCTGTAGGATTGCCTGTATGACACGTACAGTTAGCATCTATGTGAGTGTCCATCATTTAAAAAACAACTATACTGTAACAATGTCCCCCATGAAGAGAAAGGTGGAAAAGATAAGCAGTAATAAGATGATTACGCCCGTGTGTTGCCGGGGCCTGAAAGGGGAGCAAAGAATAGCAACACTATTTACCTTCCATGCTTGTCGTAAAAGGCGACTAAGGAGGTTATGGGGTGGAGTTGGCTGTCCCATCCCATATAGGGTCAGTGACCCAAAGCCATGCTGAAGTCGGATGTGTCAGGCCAAAAGGTGCAGCTATTGTAGCAATGCTGTAAACCATGACACAACGCATTCCGTTCTCTGGACTACATCCTGCTAATCTGCAGGAGTTTGAGAACGAACGAAGAAGATGATTATAGTTTAAAAAAAGGCAATCATTGAGATACACAAATAAGATATTTGAGTGGCTAATATAGGAAGATTTTATAATAAGTCTAATTCAACAATTTATACAGTATTGAAGTAGAAATAAAAGAGCTAGGTGCAACAAAAAGAGTCTTGAGAGTATCAAAGCAATAGCCACATGTTCTGGAAGATGAAGAGAAGTTTCTTCTTGTGTGGATAAACGAGAAACACTAATAGATGATTCTGTGGCTGAGAATTTTATCTGTGAGGAGTCAAATGCCTTGTATGCTTATCTTGTAGGTAAACTACTGGTACATGCACCTGGTTTCTTGACAGAAAATTAAGAAGGCGTCTAGGTGACCTGGGGATGGTTTGATAAGTTTAAGAGAAGTGGCATCCAAGTTTGAAAGATAAGATAGCTTGGTTGTGTAACGAAATAAAGAAAGTAGGATTTAGGCAACTAAATATAAGTGCTACAGACGCGTTTCACAAATTTGTTTTAAAGAACATAAAACAAATGTATTTGTCGGAGGCAAAATAACTGAGATTGCTGGTAGACAGGAAGTACTGCTGATAGTAATGAAACATTACAGGCTTGCAGGATATGTAATGAAACATGTATTTTCACAATTTATACTACAAAGAACTGTCGAGGATGGAAGAAATGTGGACAAAGAAAATTTTGACTTGATTAACATCGAAGAATTATTTTCCCATACTTGTCCATATGACAGAGGATAGGGATAACTGGCGGCTAGGGGCAACAAAAAGGCAACTAGTTGGATGATATATATTTAGGGATCTCACTGATTTTGTGGATAAGCCCTTTGTGCTAAAAAAAGTAGTGGATTCAAATCCCACTTATAATATCTTGTTTACAAAGTTGCATGTTTTGGAGACTCCTTGGGATTATTGCTTGAATCTATGGAGTGACATGGTATGAGTGGTACTCTCGACATGATACTTCACTGAGAAGGGCGGAATTGTTTGTTTGAGAACCCCAGGAAATGTGAGCGATTAGCCCTTACTTCCTATGTGCAGTGGGGTAGTTTTCTTCCATACCCAGGAGACCTCAGCTTTCACCGTAGTGCAATGCCTATTGAAAGAGCCTTTTACTCAGAGAGGGTCTATAATTGTATAGATGACATGCTACAAAGCTTCCATACGACAGCGACAGCCTCAATATAACGGTATGTCATCTACTAAGGTTCTCTGTTGAATGGGTGGTTTGTCTAATGGACCACTGGTGAGACTCACAGACATAACCGCATGCGTAAGAGGGATGGAATACATATGGGGTAACCTGAGTGCAAAGAAATAAATTGTGTACGTCTTAACAACCTTTAAAGATGTATAATATCATGCCTCAAAGCAAGTTTACAATCATTTTTAAAATTTAGTTTGAGGAAGGCCAAGGATGAAACTTTATCCTGAAACAAGGACAAGGACGAAAAATGGTTGAGAACCATTTAACCTATGGAGCAAATAATGACTTTTATAAGGGCATGACAGAAACACAATACACTAGACATCGGATGAGGTGCAGCCTGATCAGAGATGAGGCATTGTCAGATCTGTAAGCAATAGTAGGGAAACCAATACCAATAGTGACTTTATCCACTGATATCTCTATCTCTCTCTCTATATATAAAATTTGTTTTAATGCACCATGCTATTTTTACTCACAATTATACCTATATAATGTAAATCATTTCCAACCGGAGTCGAACCAGTTACAAGACCAGCGCAGTAACCCTTCTGCCATGTGCGACACTTATTCTAAAGATAAACATTACAACTTGACAATTTATCTGTGAAATTCCTCACACCAAAAGTTCTGATGTATATCAAATCTTCCACAAGACAATTATATTCTAACACCATGGTAGGTTCTATACAATAAAACTTCACCATTAGTGTTTACAAATTGTCTATGAAATTAAGAGAGACAGAGTAAATACTTTGACAATTGATTATCGGTAGACATTCTATAATTGAACAAATCTTCTCACCAGTTTTGAAGAATCTCAAGTGCATTAATTTTATTGTGGGTAAGTTGTAAGTGCCAGAAGAAGATGTTTACAAAATACAGTACGTTGCCGCCCGTGTGTTGCCAGGGCCTGAAAGGGGAGCAAAAAATAGCAAAACTGTTTACCTTCCATGCAAGTCGTAAGAGGTGACTAAGGAGGTTATGGGATGGAGTTGGCTGTCACATCCCATATAGGGTCAGTGACCCAAAGCCATGCTGAAGTTGGATGTGTCAGGTCAAAAGGCGCAGATATTGCAGCAATGCTGTAAACCATGACACAAAGCATTCCATTCTCCGGACTACATCCTGCTAATCTTCAGGAGTTTGAGAATGAACGCAGAAGAAGAAGATCTTGTCATGACTCTTAGAAGAATATCCACACAAGCCTAGAGATACAATCAGAACACCGACAGGAAAATTCTGCAATAATTATGATGCAGAAATCCAGGCAATTAGTGTGGCAGCTAAAAAACTGCTGAACTCTAACTCTGACCTACAGCCTGTGGTATTCCTGACAAATGCAGGGTCAGTGCTTCAAGCTCTCCAGTCTGGAAAACTAACAGACTTGAAAAAACTACTTAGCGAATTGTCTTACCAGTATAGGGTAACCATGCTGTGGATACCCTTTCACTGTGGAATACCAGGAAATGAAAAAGCAGACCAACTGGCTAAGGAAGGTGCTGCCGAAGACCAACCAGATATACCAATCACCTACCATCAGAAAAAACAAAGTCAATAAGAAAGCCACAAACACCAACACAAGATGACTATCATATTATGAACAGACCAGAACAAGTTATAATTCTACATCTCAGAACAGGACACAACCGACTCCGCAGTCACATGTATACAAAGTTCAAGATTGGCAACACGGCCATGTGTACAGGCAGCACAGAGTGCCAAACATATACTTCAAGAGTGTTCTGAGCATGAAACGCTGAGGTAGAAATATTGGCCAGAGGAAATAACACGAGAATCAAAACTCCATGGGACACTGTATGAACTACAAAAGACAGTGAGTTTTATTAAGGAGACAGAATTACAGATATAGACATGTTTCAAGTGAACGAAAGAAGAAGAAATGACTCTTAGAGAAGCGCCCTTTTTTTTCTTCCACTCAGTTGATTTTTTAATTTAAAAAAATTGGTGATCCAATCTGATATTCAGTATGTCCTTCAGCATGTGGTAATTGACTGTTCTGTGTTAGTTGATAACTCTTCTTTTGACTCTTTTATGCTGCTGTGCACCTACTGCAACACCATGCATTATTCCCAGGTCCCACTCACCAGTCATGGACACGGAACAATAAACACACCCCACATTCCTCCCAAGAAGAACTAACTCTTTGACCACAACCAAAACATCAGCACTGTCCATTGAGCCACTACCAGCTGCCGTGACTACACTGACAAGTCAATCTGCTCTAACATTTCCAAGATCACCCACCTTTCAAGGCATACAAATGAAGACAGCTTCCCATCACAGACCCCCATCAACGATGGGACTCAAACCACAGATGGTAGGGAAAACATACTGAACCTTTCGAAGCATACTCGTGGAATCAGCCAGAAGACACCTGTAGCAAGCTGAGTCTCCAGCGATAGCATTGCCTTGGCCACCTACATCGTCATACTATTAGTGATTTTATAGAAGGAACCACAATTCTACACTGAGCTGCAATTGCAGAGCACTGTACATGCACTGAACCACAATCCTAACAGTGCAGACAATAATATCTCCGCCAAAGGAATTCTTACAGATCAGAAGCTGGATATCTGAATCTACATATATGCACTGGAATGTCACATTTTGTGGAAAGTGTGATGACCACTTAATAGAAAGTTAGATAGGCTTACTTTCCTACTCTTCTCTGTGTTCCATGTCCCCTAATGTTTATACCTGTTTAATTTCTTCCACCATGCCACGTCATGACTGTCCTCTGTTAGTCAAATTATTGAAGACATGGCAACATATCAATCTGGTGTCTGTAGCTATTCAAGACAACTCTACATATAAACATGATGTTTTTGTGTATTCAAAACATGTCAACATATCAATCTGATGTATGTAGGTATTCAAGATATGCCCAATATCAATCTGGTGTCTGTAAGTATTCAAGACATGTCCACATATGAATCTGATGTCTTTATGTATTCAAAACGTGTTGACATATCAAGCTAATGTCTGTAGGTATTCAAGACGTGTCCACATATCAAGCTGATGTCTGAAAGTACTGGTATCCAAGATGTGTTCGCATATCAATCTGTCTGTAGGTATTCAAGACATTCACACATACCCAATATCAATCTTATGTCTATAGATATTCAAGACTTGTGTGAAAATATCAATATGATATCGCTGGATTATCTAGTAAATATTTTTGTACAAATATCATCAATCGTCTATTTGATAGGATATTATACATTTAAAAATCCAGCCATCTCACTCAATAACAACTATTGTGCAATTATGCACAATAGTTTGCAGATTATGGTTAACCACACGGCCTGTGGTTAAAGCAGGGCAGATGAAGGAGAAAAAGAGAAGAGAAGGAAGAGATATTTGCCAAAGCTTTTTTCGTACATAGAAAACTCCAAATCCTATCAGTATGTAACGTTCTGAGAAGCTTCCGACTTAGAATGAATCTGTGTGTAAACAGAAGGTATATTTAGAAATATATGGGGATTTTTTTCTTAGATTATCATTCTATGAACAAAGAGAAGAGACATGTCATACTTATTCATGCCAGCTCAAACAAGAACCACCCATTATGTGATATTGTAAGGATCAAAGGAAAGATTAAAAAAATTGACAAGTCATGGTTTAGCAGGACAGATGAGGTTTTTAAACTTTATATGCATGAGGGGACAAACAGCATGGCGAGAGTGGCAACATAAGCCTATCAAGCTTACAATTTCTATTCAAGTGATCATCATACTTTCAAGGAAACGTAACAATGACATTACAGTGCATGTAGATTCAGATTTCTAGACTTTGATCAATAAGAATTCCTATTATTGTCTACACAGGGAAACATTTACAGGGAAAAAAGTGGCAATTTCTTTACAACCACCAGTACCTAGCATGACAATGGCTGGAGAAATGCTATAGATGTTTGTTTTCTGACTGATTCTATGGGTTTCCATTTAAGAATATAGTCTGGGTATCTATGATGTGGCTGTAGTTGATGACAAAATGTGCTGAAGAGAGTTACCTTAATTTTTGTGCCTGGACATGCCGGTATGTATTAAGGAAATGAAAGAGCAGACAAACTTGCCGCATGGCCACTATGACTAGTGGTAGTTCTATATACTGTTCTGATATTTTTAATGTAATTAAGGAGCTACAGCCAATTGGAAAATATGGGATGTATTTGTTCTTCCATGTTTATGGCTAGAATGCAGGATCTGGGAATGAAACATGGTGTTGCAAGAAATGAATGCCATATAGGAATGAAACAAAGTGCTATAAACAAACTACAGAACTAGAAGTCAGTTACCACATGCTAAAGGACATACTGAATATAAGATTGGAACACCTATGAATGTGTACAGAGTGTCGTGATAATTAACTGCAGACTAACTAAGAAGGTATGTTCCATCATTGTGTACGCAGATATGCAACAAAACCCCAGCCTCAACATTTAGAGGTGACAATGGTCACTTTTGATCACATTACAGCGTGAACAAAAAGAAAGATCTTGATAATTGGCAAGTTAGTAATAGTGCTGCATGGAAGAACAAAGGCAACACAAGAGAATGTGAGACATATTGTGACATTTTAACATGAAATCATTCCAGAAAATTGTACGCCAAAATAGTTTAACAATAAATAAAACATTTGTCAGAACCACAGTGGGCATCTGTGGCTAGGCTTGAGGTTGATGACCAGAGAATATGGGCAACAGGTTGCAATGTATGTCTGGCCCACTAGTGATATGCTACTGATGTCCACTGTTTAGTGGAAGTGGTAAAAACAATGGATATATTAGTTACTCCTGTCAAAGTCGGAAATGTCGAACAAGTGGCAAATAAAATGGCAGCACAACATATTTTCATTCTCTGAACCACATTGTGCTGGACATTTAGTGGGGCCAGCCTGTTACAAGAGAGATCAAGTGGGAGTTTGATAATGAATTAAAAAAACACCCAAACAGAACCACAACTGTGTCCATCACTACTTGAATGCATCAATTCTGAAATAGGTCACTCAATGAAAACTATGGCAAGTTTTTGAAGATAATATTTCAGAAATAACAAACCATGTGAATAAATGTTTATACAGAGAATACACAATTTTGAATGTCATCATATTGAGTACACCATATTTCTTTTCAAATTCAGTGCACAGAAAATGTATGGACACCATATATAACAATGACAGTCATTCATCAGTATTGTATAAGACAAATAAAACAGTGACATTTATTCGCAAGTATTATACAAGACAAATAATACGGACATTCATTCATCTGTATTGTACACGACAAACATAACAATTTTTCAGTTATTTAATTTTTATTTCTCAAATACAGAAATGTTCATGAGCACAATTAATCCCTAGCATCATATATCTGTAAATATGAAACAGAAAGTGTAATAATAATAGATGACAACATAAATATTCCTATTTATTGTCTGATTTTCTTTAATGTTAGATCAATCACATCAGTGATTCTCAAGGAGGGTTTCATCTCCAATTGGGGCCTTAACATTTTGATGGGATGGAGGGAAGGGGGACAAAGAAAACAATAGAAAATAGAAGGTTACAGAAAATAACTATTTGAGTGATAATGAATAAGATATATAATAATAATCATCATCATATGCTGTCTCTGCAGCGAAGGCTGTAATGGACCACCAACATATTTTGTCTCTTGCTTCGGTGATGTACTCTGCTAGACTGTAACATGTCCATCCTGTGATATTTTCTCTCCCACTTATATCTCTGACTACCTCTTTCTCACCTCTTCCCTCAAATAAGGTCATCAAATAGCTGTCCTGTCTTTTAACATGTCCAAAATACTGTTTTTCTTTTAATAGTTCTTTTTTTCATACAAAGAGTTGTCAAACTACTTTGTTCATTTTCTTCTCTTTCCATAAGTTCTTCCAAATATCCACATCTCAAATATATAAAATCTGATATGTATATTGGCGTAGTACAGCACGTGTGGTCAAGGTATCAGGTTCGAATCGTGGCACAGGAAATTGTACACCCAGACAGTTCAGAAAGCAATGGTAAAATATGAACATATTTATATTGCCTAGAAAATCACCTCTGTGGCAGAGATGTACAGGACTCGTCTGTGACAGCCAATGTACAGAGTTTTATCTCGGCCACAGGCAATTGTGCATCCGGACCGACAGAAAACAATGGCAAACTACTGAACATATTTATACTGCCTAGAAAATTACTACAGGCAGAAAATGCTGGGTTGATGGCTAGGTCCTGAATGCTACCAATTTAGAAATCACCATAGCCAACAATTCTGGGTTGATTGTAACATCCTGAATAGAATATGCTACCAATAGGTACATATACAGGGGTGTTCCATTATAACAACTTAGTTCAGACTGACAAAATATGTATGTAATAAAAGTAATTCATTATATACAGTATAAAAAATATACTGGAAGAATAAAAATAAATGGGAATTTTGAAAAATGTTATCCTAGGGAAATTTGTTATAAAAAAAATTTGCTATAGAGTGATTTCACTGTATAATACTAGGCCTTGAATAAAGTTAAGTTAAACCTATTACCTATTTTTAATGTGTCATGGGGGGGGGGCACAAGAAAATTTGTCCCTAAAAATGTGTGGAAAAACATTTGTTGTGAACCAATGAGACTGCTAAAGTAGATGCTACTTACATAAGACAATCAAAGAAATTAGAAGGTGCATTTCTAATGCGAAAAATGATAAGATCTACAGATATAATTGTGATATCTAACAATATAGCTGTAGGCATATGTATATAAAGTAACATATTTTTTAAAATTCTACCACAATAAGGAATACACTGGATTAAACCATGTAAGGGTTGCTCTTCAGATCATTAGGTATAGTCTAGATAACGAAATGCATTGTGTTGTAGTTTATAACTTAGCTGCAATATTTGCACTTTTAGCCTGTCCCAACCAATTTCAGCATGGCTTCTGGGTCACTTGACCATGGAATAACCAACTCCATCTAAAAATCTTCTCAGTACCTCCTACAGCATGCTTGGCAGGTAACAGTATCACTGTACTTTGATCTTTAGGGTACTGAAACTGTGGTTGGCTAATGGTTAAAATCTTGGGATAATCACCATGCATCCATTAAACCCCCCCCCCCCCCTATCAGTTACACAGCTGAATAAGGGTACATGAATAAAAAGAAATGTGAAATCATCAAATACTTTGAAGCTGGATCTTTAAATGAACTGGAAGGGACTATGGGGAAATCATAAGTGAAGAGACATTGCTGTTAACTGTTTCGAAAAAGGGAACACAGTTGTAATATCTTGTGATTTATATAGGTCTTATTATGCAGAACAAGGTACTAGTAAGAATTGTGAAATTGAATCTATACCAAACATATGTACACTAATTTGCCATGGAAGTCAAATCATACATTTTCATGCATACATGTGTGCGTGCACACACACTCACACAGAGTACCCCATGCTTGAAATGATGGGCTGTGATAGATTGCCTTAGTGTTATAGTCACATCCCATTATAACAACTTTAGTCCAAACTGATGAAATATTTAGATGTCTATCCCCAGGTGAAAGCTGATTGATAGTATCCACATTTGCCATTAAGCGTAGGGGTGGGAGCTTCAGCTGTCGTTCCAAGGCCAGATGTGTCACCTTGGTTGCATTAAGTCCATGTTTGTTCAAGGTTATCTTGTGTTTTCTATCCACTGTTTTCTTGGTCTACCTTTGGCTTTATACCCGGATATTATTTTGTTATATGCTCTTATTTGTATTTGGTTTGGGTTCATTCTCATACGGTGTCCTAATCATTTTACTTGCTGTCTTTTGATATGTTCAATATATATTAGACCAACTCTTTTCTCAATTTCTTCATTTTGTAATTGATATTTGTTATATACTGTAAAAAAACCAGAATATTATTGAGGATTTTGAAAAGTGTTATTATTAAATAGTGTTATTAAATATGAAAATGTGTTATAAAAGGATGTGCTATAGAGGGTTTCCACTGTATAATATAATATATGCTGCATATCCAACTTGTTTGTTAGGTACAACTAGTATATTCATTCACATTCATTGCCAGTACAGTGTGAATGGTCAGCTTTTGAAACATGAGCTACCGTAGTAAGACTGAGTTGTATTTGTGACATAGGTTACAAACCACTTCACTACTCAAACATCATTTCTACTTTATTGTTTGCTGTGTTGATGGGGTTTTAGTATACTGAATCAATGTTGATGCACTACAGGCAAACCCATGTTAATGTTGATTTTAATTTGTAAATCTTACTCCTACTACATATTTACCTTGTCTACTAATTTATCTCAATATGCAGATATTGATATTTATATTGTATTCTACTTAACTTCCATCTGATTCCTATAGTAGTACAGGCCTATATCATTTATTTTAATGCAATTTTATTTCATTTTTGTGTGTTGTATCTTGACAAAAGCCTTGTGATCGAAATGCGCATTTTGTCTCTCTTGTAAAACTGAATTATCCTTTTATTCTAAAAAATTTTGAATATATTTTTCTCATTAAACATTTGGTACTTTTACTGCAGTTTTTCTTTCATCTATCATGGAGCTGATTTTATGTCAAATATTGCTGGAAATTGTTCATAAACATCTATTAATTCTGTCATAGTGACTAGTGGTGGTTAAATGGATCATGCTGATATTTTGAATTTAATCAAGGAGTTATGCCAGTTGGATGATATTGGATGTGTTTTGTCTTTGATGTCTATCACTAGAATACAGGACCTGGGAGTGAAACATGGTGACGAGTGACATATAGGAAGAAAGAATCAAAGGAAGAGTTATCAATAAACACAGAACCAGAATAGCCAGTTACCACAAGCTGAAGGACATACTGAATATGAGATTAGATCACCTATTGACTTGTCCGGAGTGCCATGATGATGCTCTGATGACTAAATAACTAATCCCAATCTGTTTCTGATTTGCTACATATTATCCATCGTCTATTGAGTGTTCAAGACATAATAAACTACCATTATCTACTGACTTCTGGTTTATTTTGAAAAACGTTATACTTGTCAATATCAAAGTAAAATCTGTACTAATTACTTCTTATGGTTACATGTTTTGCTATTTTTGTAGACTAAGTTGATGTTCCTCCTTCAAAAGCAAAGAAGAGCATGGCATAGAAAAAAAATGTCTATTAGATTTGATGTTTATGAGTATGCCGATGTTTGTGTGAAGTTCAATCAGGACTCCGATAAACATGCTGTAACATGATTATACATTTTCTTAACATTTTTTCCTGATATAAGGTCTTAGGAAAAATTATTGTAAAAATAGACTTTCAGCAAATACCACGGAGTCATCTACATGTACAAATCTGTTGAACATTCTTGTGTAAGTTCAAATCCTAGCCCCAATAAAAATCACTTAAAATACTTTGCATAGAATCAAATACCTCATTATGAAACATATGACCTTCCAAGCTTATTTTGCAGCAGTAATGTTATTCTGAGTTAGGTAATGAATCAGAAAGTCTGACCAAACCTACATTTCGCACAGGTCTATTTTTGCATGTGGCCATATGTCTAACACTACTACGCTTGTAGCTAAAATATTTTATACAAAAGGGACATTTATAAGAAGCAATGCCAAGATGCACAATGTTGAAATGATCTCTGAAGTCCCGTTTGCTGAGAAATGCTTTCTGACAGATGTCACAATAACTTGAGATATTTTGGGGACTGGCTCCTGGCAAATGTTCTGCTGGGAAAGAATAAAGTGCAAGTTTTTAAGTATGTACTTATCAGGTTCTACAGCACAAAATCTACAAAGAACTAGACTGCAGTCAATGGGGAATAGATCACAGGACTTTCAGTCCAGTTTGTTCTTCAGTGAATGACATATTCATGAGGTTGATAAGTGAAGTCTTCTACTTTGTTGGTTTATATCCATGACACAGGAATAGGTGTCTGTCTCTGCTCCTCTTGTATGGGAATGACTTGAAACACTCAGGGCAACAGAATGGATTAACTTTCAGGTGGACACTGTTCTGGTGTTCCGCAAGACCTCGCTTGTCAAAAAATCGTTTCCCGCAGGTGTCACAGGCTAAAGATCCCAGCTGGTGTCTGTGTTGCTTCGAAGTTGATGAGGATGAAGTGATATTTGACCTTACTTGATAATCCCAAACTGGAAAAAGAAATCATGGAAATGCTTTGGATTTTCTTTCACTGAAAACTATCTTTGGAAAAATGGGAACTTGGGAACTTAAGTTGACTCAAAACAACATTGTTTCACAGAATCAAAAATATTAAAATATGTGCTATCTGATGAATTATTTATATAGTTTTTAAAATATAAGGAAAATATTTTTTATTTGTAAAGATTTACCATGAGGCAAACAAACGTTTGCTCAGATAGTGAAGCAAAAAAAAGTTTGTTCAGATAGTGAAGCAAAAAAAAGTTTGTTCAGATAGTTGAGAAAAGTTTGTTCAGGTAGTGAGGTAAACAAAAGTACAGCTGAATATATTTAATTTTATGCTATTATCAGCCAGAACATGACCAGAACTATCAGATTGTATATCTTTCTCAGTACAGCTTGAGGAGATAGTAGAGGATGATTGAGAGGAAGGATGAGGAAGATATACAATCTTCAGGATACAGGTATTATCAGCATACATGAACGTAACATTTGCTGAAAGAGATGGAACTTTAGCACGGGGATACCTGGAGTGTACAGCATTTGGTTCAGAAAATCACAACTGTCACTAATCTCAGTGTATAGACTGAGGAAATATGGGCCTTACCAAGCATGCAGCACTAAGATGTATTTATTGTTAACTAGCGTGATAAATATAAGGTAAATATATACTGTGTAATATGACCTTGTCATTAGAGGTGAGAAAGAGTTCTGCAGTGCTATATAACCCCATTACTAACATATGGGTGCAAGTCTTGGATAATAAACAAATTGGAAAGTAGGAAATTAGAGGCAATAGAGATGTGGTTCTACAGAAGAATGCTGAGAATACTATGGACTGCCAGAAAAACTAATGTAGAGGTGTTGAGTCAAATGCGAAACGGACCGTAATCAACAATATAAGAAAAATGCAATCTTCTTTTTTTGGCTACTTCATGAGACATGCAGGTTTAGAGAATATACCGGTAGTCACAACAGGCAAAATTGAAGGCAACAGAGACAGAGGGTGACAACGTGAGAAAATATTAGACAGTTTGACAGCCTGGCACGGCAAGGAAACAACAACAACCTTGATACATAATACTGTGGACAGAGAGCTGTGGAGAGTCATGACCGCTTTACCCCAGCCGGCACGGCACCTGATGATGATGATGAGCGTGATAAATACTTTTTTCAAAGGTTCAAAATATTGAATTCAAAAGTGAAAGTGAATATACCTGCTAGAGCCTGCAGCGAATACAAGACTTATTTAACCATAGTTACTGATATTATATCATAGCATGTCAGATGCCAATTTCAGAAGAAAACTTCAATGATAACAATTGATTCAATTTTGCAATGATAACACAACATTAAATAAGAACACCACACATTTATTACTTCAATGAGAAAATCCAATGTTTATTAACAACAAATGAGAAGTATTTAATTCATCAAATGAAAAATGGGTATAGAACAAACTGTAACCATATTTTCTCATGGTTTTTGAGTATTAACTCAAACAAGGCAAACTTCTGTTCGGTTATACTGAGAGGCAAAAAAACAATAACATAAATAACTGAAAAGTACTGATTAAATCTATTTTTTGATTAAAGTCTGAGTCGGAGTAGTACAAGGTGTGTCTTGGACACACAAGGTACCAGGTTAAAACCCCGCTGCAAGGAACTGTGCATCAGGTCTGTTCATAAAACGATGGCAACCCATTGAATATGTTTATATTGCCTAGAAAACTACCATAGTAAAAAAAATGGTAGGTTGATCACAATATCCTGACTAGGATATTCCACTATCTATGGGTCAAATAATGATTAAATGTAACAATCATACTGAAGAACAAAGGTAATGATGTATAATTTTTTCTAAACTCTCGTCAGCTATAACAACACTTAAAAACAATAAACTAGATGGCTAAGAAGAGGCACTGATGAAAGCTAGTAATAATTTTGGTAATAAAATCGGTCTTTTCCTAAAGCCACATTCACCATTGAAGACAGTTGTACATGTATGTCCCGTATCATTTATGCAATCATTAGCAAACGTTTCACCATGACGTCCCATCACATCATTTATGCAATCATTAGCAAACATTTCACCATAATGTACATAATGAAGTTGGGTTTGAAATCGCAGATTTACCCTGACTACACTTGCACATTACCAAACACTGGTCTTGGATTCCAGTTGCCAGACCACTTCGGAGTGCAGGCCATAAGGGCACCGTTGATGTCAAGGTTATGACCATTAAGTTGTGCTCCTCTGGTGACTGGGCTCAATGCGCTTGAAAACTGGTATTTCTTCCAAGTTGAGTGCACACTGCAGAACTTGGGCATTAACAACCATTTTTCATGTGTAGTGCGGCACAGGGCTAGTCTGTGATGACCAAGGTACCAAGATCGATCCCCGCCACAGGCAATTGTGCATCTGGATAGTTCAAGAATCCACAAACTACTGAATGTATTTATATTGTCTAGAAAATCACTACAGCCAAAAAATGCTGGGTTTATAGCCACATCCTGAATAGGACATGCTATCAATTTAGATGTTATGTCACTTTCTATTTGTCTCATTTTGTCGACGTCCCATGATACTCTGCCAACATTTTGTTTGGTTTTGTTTCATCAATATCCCTCTAGTTATAGTTATTTTATCATTTATAATCTTCCAGATTTCTGGATTTATCTAAATGAAAGGTCGCTTCTAAATTCACATAAGAAGGAAGCTAAAGTATTTTGGACATTTAAAGTGGCATGATGGCTGATTCTGGAAGGCAGAGTGCCAGGTGAGAGAAGAGAAAGACAAAGAAGACGATGGACCAGCGACATTCAAGAATGTATGCATATGTCTCTGGCAAATGCAGACCTGTTTGACCGGGACAGAAAGGCGCTCAGAGTACCCATGATGGAGACAATGTTCTGGAAAGAATATATCACTCAATATATATATAGTCATTATTATTTGAATGTGAACAATGCCATTTGTTACTTGCTGTTTGTTATGTTGTGTTCTTGATAAGGCCTTTTGGTTGAAATGCTGATTTATGTTTTTATCTGTGTTAGGTGATTAACTAAACTTCATTACCATGTTCCAAATTTAACCTGTGTGGATTAGTTTTGCTGCAATTACCTATTATGAATTTTCTACCATAATTATAAAAGAGATAAATGTGGTTATATAAGGGAAATAAGAAGAATGACATTGTTATCTGAAAGGGAGAACAATGGTGTTTTCACAAAATGATTACAAACAATGACAATAGTAGGGAGCGACTGCTAAATGTGTCTTCAGCTGTGATAAATTACTGTGTGTCTAGTCAGATATTGATGGACTTATTTACTTAATATGAACAAAATAGACTGTCACTACAAGCATAAAATAGGTACCAGATGGCAAAACAATGAAAGACCAAGAGAAACTGTTCACAGAACAACTATCAAAGAAGGTATGACTATGGGTATTGTAAAACCCTATGCACTGTATTCTGCGCTGAAAGAACAGTCTGTTCTAAGTTTGTGTAGGTTCCCCAATCACTGTGTGCTGTGTTTGATTAACCTAAAACGTCTGCGATAAAATTCTTCAGCTATGCCTCATACTGTTTGTACATATTTACAACAAATCATGAATACCACATGGAACATGTATCATTTTGTGTGAATCAAATACATACATGAATGTTCAACTACAAAGATTCACAACAGAAATTATTGTGCAAGAAACACTCTTGTGCAGCAGTCCACAAAATGACAGGATAAGTCATATACGAGCAAACATAGCACATGATACAGGGACTGAGTCACTTTAATCACATATTGGGTAACTGTTTCCTATCACATCTAAGCAAATCTTTCACAATGACTGCACACAAAAATTGTTTTGGGCAGTCTATTTTGCAAGTTAGATAACAGGTAAGATATGTTATACCAATACCAAAAGCTAAATATAACTAAAAAGAACAATATCCTGTATCTGCGTACCACATGGCTAGTTCACTGTGTAAAAACAGATATATGACACTTACTAAAGTGACATATATTTAGGCCAAGCAAAAATAACATGCGCCCATAAAAAAATTATTAGTTTTACTATTTTCTCTGAATTAATTATTCCCATATACATTGACATGTCAACTTCCTAAACATAATTATGTATTTCAACTCAAAATACCCATATGTATGTATCTATGTATGTATGGCCTTTTGTGTCTTGCAGACAGTCATTTAGCAATAAGAAGAAGCAATCCGTAGAATATTTTCTCAGTAATGTGACTTTTCAAGCAATCATATCACAGCAACGGAAGACTTTTGTTTGTGTCTCTCTATTTTTTCCTTCCATATCTTTAAACATATTTCTGAACAATGCTGCTCCCACACGCAGGTTCTGCCTTTAGACATCCTGAGTTTTGGCCGTATTTTCCCAGTTTTTGGAATCCATGTGGAAGTCTTTCATTGAGGATTTACAGCCTTTATACCTTACCCCAGCATTGGTCTACCGTGGGCTTGATGGCCTTCATCCAGTCCCCAAATATTGTGTATATATATGTATATATATGTATATATATGTATATATATATATATATATATATATATATATATATATATATATATATATATATAAAATAACTTTGACTGTGGCCATTATGTTTTAACTTGCAATATTTATTACAGAAATAATAGTGTAAGAATCTGGATCCACTAAAACTGTATACATTTTTTATGGAACTATTTCTAATGTGTATGCCACAAAATAATTAAATATATTACATAATATAATTTTCAATGAAAGTATGTATTTAGAGCTCAAGTGTGTATTATACTCAACAAAACGACAAATAAATTAGTGTTATTGAATATTTTGTGTAAATAGTTACCAACTATAAATTTTTTAACTATTTTAATTTACTTGTATAGATTGCTAACCTTAATTAAAATGTAAATTGAATTAGACACTCTCTATTGGTAATACGCAAGGAGTCAAGCATGATGGCCAAATTTAAGGCGATATTCTATTTATATCCAGGTTGATATATGAAGTTTTGGAATATCTGCACATCACCATGTGCCGTTTAAGATTACTTTTGTACGCAACTCGATGGCCACAAAACTCACAAGCATACGGAAGAATTTTAAAGTGAACGCCATTAGTGTGTTCCCGTAGATGTGTTGCATTTAGGAACTGTTTTCCACAAATGGTGCAAGTATGTCGGCCTACAGTAGAGCTTGCCAGGACACCTGGAGAACAGAAAATGATAGTACTATTTGGAAATGGCACACTTTTAGAAACCGCAAACAAGAACAGAAACCTGGGGTTTTATAGAATACCATCAGGAGATAAAACACGGTAAATAGCTGATGATCTAAGACAGGAATATTCATAATGAAGTCAACGGTTATAGCATATCAACAAATACCATGATGTAGAATTCATGCCACAAAAAGAAAAACAAAATGAATGTTTTTAAAAACATTCCGCTTCATTTAAAAGATGGGAATAAAATGTTTTAACGTCTGCTAGAAACTACCATACTAAATGGACTTTCAATTCAAATGTTCTTCATATTGTACATGTATATTGGTAACAAATTATGTCTATGGTGTCCAATAAATAAATATACAAATTAATAAATGGAAAAATGCAGCCAAATAATAAGGGCACGCATGAAATCAACCGAATTAACCCCGCCTGTGGGTTGCCAGGGTCTGAAAGGGGAGAAAATAATAGTGACATGGTTACCTGCCATGCATATTATAAGATGTGACTAAGGAGATTTTGAGGGTGGAGTTAGCTGTCCCATCCCATAGAATATCAAAGTGACGCAGCAGCAATGCTGAATTCAAATGTGTTAGGTCAAAAGGAACAGATATCACAGGATTGCTGTAAATCATGACACAAAGTATTCCTTTCTTCGGACTACATTCTGCTAACCTGCAGGAGCTTGAGAATGAACAAAGAAGAATTAACCCTGCTACAGTGTATAACTTTTCCCTTTCAATAATGTAGAGACAAACTAGTCTATTTGTAAGAGGTGGGTAACTTCTTTGGGCCAGCAGACAGAATTAACAATTTTTGTGTGTGAGGGATGGGTCAACACACTTTTTTCTTCTTAGTCCAGTCAAATTCCAAGTAGTATTTTCTGTTCTGAGTTCAGGAGTTAGTGTATCTAGTACTTTTAAATCAGCCTCAATGACCAGTAAAAATGGGTATAATAAAAATACAGTAAATACTATAACATTTTTTTGTGGACGATTCATCCTCAGAGAAATATTTTACTGCCAACCAGTTTTATGATTTACAATAAAAACTAACTCATTTAGGTCCAGGTATACGAGAATATGCAGTTCCTTTTGTTTTCATATCATTCTATTTTAAAGTACTATTACACAATTTGTAATGTTATCTGTGAATACTATGCATCATTTATATGTATTACTTTCGTGTCCAAGTATGTAATAATTTGTTACAATAGTCAGAAATGATTCTTTCATTATAACATTATAATAGTTAAACTGTACAGATTTGTGTCACAAATACTGTTTTTATACAACACAATATGACAGAGACAGTGAACACTGTTAATGGCTATGAAGAGAATGACACTATGTCTATTAAAAAAAATCAATCACCACTTTATATGGTTTACATGTTTATGAAGAGGACAGTCTGTTTACTTGATTAAAAAAGGTGACATAAATAAGATTGCTAACACCTGCAAACATACTTTGCTACAAAGATTATAATGCAGAGAACAGTTGAGTCTAAAGGAGTATAGGTGATAAAAAATATGGCTTAAAAATAAATCAAGGAATGGCCAGGGCATGATTTTTCCCACAGTTGTCTGTATGACAGAGATGGTTGGCAGACTTTTTGTGCTGATGGTTCCAATATGGCAACTTTATGACCCTAATGGGTTATGCATTTTACTATATTAGTAATAAACATACCTTACAAACAATACCAATATTGGCAATAACACACAGCATTTACTGTTTGAAGTTGTATGTCAAACTTGGATTCCAACAACAAAGAACACCAGTGCATCTTTTCTATTGTAAATTAGCAACAATGTTTTGGAGTTTTTATCAAGTGCTGGTTGTCTTCAACACAATGACATCTTTTATATCTTAACAACAGATCATCAATGCAAAGGCAATCCCTGTATGCACAAAATAGTGTGACGCTTTAGATTTCTTTTATAGGCAAATGTTTTGTTGCAAACAGGACATTTGTACTGATTCAACATCTTGTGAACAGCATTTATGTGCTCGTAGAGATGAAAGGAGCTGGAGAAATATTTGCCACAATCACTGCAACAAAATGCAGCAGAGTGTACTCGATCTGTGAAAGAGGAAATTATCTATATAAACATTTCATTAAATTAATGACAACAATTAAAATACCACAGTGAACAGTGAGACAGACAGCGGACAGCTGCTGACCACAATACTGTTAGGTATAGATACTATATGTTTAGACATAGTGAATTAACTACTGCCATGGCTCAGCTCAGACAGAGACAGCAGTGATGGCCAGTTCAATTAACCAGATCAGAGTAAAGCAAAGCCTCCTTTTTCACATGTTTTGTGAATATGGTGGTGGGCTGTATTTTTAATTTGACCAGCAGCATAGCTAAGGTTGATGCTGTCACCTTCATGCCTTTAGATCAGAGTAAACATATAGAAAAGATTACAGTCGCCTGAATTTTGCTATTAGGACCTTATTTCTAATTGACCAACAACATACCTAGGGATGAGGGGTCAGCACCACACCTTCAGATTAGAGTACAAAAGAAGAATAAATTCACGTGAAATTTAGTAAGTAGTGAGATATATTATCTAGTGAACAACAGTGGAATAGTGAGAAAATATTGATCACATTGAGGATAATATAATGTTACTAATACTAATCAAACTAATAAGTAAAAATACTCAATGTCAAATATCGTAAATTGGGGGGGGGGGGGGGGGGAGGAGGGAGGAAGAGGAGGGAGGAAGAGAGAGGAAACTTACAAAGGAAATAACTGAGAAAACTGACTTAAATTGTGGTACTAAATATAAATGATGCAGTAGATACAAGATCACTATTCCCAGTGTTACCATCGAGCTAATTGAGTTGATAAAAGAAAACTGCACAATTATAAGAAAACTGTCCTGACATGTTTTTAAAGACTGGTTATTTTATTAAAACAATGACCTGTTTACATGAAAAACAAAGATTTACTAAAAAAACATCCAAATATGCAGATTCTGAAGGACATAATAAATAAACATTAACAAGATCGGGAAACAGAAGTGCAATATTTTACAAAGCACAACAGAGAGAATTGATGTAGCAGAACATCATACTATCAAAGAATATAAATCCGGTAACAATATTAACATCTCATTGAGGCAGACCACAAATCAGCAATGTGGGTCTGAAAGGGGAGCAAAGAATAGCAAGTTACTAGTAAGGCATGTCGCATGAGGTGACTAATAAGGCATAGGAATGGATTTGGCTGTCCCATCTTATGGAGGGTTAAAGTGACCCAGAAGCCAGATGAATCAGGTCAAAAGGTGTAGATACCACAGCCAATCTGTAAATCATGACAACACATTTCATTCTCTGGACTACAACCTGCAAATATGTAGGAGTCTTAGAATGAACACAGATTACAAATGGCTCAATTACCTATGACAGCATTTGAACTCAGTATCTTGCCTTTAGTCACAGAGAACAAAAACAACCTGTCACACTATCACTAAATGGTAGAAATGAAATTTTTTAGTTTTAAAGATGACAGAAGAACTTTGTCTACAAAACTTATTTTTTCACCTTATTGCTAAATCATATTTTCTACCTAATGAAGTTGTGCTTGAAACTCACATTCACTACTACACACTTAACCAACAGGATTTTGAGATTAAATACAAAAGAAGTAACATGTTTGTCTGGTGTATTCTGCTAAACTATAAATAATCCTGTTTTCATAGTTCACACCTTTGGTATATAATTTTACTGCAGGCTATCCCCAAAAATGATTTACAATATATGCAGACACGCAAATATATTTTAAACACTGGTCAAGTTAATTTATGATGGATTCCCAGGCTTGAAAAATATTTCTTTTTGAGAACAGTTTAAATTCTGCATCATCTCAAATTGTAGACAAACTGTCTTCATATGGCGGACCCAACTTCCCTTGTAAGAGAACTGCTTGCCACAATGTGTACAATGGTATGGTGACGTCTTGAGATGGACGCTGTTCATATGCTCATTAAGATGCAGCAACTTTTTGTATAACTTTCCACACAGGTTGCAGATATTTCCTCCATTCAGTTTGATGCTAAGATCTGAGGATAAAAATGTATCTACTTCAGTGTTCCCTTTCAACCAAACAGAACAGTTCCAGAAACCATGACACCAATATAAATATGGTTCTTAAGTAATATTTGTTCCCAATGGTGAATGAACACTTTCTACCCAAGTATACTAGAAAAAAGTTTATAAATCTGTAAAATTAGTCAAATATGGTTTTTCTAGGTGCAGGAGATAATACCAGTTACATTTCACAATTTTCAGATTTTTTAATCAGTTAAAATTGTCAACCAATAAAATGTACCAGCTGTTGTAGACCAGAACAGTCAATTAGATATATGTACGGTCATCACAAAATGAGTCGGCTGTTACCAAAAATAGCTGTGATTTCTGAAATAGTAAATACCAAGCCCTTCTCCAGAATAGACCTGCTTGTTGAACTCATGAAGTGTCACTAATCTTGGTTGATGCAGCAGTTGTTTGCATGTACTTTGTGTAAAACAAAAGCTAATGAAAAACAGAAGTAAGATAAGTGATGCTGCATGAGATCAGCATGTAGAACTAATCTTGAGAAGGGCTTGGTATACACAAGCACATATATTTTCCAGCTATGCTCATAGAAATGGCTCACGGACGCAACTTTCTGGCAATGCTTCTTGACAACCACCTTTTTTTTTTGTAAAGCCATAAAATGGCATATATATCTAGATGACCATGATATACTCTTTGTATGCACAAATTTAAATCACACAAGAACAATGAGTAAATGGAGAGTATTTATCACAGCAGAGTTTTCAAAAAAGATATTATAGTATGCTACCATAGTCAGATTTGCTCAAATTAACGAACTATAGCCATTATGGTAAATTAAGTAAAATAATTTTTTTAATGCAAAGAATCAAAATAAAATTAGAAATGGAGATAAATGAAACACAGGTCGGATTCACATCGGGCAGAAGAACAAGAGATCACATCCTTATGATGAAATGTTAACATACATGAGGTTTATCATAGAAAAGTGTATGGAATTCTCAATGACCTACACATGTGCTTCATAGAATACTCAAAAGCGTTCAACTACATCCAACACCAGAAACTATGGGAGATAATGAACAACATAGGTTTCCCGATATCTGACTCATCTTATAGAAGAGCTTTACCAAGATCAAAAGGCTGCAGTGAAGCTAGAGGACTAGAACTCTAGCTTCACTGGTTTGAGGTACAGAACGGAATAAGGCAGGGATGCACTCTCTCCATACCTGCTCAACATTCACAGAGAGAATATGCCGCACTCCAAGACTGTCCAGAATACAAAGAACTGTGAAGTATGATATGGCCACAATGGACCGAAATAAGGCAAAAACTTTGGTACAGCTGATCTGACCTGGAGAAGACAGGGAGCTTTGCCCGGTGACTGGCCTGAAAATCTAGCAAGACCAAAAGATTCCTGAATGCAGAAAAAGACTATTTTGTATACATACATTCAATTACATAAAACCCTTCAAACATTTAGTATCAACCTTAGCTATTTTTTCACATAGCCCATATGACAGCACACATATTTTTATGACACACTTCCACACATATTGGTAGTACATATAACTCACATATAGCCCCTCTCACAATACACTTCCATGCTTCCTGGTAGTGCAAATCCTAGCCCACATTGATCATGATATACTAAACCCATAGTATAAGACAAACACATAGCAACCAAAACAACATGAAACTAAGCGATGAGACAAGAAATCTGCCAAACACAAAAATATTACGGTATGTATATGGTCTAAATATAAATTACGCATTGTAAATTGATCACTAGTAAAATAGATTTCCAGAGCTTCCATGAACTGATAAAACAAATTTAAAGTCAAACCAGCTCAAATATTTCAGATGATTTTAAATTTAAAAACATGCATACACACACTATTTCACATTTTTACATGGGAACTGTAAATAAATAAAAATATAATTAAATCAAACGTAAAAGCCAGTCAAAGAACAAAAAAAGGTCATCACCGTTAAAAATTATCTTACGGTTATAAACATATTTAGATACATGTTAAAAACATTCATTTACTATGTATGCCTTCATTATTTTAATCTAGTGACATGCTTGTGCTGAAGTTCTAAAGGTTTCATACAAGAGTCCTATTGGAACAGAGTTATCTCACAAAATTATGCACAATTGGTAAAGAAAATACATCAACATGGTGCAATGGGCGAGAGATTATAAACTAAACAACATTATTAAATGCTAGATTTTACTGAACTATAACTGTAGCACAAGATAGCAAGCAACCCCCATTCAGAATTTCATTTGGTTCCATATTCGTCAAAGAGGCTATCACTTATCGCTGTCTAAGATTATACTGCAGGGAACAGTTGAGGGTTGAAGGAGAAAAGATTGTAAAAGAGAATCTTATGATAACATCAAGGAATGGCCAGGGCATCATTTTTCCATTAGCCATAGGTACCTCTGCGACCAAATGGGATATCGTATGTTAACAAATGATCTCTGTAAGCATTTTCTTGCCTGCCATATTGGATATAGAAATTTCCATAAAAATGGAGGTTATACAGTCAGTTAGACTAAGTGGATGTTTCATAGCCTTAATGGGGATAAAGTGCTAAAAATGAGCTCACATAACCAAATAATAAAGAGGCAAGTGAGTTCCAGCACAGCAAAGTGAACACGACTGATACGCTGTAACTTAACCTCCAGAAAGCTATATGCACTAATATATTACAGAATTTTTGTTTTAATAGAATGAACACATGCAAGATTACCAAAACCCTTGGACAAGTACCGCACACATGCTCTACATGATACTGATAACTCAGCTTGAAAAATCAGAAAATAAAATTAGGCGACACATCATGAAACACAGTCCACACAATGCTACACTTTCTAACATCTCAGAACTATCCTGTGTATTCACTACCAACGTGTCGTCTGTTATTTTCTCAGTGCCAATTAGAATGTCTCAAAAATTCTGTATGAGCCTTCATTTTGTGCCTGACCATATTGCTCTTGTATCCAAACTTTCTGCCGCACAAACTGCACGAGTATGGGAACTGTTTGAAGTGTACACTATTTATGTGATCATTATAATGACGACGACTTTGTAGCTGCTTGCCGCACACATCACACCATAAATGTCTCCCGGCTGGGCCATCTGAGAATTTAGAATTAATATCTAGTTATTTTATAGAACTCCCAATTTATTGTTAGTTTCTCTGGCAACACTAAGAATTTACTGAGGGTCAAACAAGCAACATCTAAATTCTGTAATCTGTGACGGCAGACATATTGTACAAGCACACTACATGTCATAGGTTTAATGTGAATACACATTTGACAACAAAAAGGGAGAGATATATTTAAACAAGTTGTCCCATACTGAAAGAGTATATTTTTGTGTTCTGTTCACTAAGAGAGAAAAATATGAAAATTTACGACCAATATATTTTCAATTAATTCATATTCCACTATGCAACTGAGCACTTGTGGGTTATCTCGAGTACAATGACATCAATTTCATAACCAATAACTCTATGTAAAAAAAACCAACAGAAGTAACATTTTAATAGTACTAAAAAAATAACTCTATGTGTCATATGTACAGGTTCCCACTCACAGTACTAGAGAAATACACTTTTGATGCCTTGGTTAAAATAGAGATGAGAATTCTGTAAAATGTGTTGACTTGAGGTCTGCTTGCCAATAAATCAGCTCTCTCATTTCCTCTGACCCCAGCATGACCAGGGCAGTATATCCATGTAATGCTCTGGACGATTGATTTGTTCAATAAGTCCCACCATTCTTTTCTCAGCATATACTTTTCTATCTTGCGCAGCATGCTGAGTCTGTAAATATTACAGAGTGGGTTGATGTATCAGTTATCAACCAATTAAGTGCTGCTGTAACTCCTATCTTGATCCTCATGCTCCATGTGACAGTGGAGTATGCTGAAGATTTCTCAACCAACTTCACACCGTTTCTGTAGGTAACAAAACCCCAACTGCTTTTATTTGTATTTCTGTTAACTGGGCCATCTGTTTATATAATTATATCTAATAAGCGATGTGGCGATAGACGGCATAATGCTGAGAAGAGATAAAGCAGACTTGATCAAAGCAATAATAAATTCATTTCTAGATGAAGTCAATGAGACTGAGAACGTACACATACAGAGAATGTTAGAAATGGGAGTATCTAGAGTGGAGGGAAGGAAGGACATTTTTTGGGAAGGCCCCGAAGATCACGCAATCAACACCCGACCACAACTCTTGAGTCTACATACACAGAGATGACTCCTGGAACGGAGGGCAGAGCACTTATGGGAATGCTCCATGTGCTATGACGCTAGTTTTTAATCAAGCAACAAGATGTTTGCTACAGACCAGGTTTTAAACTCATTTACAACCATCTTTTCCATGTTATTTTTTAAAATACACGTCAACAATTTAAAATAGACATAATTGTAGTGAAGCAGTCCTTCTCATGACACATGCTGCTTGGCTTAAAAACATGAATCACAGTATCAAATGCTTTATTCGAAATGAAGTCTTCTTTAATGCCTGAATACAGTATGTCTCGGACAGTCAATGTCAAAATTATTGGAAAATACCTTCAAAACAAAAACTTGTTTAGAATTCCCCAACAACACCATCATTATCCCAAAAAAGATTCTAGATTTTATTAAGTACTCTAGTAGCCTTCTTCACTCAAAGTATATATAAACTATAAACACAGATCATGGTTAGATTATAATACCTTTATAGACTTATCAGGTTACTCAATGCATGCAATATTGACATTCTACAAAATTAAATAATTAGTTTACATTTCAGCAGCCTGACAGACACACTATTTAGATGTTTGCACTTCATAGAGGCAGTTATTTATAAAACAACACAAAATAACAAAGTAACAAAATAGAAATGTGTCAGCCATTAATTCTCAATTTCGAATTACTGTCATGGTCTTTCAGTTGGAAACTGACGCGTGACTCCACAGGTGGTAGCCATGTGACGTTTAAGGCTCCTTTTGTATGCAAATCCCTTGCCGCATATACCACACGAGAATGCCAGGACTTTAAAGTGAACACTGTTTTTATGATCACGTAGCTCCCACGATGAGCGCAAGCGTCTAAGACAAATGTCACACTGGGACTTGTAACGGCAGGCATCTGCAGATAAACAAATGTCACCCTCTTTTCATTTCGTCACGAGCACACATAAGTTAGCATCAGCAGGATAAACATGGCTGACCACTTATTACAGCTGTCTTTTAATAACTGTTTTAACTTGAAAAGTCTTATTTTATTATTAGATGTGTCCTCAAAATTAATTTTCTATTGCTCCAAAATATTCAAGAGAAATAATAATGAACTACAGCTTGCTACACAACTTAAAAAGTACCACAAAATTCATTTTGATGTGATTGTTCCCTGTAAAAGTTATTTATTCCCTGTTACGGTTATTTATTCTCCGTAAAAAGTAGACCCATTTACCGGGATTGAGCGGAAGAATATACTGAATGCAGCAAAATTACAATCGTATAGGGACAAAAATAATTCATATTATTTCTCTAATGAAATTTCTTGAAAACCCATACACACATCTCACACTCCTACAGCACGATAAGCTATTGGGAATATCTGTACCCTATTATGTGTAAATACCTATACTAACCATACATGAGATGGCAAGGCAAGATTCCAGATACCACTGTCCTTGATAGAGCCGGTATCACCAGCATTGATACGAACCTGATGCAGACCATCGTCTGCCAAAGATACTTCCCTATGGTGAGCTGGAGAAGGGTACAGGATCTCAAGGTAGCCAAAAGAAGAGCTACAAGGGCTCGTTAAAGATCTCATTGAAAACCTTTGAAATAGACCAAGATACAAGGGAAGAACTTGCACAAAATAGATCTACATGGTGTTCTACAATCAAAAAGAGCACATCATCTTGTGAAAAGAGGAGAAATGCAACAGCTTAACAGCGGAGAGCAGCTAAAAGTCACAGATAGACCAAGATCCGTCTATAGTGGTCATTCCATGTCCGAACTGTCCAAGGACATTTACACCTCGAATAGGGCTCATTAGCCATCTACGAACCCATAATCAAGGAATAACTAATTGAATTTTCAAAAGTGGATGTAACAAATGGTCTTCATAACTTGTGATGGACGAACAACACAACATACACATAAATGGGTTGACATATAAGAACTATTGCAAATGAATCAGCACAAACATGTGTTATGTTCAACAATGAAATATTTTATTGATATATTGATATACTTTTCTAGTTCTACAGAGATCATTAATAATTGCAACAGAGGACAACAAATCTAACAGCAGCAAAGCAAACATTGTAGAGTGTTATTCATAAACACGGAGAAAACACACAATAACAGAATTTAGCAGAGCATTATAACTCATAGGGTTGCTTGCAACAAATCAAATTGGACAGATGGACTGACTTGGACTTATTCTAGAATGCCCATCTTTCTTCCCTATACTTGGTGATGATTAAAATCAATACATTATCTTATTAATATAAGGTTACCTATTCCAGTATTTGGTCATACATAAAACATTATGTACAACAAATACTATTTGAGCTACAAGTTACAAATACACATTCTGAAGGAATACACCTTTGCTAGCAAAATGTATGGCAATCCCAGGCAAGAATCTCCAATCTACCAAGGAAATGAAGCAAAATTTTTTTTCTAGCAAATATATGAATACATCCAAATGACTGCCCTATCCCATGTCTCTTCAACCAATACCATCCACAAAACTACTCTCATACTTTTCCATATATGTGACATTGCCATATAACAAAAATCAAAGTAAACCCAGCACAAGTTTTAAGTTGCATGAAAATCCAGAAGTGAACAGACAAAATGCAGACCAGTCATTCATCTTACTTCTACAACATAACATAAAATGTGGAAATAGTCAGGTGAACATCATATTTTTGGAGTAGTATTGAACAAGTGGAGTGACCGTTCGGGGCATAGTTTGATGTGCCGGAGGCAATTTTTTTTGTAGGCAAATCGCTTATGACAAAACTGACAGCAGAACTCAAGCAAGCCATAATGCACTGCATTTGTATGTTCCTCAAGGTGCTTTCTGTGATGACACAGCTGTCCACATATACGGCATTGAAAACGGATGAATCCAGCACCTGTGAAAATGGACAGAATTTTCACTCAAGGCTATGTTTATCAATTTGATTCATGTCCATAAACTTAATTGAGGGTTTTATTGTGTCACACAATAAGTAGTTCCAGTCCAAAAATGAAATTACCATAATAATAATCTTAATGTTTTGTTTCAAATTATTTCTGTATATGTCAAAAACTTTAATTTTATTATAATTTTTTTTTTTTTAACACTGGAAATAAAATAGTTGTATCAATGGTTAGTGCTGCAGTTCATACACAAAATTAAGACATGAAGAGTTTGTTTAGATCTCCTTTAATTACAAAACACTTTATAAATGCAACTGGGTGGTTTTTCAGGGTTTTCTATTGTAACCATAAGACTTAATTTCAGAAATATGTACTTCTTTGAAATCTCCTACCAATATGGGTCTATATATGTATGTTCAAGGCATACTGGGTATTCCACCATTTTGTATGCAGACAATCACATGAAATTCTGCAACAATTTGGATGTTATCTATTTTGGTCATTTTTGTCTACACAATCCAAAAGACTTCAATATGGCAAAGCAGCACACCATGAGAAAAATATGTGTGTAGAGCAAAGTTAGAAAAGTAAAAGAGCAAGGTTCCTACTTGTAAAACAAAGAATATTATTCATTTCTAAAGTTTGATATGGGACGTGAGTTTTGTCGGATTTTCTGTTGCCAACATATTTGATGTCCGGCCCTGTGGTGGAGTAGTACAGAGCACACATCTGTGATGGCCAAGGTACCAAGTTCGATCCTCACCACAGGCTTGTGCATCAGGACTGCCCAGAAAGCAATGGTAAACTACTGACAATATTTATATTGCCTAGAAAAATCACTAGTCAAAAAATGCTTGATTGATGGCTACATCCTGAATAGGACATGCTACCAATTTAATAGATTTGAAATACCAAAAAACAAAACAACCTAATTTCTAAATGAAATAAATGAACAGATATGATGAATTTTACTTGTTTGTTTGTTGATATTTTAGAGCTAACTGTCATACAAATACATCATTCAAAATGAAATAGATGATACAGAACATAAGGATGCTTATGGCTCTCTCTATTCCTTTTCTTTAAGAACTCCCCCCTCCACACACACAACCAGTTACCTCTGTCCATTTGTGTTTGTTGATGGTGCATTGTTGCACAACCTTTAGTGTTTAACCACCCTCAGTATATAAAACTAAACACTATTCTTATAGCACATCATTGGGGGGGGGTCCAAATGTGCTAGATGTTTAGTGAGGAACGATTCATTCTATTTATTGTTTAAGTTATTTAATGTTTGTTTATTTGTGTCCAGATAAAGATTCCTATCAGAACACAACGAATGGAAAATCCTTGTTTCTTTGTTGTCCTTTTTTTCATTTACAATATTTTACATTGAGTATATTTACTAGTTTCAGAAAAGCGGCCAGAAAATTTTAAAACAAGAGAAGTGTCAGTGACGCATAGTACGGTCAAATCCATTATAACAACTTGATCAGGACCAATAAAATATAAATATAATTTGGATTGAAAAGTGTTAAAGAGGGACGTTAATTATAATAAGATATGCAATAGAGATTTTACTGCATGTACTACACAGCACAAATTTTAAAAAAAAGTTATTTTAATATCCCTTTAGCAATCTGACAAATGAGGCTGTGGCGTACAGAGTTCCTTTTGTAATGGAATCTCTTTCCACAATACTGACAGTCATATGGCATCAGATTAAAATGTACACTGTTTTTATGTTCTCTGAGATGGGTCTTGTCACGGCACTGCTTCCAGCACAGGTCACAACTATATTTATTTAGTCCAAACATTAGCTTGTTTTGAAGTTTACAATGAGACGCACTCATCTGTGCACCTGCAAAGGAGACAAGTTGCAAAATGTCCACAAATAGGAAATATGACACTTTGAATGCGAATTACACTGTTCAACTTTATACCACACATGCATTGTATACATAAAGTAATCAGACATACAGTAATGTGGACTCCATCTCAGATAGTTAAGGTACCAAGGTTGATTTCAGCAGCAGACAATTCTGTGTTTGGACCATTCAGAAAGTACCGGTAATGGCAATTGAATGCAAATATTTCCTAGAAAATCATCAAAGCCAAAAATGCTAGTTGACCACTGCATCCTGAATTGGATATCCTACCAATAACTTTTTAAAATTATAAATTGTGAAACAAACCCCCAAAACAACAGAGAATAAAAGCCACAGAGAGGCAACTTGGAATAGAATCCAAACATATTCGTTTGGATACATAACAAAATTGACTAAAGCCACAAGTCCATATATGAGTCAAACAGAAATTGTCAAAATATATGAAGTAACAATTTAATGAAAACTTGTGGTTCTCTGAAAATTCTGCAGATATAATTATGTGTTTATGCGGCCACTGGCAGTAAAAAGTGTACAGAGAAAGCTAACAATTATAACGTATTACTTATTTATGCAAACACTCCAATGTAGACAGAAACAATTCTATTGAAATCATTCACAAAATGTATGTTTGCATTCAGGACTAACAATCTTACATTTCCCAGTATAATTGTGTATGTTCAGAATCTTCAACCACAACCACACACTAAAGCTTTTAGCACAATGGCCTGACAGAGGGAGCAAATGACCACAACTAAAGTACTTGTAGAAGTACTTTTGTACTAGCTGTATAACTCTCTGTTATAATGTATTTAAAATACACTCTGCCTTTAAAACTTGATTAACAAATATTTGATAGAAACTGATCAAAATCAGAATGAAAACTAGTGATCCTGACTTTAAGGATATATTTTCTTTGTGGAAACAAGCATGTAGTATTTATGATTTGCTTATTGTAATAGATAAACAACAGGCAAATGTAACTAACAAACAATTTAATGTTTGACATTAAATAGAGGTATTCATTTAGTCTTACAAAACGTGAATCTGAAAATCTTTTATTGAAATTTCAAGACTTAATGCAAACTATGATACTATATAGGGAGAGATGCCTATATTTTTAGCAGAACAAAAAATAATATTATGTTAAAAAGTTGAAATGTAGCAAAAAACGAAATAGGGGCAGATAAGCAGCGTTAGCATAAATATCAATAAAGATGCAGCATGTATTTCTGTCGCTAGGACTGCTGCCGGATGCAACGATCTCTAGTGAGAGCTCCCCCATTCCCTCTATTGGATGATCCTTTTAATTTTGTTATCATCATTTCATCTCTACAAGCCTGTAACAAACGTATCTGTAGTCAGCATGCTCAGTAAACAGACATCATCAATTAAATTAGCCATTTTGTTTTTGTGGCATCATGTTTTGCTAGTGATGTGATTTCAGCGACGTCACGAAAGCTGCAAACATTATAACAAAGTTGGAATGAAACTGCACATAATATTAAGAAGTTGGAATGTAGGCACCTTTCCCCGTAATTAACCCAAATTATGTTTAATTAAATTTAATAATTAAGTAATAGCTTCCGGTGCTCAGTTAACATTTATTCAGAGAGTATACTTTTAATGCATAGGGGTTTCATGGGGAACTTGACTGGTCAATGTTACAATGAATCTAAAAGCCACATTCATGAAGATAATACTAGGAAAAATGAAAGCTTTCATATTTTGGTAACTGATTACAATTCAGAATCTCCTTTGCAAATTTTTGCATATACAATGGTGTTACAAAGAAAAATCTTGAAAGTATGATAGCAATTAGAACCATGGCATTGTCTAGTAACGTATCAATATTATTTATTGTTCTATATTTTTGTAGATGAACAATGTGGTGTCATAATGGCAGTGATCACAACACTTTTTTGACATGCGCTGAAGAGGAGCAAAGGTCTGTCATTTTGTTCAGTGAAGTAGTGAAGCCTATAAAAATTCTTTGGCAAAAGAATGTCCAGCAAACTCTTTCAATACATACTGTCTTTTAATTGATCCTATGATACCATTACAAATTACGGATTGTCGATAAAGGGAAGCTGACATTGCTTGTTTTATTTAATCATTTTCGGTATTTATATCAACATAAGGATGGTTTCGACCAAAAGTATACCGGTAATATGTCCACATTACTTCTGGCAGGATTTTGATGTGTTATGGTATTGATTTTGTAAGTTATTGATAAGTTTTGAACATGTGTGTTATGTGATGGAAATTTTCCTTTATTTTCTATATATGTATTTTTGGGCGCATATATCTTTTGTAAAAATATAACTATTTTTAATTTACTTTGGTCGCATTCATTATTGAAATCAAACTTGGCAATAACTGGCAGCATACATAAGCAGATTTATGACAATTTGTAAGAAGAATCTGACAAATATGTCAATCGAAATCTTATATCTACCTCAAATCTCAGAGAACATGTCAAATTTTTTGTGGGTAAATAAAAAATATAATTGAAGCACTATGCATATATATATATATATATATATATATATATATATATACATGCATATTTGTGTTCATAATTGAATTATCCACAATATCAATAGTTTGAGTGGAAGATATTGATTCTGAAGTGTGGTAAGTTCACGTCATGACCAAATTTTTATTTTATTTTAAATTTATAAATTCTATTGTATATTTAATATTAACTTTACAACAATAAAAGCTTTTTAGTAAAAACAATTTCATAGTGGGTCAACTAGTACAGATTTCGAGCCCCAAAAAACCGCCACAAAATGTTTTTCCTTTTGTGTTTATTTAAAAAAAAGATCATTTAGTGTTACATCTTCAGCAATTACTACTAATGCTGATGTTTTGTATGTATTGGAAAATGTACATTTTTTTTGTTTGTTCATTAAATACAGACTTTAAAAAGAAAATTAAAATATGGAAATAAATTGTTAAAAATATAGATTTATTAAAAAATGGACTGACAGCTACACAATCTTGGGATAACCATATTCTCTGTCCATTGTTTCAATATAACAACTATTTCTTGCTCTCATAATGGACACAAGAAATATCAAAATAATTAATTCTGTCCAAACGCTAAAAATACCCTGTAGCAACTGAGTTAATGCATATCTGTCAATTCAGCAAGTGCTTGAGTTGAGTACGAAGTTTAAAAACGGCTTGAGTTCTGTGACAATGTTTACAACCAGTCAGGCACACCAAATAGTACCCCTAAGCCATTTAACATATTGTACGGGAAAATTGTCAGCTGACTGAATGACACTGCTGCACATTTAGACATCAGTAAACATTCAGTGTACCGCATCATCCATGAAGTGCTACAATACAAAAAACCGTCTGAAAGGTAGGTGCCGAAGCAACTTGACTTAAAGGTTCAATGACAAGATAAATACAGCAGGTAGTTCATTAATGGTTAGACATGCAACCAAAATATTTTTCTCTCTACAAGAATCCAATTTTTATATGTGGTTGGAGGGGAGGACATGTATTAAACAGAATGGTGATTACATAAAAAAAACTACCATTATTTTATACTTTTACAGAATATATTCACCAAACAATATTTAAAGTTTTCATTTGAAGCACCATTGCTTATTTTTGTTTCTCAAAACTAAACATAATAGGACAGAAAAATCTAAGGTATATTCTCTACATAAAGCAACAAAAGTCAAAACCAGAATTTAAGAAATAAACATGAAAAAATCCTCATCCTACTGAAAGACTGACATCAAGTAGAATTGCAAAAATATTGCACTTATTTCTCACTAGCTGTAATATCTAAGAATCAAAATTACATATGTGCATGTAGTAAAGTATGTCTGCTTGCCTGTGGCAGAGAGGCGTTCAGAGTTTCTACGACGAAGACAACTTTCTTGAAAGAATGTCACTTGATATACCAAAGGAGGAAATACCTTTTTTATAGAATTTTTGTAGGCAACAAAACCACCACACCCTCACGCTCCCAGGGTCCAGCATTAACGAGTAAAGTACAGGCATCATAAAAATATTACATGGAACTACATATTCCTAAAATAAAACTAAAATTTTAAAATGTGCCTACAAAAATTTCCATAGAATAAATTGTAGCTCATGTTGAGTCCTCATAATATGTATGTTATTATTTTCTGCATCAGTTCTGCTACAAATTGTAAATACATCTAATTCTAATCATAACCCATCATCAAGAATTATGAAAGACTATTGCAAACTGTTCATACAAAAGAGAAATCCCAGTATTATGCTGTTTTGTTTTTTTATTATTATTAAATGCATTTCTTCGTATTAATAAACCCGGCAGTCTTTTAATAATTTGCATTCTAAAATGTGTGTCCCACACAAAACAAAATAGAACACAAGGAAAAATATTGTCATCTGCTTTGTCAACAACATAAGTTATGGAAAGGAGCATACATGTTTCAAAGTCAGGTGCTATTTTAGGAACACACCCATGGAACTAAGAACCTTAATATGAGAAGCAATTCCCTACAGCAACTAAAAAGGCACACAAAGTGTTTCCATTTAGGTTCCCTAGCAGAAATCAGTAGCATCTTAAGGAAAAAATATATCAAATTTGCAATGAACAATCTGGTAGTAATTTCTCATGTAGATAAGATACCTGGAAAATTACTTGCCAGTGGACAGAAGAAACGCTTCAAGAACTCTCAATGTTTTCTTAAAGAGCCGTGGGCATAACATCACATCAACAATGGTGCTCACATCACTGAAAGTCATCAAATCTCAAAAGAACAGGGGAAAAAACGCGCTGCTCGAAAAGACAAAACAAACATACATTATCTGATTGTGACCATACGTGTCCAAATGTGGCAGGGGATTCTATGCCAGAATTGAACTTTTCAGTCATATCTGAACACATCACAGAGATGCAACAAGACAAGTCTGAAACTGATGTCATCTTCACTCACGACCAATGGCTATTATTATTAGTTAAGACACAACCCTAAATATTCACATTGCTCATTTTTATTCATCAAAATTTAGTTATAAAACTCTCAACACTGCATGTTTCCAATTAGGGAGTTGCAGGGAGGTTGCATATGGCTTGTGTGATAAAGACTGCAGATCCTGGCTGTCGCTATTCAGATAATTGACTGAATTATGCCTGTACAACAGTTTAAAGCAGCAATGGTTTTTTTTCCCTGTCAACTTGAACTGTTCAGTTCATTGAAGCAACCTACATCCAGTTAACATGAAAGTTTATTTGTAGGGAACAAGTTATTCCTACAATGCTTCACCACCACATGTTAACTTATGCCTTCTTAAACTTTGCTGGTAGGCAAATGATCTCCCACACTGAATGCACATGTGGGGGCGCAGTCCATAGTGTCTAGTGTTCATATGCCCCTCATAATCCTTCTTCCCAGAGAAAGCTTTCCTGCATTGATTACAGTAATTTATGTAGGATCCCTGCCACATTTTTGCACCTGCGTCATGCAGAGCTGTGAAAGAGAGAAAATAGAAACAAATGGACAACACAAAATGAAGGGCACAGCTGATAACACTAACTACTGCTGGTTTGTGAAAAACACAATCAAAACAATGGAAACATAAAGCTGAACCGATGTATGCAGCTTTTATTTATAAAAGTGTTGTAAATAAAAAAAAACAAAGTGCAAAAGTGGAAAATCTTGTCATTTAGCACTTATGTATTCAATGTGGTAATATCTATCTACCCGGTATTTTGTTTATGGGTTTAATCTCTTGTACATCAAAAATTTAACTTCCAAAAACTTCATGAGGATTGTTTCAGATTTTAAGCAACTTTGCAAAATATACTATGGCAATTTACTGGAGATGACAGTGGATGCTAGTGTAATGTGCCATGTAGAGGCTGAATATCCTGATGCAAATGTATTCACCAGCCATGAAAAGCAATACTTAGATATATACTTGTGAAGGACTCTCATCCAAGCAATAGACCATTACAGTGATGACTGATGTGAAAGACTGGTTTAGACAGACAAGAAAATTAACTAAAACATTCAGAATATACTGGATGCTTTATTGGAATAGTTTAAGGAATCAGGTTACAATGTAAATCACAAGTGTGCAAATTGTGGCGCTACTAAAATAACTATAGTCAAGCAGGCCATTATTATTGGAGGGCATGGTGGCTGTGCGGTGGAAAAAAAATACAGGCAGATCACAAAGAAGATGGATGCAAAGTACCAAAGATCACTGGAACACTCACAGAAGCAGGAAGATTAGCTCAAGACTGGCAGGTTTTTAGAAAGGCTGCGATTACTACTTCATCCTATATATGATTTGTTACCTGATAAAGACTGACATAAGATCGATCAGTTTTGGTAAGCAGAACATTGATTGTGACATGCTGTTACTTTGAAGTAACCTTTGATTGCAGTCCTCTGATAACCTTTGATTGCAGTAACCTTTGATTTTACAAACACACGTTCAGTGGCAGATAAGCAAGATTTTGTAACATATTTATGGCAGATATCCAGCAGTGGCAGCTTCACATTTTTTTTTCTCCCACATTTTCTTTTGCCAGTTAGCTACATCTGTTGATTATGGATTAGGAATTTTCACACTTTTGCATTTCCAATATAAAAGTATGAAACGTGCAGAATGAGGGAACTTGTATAGTTCTCAGCAGTATTTGGGATACTCTGAGTGAGAAAACAAGTCATATACTTCTGCCATGTTTTCAGCAAGCTCTTACCAATTAAAGAAAAATGTACCAATATGCCATTTAAGAAAACAGACAATTTGCATTAAAATACTAAAGGGCAAAAGAATCACATGCAATGCATCACAGATGGCACATGCTGAAAAGACAATAGGAGAGGTTACCTCACTCAGCCTTAAAGAAGAATGGGAATCCTATGAGGCTTCCACAACATAAAAATTAGTTTAGGCAGATAATGAGATATTTTAACCATGGGAAAATAAACCTTTACATTTATCAACTGATAGCAAGTATGATGTTAGTGTGCTCACACATGGATCTGTGCCATGGTGAGTAATTTGGTTACAGTTTATAGCCAGTGCTAGTAGCAGAGCTGCTGCCATGCACAATGTATTTATAGAGAGAGTTACTATCAACCTTAAATGTCTCTGGAACTTCTATTTACTAAGCCCCTATTGTTTATAACATACATAAATAACATTTGCAAAGTAGCAAAGACAACAGAAGAAAATAACATGAAGGATAATTTAATTTAATTGCAGACGACCAAACACTAGTAGCATCTTCAGATGAGCAACTACAAAGCCAAATAAATGACATCAAACATGCTAACCTTTAATATGAAGATAAATATAGGAAAGACAGAAGTAATAAGATCAGAAAGAAACACCAATATATATATATTTTGAAAACAACAGACTTAAACAAGTGATAGAATTCACATAACTAGGAAGCAATATAACAACAGACAGCAAGAGCAGTAAAGAAATACACAATAGCATGAAGCCCTAGGACAAATGACGGCAATCTTCAGAAACAAAAATGTAGACGTAAACACCAAAATATCACTATTCAAAATGACTATTATGCCAACGCTGTGCTATCAATGCCAAATGTGGATGACAGCAGAAGACAAATGCAAACTTATGATATTTGATGGCACAAAATGGCATTTTTGCACAGAATTCTAGGGGTATCACTATGGGACAGAATGAGGATATTAGACAAAGAACAGGTACCACTACAATCTTGGAACATATTTAGAGACAACAGATCAAATGGCTTACACACATCAGCATACTACAATCAGACAGCGTACCACAGCAAGCTATGCTGCATAGATACAGTGATGGTAGACACAGGCTGCCATGAAAAACGATGGACCACCGAAATAAAAGAGGCGACAAATTCAACAATATACTCAGCACACACGAGGGGCATCTCCAGAAAACTCCTACCCTTGATGCCGAAAGACAACAAAGTTTAGCGAATAGACAGATAGAATGTGCCAGATAAGTTCAGATTACAAATGTCATGAGTGAATGGCACCTAAAGCTACTTTGAACCCCATTGATATCACATAAATTTACTGTCTATGACAAGCCTTTAAATGACAAATTACTATACTATCTGTGTTTCGATATTAAAATACTCAGAAATGATTTATGATTCTGATACTCGCCTGTGTGGTGTCACAGTCATAAGGGACAGTGATACCTACTATGCATGTCGAAGAAGTGACTACAGAGTTTACTGTGGTAGAGAGTTAATCATCAAATAGAAGGTGAAAGTGGCACAGAAGCCATGCTGAAAGGCAGATGTTTCGGGGTGAGAGGCACAAATATTGCAAACTATTACACAACACTATTCTCTGGACTAAATCGTGCCAATCTGCAGGGGTTTGAGAACAGATGCACAAAAATTGCAGATCTTAACATACGATAAATAATATAATAATTTTATGTATACAACATAGCATATACATGGAACAAATCTATTACAAAACTGAAAAAAGTTTGTTCTGAAAAAAATATTTACAGCAGACAAAAACTGCTAAATCCAGTTCAATTAAAAAAATATACGGTAGTCATTCCTACATGTCCATGAAAATTCAGTATTTCTGTTTTTCCTTCATCACAGATTACTGCAAGAGGCAGAAGAACTTCTAACTTCAAATGTCTATGTTTTAAAATTAAAATACAGTAGAAATCAAATTATTTGAATTAATTAGGGGTTGGGCTGACTCGGGTAATAAAAAATTCTGATAATTGGTGTTTAGTTTCCTCTTTAAAATTTTCCAGAAAACTATTGGCAGCTTCATTATTGGCAGAAAGTTTTTCTCCCGTCACACCTAAATGACGCATTCCATGCCCAAATTTGAAATTCCGGTGCCGGCTTGCTTTAAAATCAGTCACACCCACTTTTTCACTAAACACTAGTGCCTTTCCACATAAAATGGGTCCTGAAACCAGCTGTTCAATCGACCGTTGTTTTCAGAAACCAAGTGAAAACAGGGTTATGACTATGTTCACTTTTAGCCCTTTTCATCACCTTTCTAGATGAACATCCATCTTCTGTTTGCAATGCACTCACAATGCTTAACATTTTGTCACCGTTAGTTTAGTTTTAATTTAAGAGATTGTAGCCGCTCCCACGCCAAACCTCTCTGCCAGGTAAACCTTTATTTAACTGATTAATAATTTCCACTGTATCACTAAGTGACAAAACAACACATTTACGTTTTATACGCATTGCACTTAATTCAGCAATTAAAAAAACTAACATTAAATAACGAAACAGTAAACACATTGCAAACGGAATAGAGCGAACAGTGCAAACTGAATTGAGCCCAAATCAAACTGGAAAAAAATGGCGATCTGCACAGCAGAAGAGGACAATGTCTCATTGCTTCTCTGCTGTTAATAACTCCAGTTACATACCATAGTAACGGCACGTGCACACTGCCCCAGGACCTCTCTACTGCATCCGCTAACGCCTTGCTCTAAAATTATTTTACCCAAATACGATTAGGATAATTGGATTTATACTTTACTGCCAATAAGCAGGATGCAGTCCTGGGAATGGAATGCAGAAAAAACTGCATTGTGGTTTACAACATGTTTGTCGATATGCACACATTTTAGCACGTACTGAGGTGGGATAGAGTTCTTCAGTGCTACATAACGCTCATTCTACGATATGGCAGTCTTTGGGACAAAACATAAAACAGAAGAATGGGAAATTAGAGACAATAGACATGAGTTCTATAGGAGAATACTGAAAAGACCAGGGACAACTATACTAAAATTAAAGAGGAGTTTCTGAGCTTAATATGAAATGGAGGTTACTAATGTCAGAAAGAAATATAGTGACTAACAGAGTCTCATGACCCCATACACCAGCATGCACAACATGTGATAAGTGAACAATGGGGAAAAGGGAGAGCAGGTGAAAAAAGAAGAGCAACAAGCCTGACTACTATCTCTGTAGAATCATTAGTTCATTTGATAAACTCAAATTTTGCACGATAAAGAACTTTTGGCAGTTTAGAAATTGCTAAAGTAGGTTGAAAGCTGCTATCAAGGAAATCGAAAATAGATAACTTTAGTAAAACTGTAATCCAACAGATACAAAAGGGAAATGGTATGAAGTATGCTAATCACTGGAAATACAGATTGACACTGCATTCAAAATAACATGCGTTATACATAACGAGTAGAGAGCTGCACTGTCCATGACCACAGAAGTAATTATTATCTAATAATTATCTATATTATGTGATTGTTGTAGAGTCATTCTTTACTCGCTGTGTTATATTGTGCTTTTCAGTGATTAGCAAAACTTCCTTAATATTAGCAAGGTGTCAACAACAATGAAAAGACCAACAAAAAGTATTTTAGGAAATAAAAAGTTAACAATAGCAATTGAACTCCTGGTCTAAGAGGCTTGTTTACAGCACCATCTCTACCCTCAAGCAATAAGGAAGTAGGGAAGGCATAGGAACAAATGGAATGATGCTGAGAACATATCCAAGGATACAGACAAATAAAAAAAATCCTTCCCTGTGGCATATTTACCAGAGGATGCCCTTGGATGGGGGAACAAAAGTTTTGATTGAATGCTTTATCTTTCTTCTTCTTTTCGCTTTATACCCCTTTATGCCTTGCAGCATCTGGGGTAGAAGAGTTCTCTGGAGATGACTTTTTTTTATGCGCATTATATATGTTTATTTTTGTTGACTTTTATTTCTGTAATCCATCGTTTACAAGGTTTGCCCCTGGCTTTGTATCCATCGTGTCTGTATAGTAATGCTTTTTGAGGGGCACTATCTGATGGTAGTCTGGAAGCATGGGAAAACCACTTAATCTGTTGTCTTCTGACGTAATGTAGGATTGGCACTGTGTTTGTTAGTCTGCTGATGTTTTTGTTCCTGATTATGTCTCTTATTGTTACCATGATGGTTCTACGTAGACAAGTAATTTCTGTTGTAACAATTATGTTGTAAAAATATTGAATGATTGATACAATCCCTAAAACTGTTGATGCATCCATCTTATCTATTTTACAGCACCACTGTTCTCATCTCTTACTACACAAATATTCCTTCTACTATTAGGATCAAGTAGATTAAGTAGACAGCTAAACATAAACAATAAATTACATTATATTATTTTATTAATTACATTATACAATATTCATTAATTCCAATAGAAAAATAAACCAACTAATATTATACTAATGTGAACATGCAAACACAGAATCATTATCCAATATCTTGACATTAAAAAAATACATTCTCTATTAATGGTAGTAAAAATGTTTAACAATATTATAAAAGAATACCTGTATGATAGACTGTAAATCAAATAAAGGAAATAATGGATTGTTTCACTTTTAAAACCTCTGAAAAATAAGCAGTTGGTAGCATATCCTATTCAGGACATAACAATCAATACAGATATAAATATGTTCAGTAGGTTGCCGTTGCATTCTGAACAGTCCAGATATACAGGTGTCTGTGTCAAAGACCCTGAATGGAAACAGGAAATTGCTAGAATCACACACAATGACACGCTTTAAAGAGGATTGTTGATGCCATATACACACAAATCATTTGTCAAATGGTAGAACTGACAGAAGAGATATTAATTATATTTTGAATAACACTAAGGAATGTATATTCTTAATCTTGATAAAGAGTTCAAAACACAGTAACAGATGTAATAATTTGTCTAAAACAAATAATGAAAATAACAATAAAAGGACTAACAATTAATCATCCAGTTATCTAATAAATGGACACTGGAAACTATTTGGGCTTGTATTTTTTGTATATGGTGGGTGGCACTTAGCAAGTCCTGTCTGTTACAAAAAAGATGATAACAAAAAAAATTCAAGTTCAAATATCCTAATGAGGAGTACTGGCAAACAAGATCAACTTTTGACATGTCTGTTTGTGTCTAGACAAATTGTTTGCATATGTAAAGCCAGTCCCACAGTGTGCGCATATATATGATTTCCGCTTTAAATGAGAATTGATATGCCCCTGGTAATGAGTTTTGTGTTGATAAATCCTGTTACAAAAATGGCATATATACTGTCCAGGGGAAGTATTCATTCTCACTGGTATTTCCATACTAACATCTAGCTGTCGACTGTAAACTTTGGCACTTGTGTAGGCTGCAGACAAATGGAAGACAATTATACAAAATCATAAGGTTTAAAAGTGTAGAGGATTTTATTTTATTCTAGTACGATTTTCTCATTATGTACTGTCCCCCTTAACAGTGCATATATAATTCCATAGCTCAATCAACAATCCTCAGGAAACTCAAGAAAATTGCACATATGAAGCCAGACAACACAACCTGATTTTGAACCAGTGACATCATAAACACAAAGCAAATGACTTAACTTCAATAGAGATCTTGCTAAATTATAATACACATAAGTGTGTATTACTTCAAAAAGTAGGTTCTTTACAGTCTCAGATTTATGGTAGTAAATGACCAAATCATTATAAACAAATGTAAGAAAACGTGTGAGAAGGTATAAAGTTATGCTACCCAAGTAACACATATTAAAAAACACATTCTAAAATGCCAGTTAAAATATGAGGCTTGTAAATACAGGAAATATATCTGACAGTACAGGTCCAGTTATAATAAAAACGCGCACACATACATATATAAAACATGACTTACGTCAGCAATTATTTTTTGAATGAACTTTTTGACTACAATTTCCTAAGCAATATTTACATCAAGTAAATTGCAATTGCTTTCTAAACTGTCTGGACGCACAACTGCTTGTGGAGAAATTGACCCTTGTACTTTAGCTACTCAGGATGCGCAACTATTCGCAACAGAGCTGAACCAATCATACACACTAGAGCATACATTAAACACTGAGTCCTATAATAGGCTGCAAGACCATACAAGAATTAAAACTGCAGGCAGTGGACAGCAATACATAGAGAATCAAAACATCTGCCCTATGTGTTGCCTACGGCATGAATGAAATAAACTAACTAACTAACTAACCTATAGGTGTTTTGTGTTAGGTATTTCATGGAAAATTTCTAAACAAAATTAGTAGTGTCATATGAACACAGATAGATGCCAAGATGAATGATAAATCTCGAGACTATCCATGTTTAAAAAAGTCGCAAGATAAAAACTAATAAGAAGTGGGTACAACGTTGCTACCCAGGCAAATAGGTGAAATATTGATTGCAAAATACCTATAAAAACATAATGGGGTGTGTGTATGTCTGTGGTAGAGAGAGAGATAGAGAGAGAACAATTTAACTATCAGGGTGCATACAGATAAAATCTATACTGCTAGTTACTTTACAAACATAAATTAAAATAACATAATAAATTACATATCCTGATACAACATAATAATAATAAAACCTGCTATTTGGATTGTATGGGGCGACACATTAGAGCCATCAGCGCAAAACAAACAGTTAAATCTTCACTAAACTACCTCAGGCATTCAGATTATTTCTTTATGTTATCAACCCAAAGATTTTCTTGTGACCTATGTTCCTTATTCCTTGCATGATAATCTTTGAAAGTAAAAGGTGTCTCATTACATGTCTAAATTGCTCAAGTTTATATATTATCAACATTGCTTGCTGATGACCTATATCTATCTATCTATGTTCCTTCAGCACAGAATAGGGCAGAAACCAGAGCTCCCCAGTTTGAATGAAGTGATGCTACTGTATATAATTCTTGCATTTTGTTTAGACCCTTAGTCCTCTTTGATGGTTGTTATGGGAAGTATCTCTCTTGGTCTTCCTCTTTTTCTTTTATCATCAAATACCTATTTTAATGCCATTGGAAACAGGGTAATGAAGTTTTGCTAATCACTGAAAACACACAAATTGACACTGCATTCAAAAGACCTTTATACATAACGCACAACGAGTAGAGAATAGCCCTGTCTACTCGTCGTGTAAAAGCCTTTTGCATGCAGTGTCAATTTGTGTGTTTCGAATAAGCTGTTACTTTGTCTTAAACACATTTGTTTTATCTTCTTTAAAACATATTTGTAACGTTTAAATCAACATTACATAATCCCAAAAGAGAGGTTGCACAAATAAAGCCTGCTGTTATGTTAGTGGCAACATTAGATTTGATTATTTAATTGACTTCTTTGCCCTGGTGATGGAATTTGGACACAGACCCAAAAAGTATCAGCATTGAGAGTTGAAACTGAACAATTAAGTAAATATGTCTATAAAAGGTATACATTTCGGTTATTGTACTATATATGATGTATGGGCCAGATCACACAGTCGGAGACACCAACATTATATAAATATAAATAACTTTAAATTTTATTAAATTGTCTCTGATCAAATGTTGAAGAATTACCTTGAGCATACATACAGAAAGCCAACGTTGCTTATGTTTCCTTGCTTCAGTCTCAAAAGTGATTATGTTGTAAAACATCAGTATTGAGTTTCATGCAACTGGATGTGCCCAGGAAATGAGGGCCCAGAAAAGGTCATAATGAAGTGGATGATACCTGGTAGTAAATTTTTTTAAAAAAAGGTAGACCAAGAAGATGGATAAAAGTCATCAGAACATGTACAGGGTAATTTGTAGAGACAGTAAGATAAAAGCAACTCTACAGGTTGAAAACAGTTTAGAGGAGAATAGCAACAAGAAAAGAATCTGATTTCAATGAAATTCTGTCTCCAGAATAATACAGAAATAAAATTGGAACACCAAGATTTCTTGCTGAAAGAATAATTGGGCAAAGAAAATAATTTATCCATCTGCTTTACTGGCTATGAAAAAAGTATTTGACAGAGTACAATAGAACTATTAACAATTTTAAACAGCTTGAATTGGGAAAAGGCAAGTATTTAAGTGAAATTAAATTGATATGAAAAGCAAGCCAGAAATATATTCCCGTGGAATAACATCCGGTACCAATCTGAAAAATGGGTGAGAATGTTTATTATCACCAAGGCTACTCAATGCTTATATGGAAATAGTTACATAGTTAATAGGAACTACTTACTACAAAATATAAGATAGGATTCTGAAGCTAAATGGTGAATGAATAAGTACTACTATGTTTGTGGATGGCCAAGACAACATTGAAAAAACAGCGAAAAGATTATAAAAATTGATCACCAAGATTAATGACATCAGTCAAAGTGTTGCATATGAAAACAAGAAATAAACATGGGCAAAACAAGTGGTGGTAATTACTAAACAAATCCAAAGTATAAGTTCACAGGTGAGAAATGCAATTTCAGCTGAGAAGGTTATATGCATACATGTGACATGAAACAGAAATTATGGAACTAGAATCATCCATGAGATAGGCGCTCATTGATACCGTAGGGTTTAAGAGTGCCATATTGATAAACGATTCTCAAGTGCAAGACGGGTCCAGTCATCTGAGAAACATGACTTAATGGTAGTAACCTGAATGTTCTGGGCAACCCAATGGCCAGTGCCATTAAGTAGATGTCTACAGGATAACCCAAATAGTTTTAGATGCTATACAGATGTTCACAGAATCGGTCTGCGAGCCTCCTTCCAGTTTCACCTACCAGTATAGTCATCCGTCAGTTATCACGGTTTATAGGGACCAGAACCAGTCGTGATAAGTGAAAAACCACACAGTAGCGCCATCCTCTCATTATTAACACACGTACATTTTTTGTGTATCTATAATATCAATAAGTGTATTTGAACCATATAAGTGCATATGTTATCATTAGAAAATTAAAGAATAGTAGTTTCAAACATGTAAATAAAATAATAGTATAAAAAACATACATAAAAGTATGTATAACATACGTAGATGTAACTAAAGTGTACATACTGTAAATATGTTATTCGAACTCTTTGGCTTTAGTCCGAATCATATTGGTATCGAGACTAACCTTCTTTTCCCGACAGTCCGATATCCACATTGATGAGGCATTCTCCATTTTCACAATTCGCTTATTACGAGAAGTCACAACTCAGTGTCCTTGGAGAATGATATCGAGGCAGTTTTACGGATATTCTTCTTTTTTTAATGTAGCAAACCGTCGATTCGTTCAATCAGCGCCACAATTCCTCAATTTTGATGGAATATTTTTGAACAATCCGCGATAAATGAACCGTGAAGTAGCGAGGGATGACTGTATATGTCATGGCGAAACGTTTACATATGACGGCATATATGACGTTGCGGAACGCACGTGAAGCTTTCCTCAATGGTGAAGGTGGCTTTAGGGAATGTGACAGAGTGACATAAGCACAGGTGTAGCATTTGTTGCGTTTGCAGTGGATAGTGCCGAAATGATGAGGAATGTCAGGCTGGAGGTGACTCTGGACCAGTAGATTCTGGAGGTTCTTGTCATGCCTGTAAGCAACAATAGGGAGGTGTCACAGAACACTTCCTGTGTCTCGTACCCGAATGGAGAAGAGGAAGGTGACAGAGTACCTTCAGCACCCACTGCATGCAATGCCTGGCAATGGAAGGTGATCAGAAGTGAATGAGGCAAGTGCTGCGTGAGAAATGCACAGGTATAATCCCTGCCTCCAGATGTGTTTGGCAAAGCAGCAGCACCTTGTCTAGGAAGGAGTCTAATTTGACTGTCGCCATTGCCCATTATGGCTCATACAAAAGGAATTAGGTCTGGGACCTAGGGACATGAAGGTGGTAATGGAATGGTCGTCCTACACGCTGACTGTCAAGTGCCTCATCGGAGGAAAGACACACAATGGGTGACCCACCCAAACTATAAGCTTGTCTCGTGACATGTACTCCCTCTGAGTAGAGGTCTTCTTCAATAGGCATTGCACTAACCCAAAAATTGAAGCATCCTGGGTATGAAAGAAAGCTATTGAGAAACTTCCCTAATGCACATAGGAAGTAAGAGCTAATCTCTCGCAATTTCTGGAGTTCGCAAAGAAGAAAAAAGATAGTTTGACAAAAACCAGATTATATAAATGCTTCCACTAAAAGTTCATTAATTAAACGGTACAATGCAAATCGTGGGCACAGATGGAAAAAGGCAACTCCGAAATTTAATGAGATAAAAATTAAAGTTTCTAATTAAAAAGAAGTATCAACTCAAAAACAGAAGACAAGAATATGTGATTATGATTTCCAGTATACGAATATAAGAAAGGAGAGTTGACATACTAAGTTGATCAAGCATAAGAATAGTGTGTTAAGTCTAAAGAGCCCCAAGATAACACAGACATCTCTGTAGATATCCCTACAAAGCTATAAGCAGTTTATGTCAACAGCACAATGCGGAATGTCGTACTGGGAGCTGTCTGTGATACTCAAACAGTGATGGCGGATAACACATACTATATTATAGCATATTCTTCCCATTCAAAATCTAATCATGTCACAAATCTGAAGACAATATAAAAATGAGTGATATGTGTATATTTAATGTCTGTCTTTGATTTTAAGCAACCATTGTATGTTGCTACAATGAGCATGGTGTTTGTCACATCTGACTTCAACAAGGCTTCTGGATCACTTGATCCTATATGGGATAGGACAGCCAACCCCACTGGCAAAAACCCCATTTGTTGCCTCTTATCACATCCATGGCAGGTAACAGTATCATTATTCTTTACTTCCCTATTCGGGCCTGTCAACATATAGGCAATGTCATAAGCACATTCAATGACTTATTTAAAATGTAAAGCGTTGAACAATCTCAGGAAGAGTTTACTTTTGTCAAGACCAGACAAATGGAATGTACCGGTACTATATGAACAGAAAAACAAATGACACAAACAACCTGCAGATATTACTAAATGACATCCAATAAGCCAATGATTCACCCCAGAAAATGTATTTATATAAATTTTTGACATATTTAAACTAACAACCATATGACAGCTACATTAATTCATGATTTACTATTTGTCAACAAAGATGCATTGTTACCGTCAGCAACTTTATTTACCTACTTTGCCACTTCTCTTTGTGAGGTGTGTATATACATTATGACTATGATGATTCCTTTAACATAAATTTATAGTGCTTTCAAACAAGGCCATAAATGTATTGAATGTTTAGTCCAGCTTTGGTTTGCCTTAAGCGAGTCAAACCAATTGATCATGCAAATAATATATGGCCTCAGTTCAGTGGTTCCATAGTCCTATTCTAAGTACTGAATGAAACCTTCAATTGCATATATTTGCTAACACATGATAATACAGTGAGTCACAAAACAAGATTCACACTCTGCTGAAGTCAGTATATAATAATAACAATATTACATGTACCGGTAACTCAAATGTCAAATTGGTGCTGTTGTATGGTTCATAAGAATTTAGTACAATGAAAGGGGCAATCAGAAAATTTCAAACCATCAATGGGAAACTCATACAATGTACTAAATAAACTCTAGTGGCGGATGAACTAAGGAAAAGGCACTGGAGGTACCGGTAGATAAAACATATATTAAGAAGGTCAACAGAAAGCATTGTAGGATAGATGGGTCCAGCAAAGAAGAGAAGACAGAGATAGCATGACAAGAAGAAATGGTGGATAAAATAGTGATGATGAGATTGGTGATAAAATGAGACAAAATAGATTATTTATCTCAGTGTAGTCAGGCGGGAATATGTGGTAAAATGGCCTGGCACACATCTACGATTTGTCGAAGGTCACATGATGGACACAAGAAGATCGAATGTAGATAAAGGACAAAGACAGAACATAAAAAGACAACCGCCTTGGGCCAGCATGGGAAGTAAAGAATAATCAGACATCAAGCAAGTCCATTGATGATAAAAGGGTAGGAGGGGGGGGGGAAAGAAGAGAAAGCCAAGGAGTAAGTAGACAGGATCCACAGGTCAAAGTGACCCAGAGAGAGAGATGGAAGAGTGGGGACAAGCCGAAAGTAACAGATATCACAACCCATCAGGCCAACCATTCTGCGACTTAAGTACATAACAGAACAGAGACCTACGGAATGAACATAGAATATATCATAGAGACAGTGGGACAAAAGACGGTGAGAGAAGGAAAGAAGGAGAAGGAAAGATATTCAGAAGCCGTAGTAGTGCACCAGTGAGGGCCCACATTATAACAATAGACATATCAGAAGATATAACAAGAGACATATAACAAGAAAATATAACAAGAGATATATCAGAAGAAAGCTAAAGAGTATATATGTGCAACAATTGATAAGTAACCATTTTTCATTCTATTCAACATCCTCCTTGAACATCCTCTATAACTAGAAGAATTCTCAGATAGCTGCTATGTCCCAGGATCATCTTTACAATAAATTCTTCATCAAATCCTTATTGTAGTCTACCCTTTGTGGATGCCATCTAAACCTAGTTTCATTAGCTATAACAACCACAATTAACAGCCATTCCTATATTTTATGTGTGTACTTTTGTACTTATATTACTATCAAATGAGAAAGAAGACTCACTGAACATAATAAAATCAACAAAAAGTTTTAGCAAACAACAAAACCAATTTCTAAATATGAAATGGCAAAAGGAATGGCAACTGACAAAGTGAAAGCAAGACCTAGAAGTAATATTGTTAAGTGTTTTAGAAGTGACAAATATTATGGAACTAATATAAACAGTCCATACCATGGACAGCTAAAATGACAAATCAAGACATGCTCTTCTTATTGAACCCAAGGAATTGCAAGCGATTAGCTCTTACTTTCTATGTGCAGTGAGGAGGTTGCTCCAAGCTTTCTTTCATACACAGGAGGCTTCAGCTTTCAGCAGTGTCTATATATCATGAGACGAGCTGATAGCATGCCTGGGTCACCCATTGTGTCTTTCTTCTGACAAGGTGCTTCGCAGCCAGCGAGCTGTTCTTCGTGTAGGAAGACTATTCCATTACCACCCTGTGTCCCAGACGTAATTTCTTTTGTATGAGCCATGTTGGTTAACGACGACGATCGAATTAGACTCGGGGTTGATACACCTTCCCAGATGAGGTGCTGCTTTGTCAAATATGTTGAGGGTCGAGGATTTGACCAGTGCAAATCTCATGCACTTGCCTCACACTGTCTGTGTATTTTGACTCTTTGCCATTGCGTATATTACCCAAAGAAGTAGGTAAAATATGAATCTTGGACGAGGAGCTTCGCAGTGGGCCATTGTGGCACTGAACCCAATTCTCTCTGTATGAGGCGTGTTGGACAACGACTGACAGTTGAGTTGGGCTTGGTTTGCAGTGTCGCTAGAGAATTGCGCCCCTCTCTATGTTGCTATATTCTGGCATATTGCGCCCCTCCAGAAGTTGAGTCTCAACACTGCTTTGATGATACATTTGAACAATGCACTCCCTGACATTTGTTCAATGCTTGTTCTGTGTGCAATAGGGAGCTGTATTCAAAGCTTTTTTTCCATGCCCAGTAGTGCATGTTAAAGTTGGCGTATCTAATACCTGAGTCATGACTTTTACTTTGAATGGATCGATTGTGGTGGGACATGTGGGCTTCTGTGTGTTCTCAAGCATAAACAGCACTTCCGCCAGTCGGTCTCATGCTGGGCCACGATTTGGGTTACATTTGCTGTAGCAATTGTAGAATTTTATAGGAAAAAAATATTGTAGAATTGATTCACACTACTATGCCCTCTAGGGTGTTACATTATTTCATATTTGGTGTGTGTTTGTAAATCACAGTATGTTAGGGACATTCAATGTCTCAGCTTTTAAAGCCGGCCGAGATGGAATGCAGATACCTTGCATCATTGTGTGTCGACAGTGATGTTGGATGTAATGGCATAGAGGTTTCAGAGATATTTCTTGTCTCTCTGCAGGCTATTTTTATTTTATCTTCATGTTAGTTATCTTCATTTTTATCTTCAACAACCTACTAAAAGTGTTAGCCAGAAATACAGCAAGAGCAGCTGTATTTCTGTTTCCAGCGTGCACCACGAAGAGGTACTTTAGGAACATGACTATCTGCTAACCCTAGGTCCGTCAAGAGCAGTGCGGTACCCTTTGCACCCCATCAAGATGTGTTAAGATCAATAAACGTCGAAAAGGGCTGGCCCCGTAACAAAAAAGTTGAGGTTTTTTATGGTTATATAAAGAGACATAACAGAATGGAAAGATTAATAGCTAAGGCAGAATTAATGTCAACTGGGGAAGAGGGCGCTCAAGACGACAATGGTATGGTGGTATATTAGATTGTATAAATGTCTCTAGCAGCAACAGGTGAACTCATCCAGAATCGTGAAGTGTTCAGAGAATCCATAAAAAGGACCACATTCTCGAAAGAATGTCACATGATGATTATAAACAGTGCAGGAGACTGTTTCAGGACTGTTAAACATGGACAATAAACAAAACCACAGCCAAGAGAATAGAGGCTTTTGAAATTAAGTGCTATAGAAGATTGCTGAGAGTATCATGAGAATATATGCAAAGAGAGACCAGACAAAAACAGGTTATCATATTTCGAGTCAGACCTGGAAACAATAGACTAAACAGTCATATGTATCCACAATTTAAAATTGACACAACAGCAAAGTGTACATGCGGGCAGCCAACCAGACTTCAGAACATATCCTTAAAGAATGTGCCAACTATGACACATTAAGGTGCCCATGCTGGCCTTCTAATACACCTATGAATATTAAACTCTATGGTACAAAACAAGAAATGGAAAACACTGTCCAATTTATACAAGAACAACACTGCAGATATAGACATTATTAGCGAACAAAAGAAGCAAGAGAGACCAACAAAGATGTGTCAAACATAATCAAAGTTCAAGAAGGCTGGCTTTTAAACACCATATTAATAAGAAAGTCAAGTTCTTTCGGTCATGTAAAGAGATTTGATGTCATGGAGTTTTTTGGAGGAGGTGATAGAAAGCAGTAGAGGCAAAGGTCGACCAAAACATCGGTGGACAAGAAATATCCAGGAATGCATGCACATGCCACTAGAGCAGACTGGACAACTTGCCACAGACCGTGGAGATTTCAGAAATTCATAATGAAAACTGTTATGGAAAGAATACGTCACACAACACATACTTATTTTAAAGTTGTAATTTCTGCTTCTTCTCAACTCCTGTTTGTTAGCAGACTGTAGTCTTGAGAATTGAATGTGTTCTCATTATTTACAGCTCAGCTGCAAGAACTAATTTTTTTGGATTTATTTAACTTCAACATGTCAGTTGTAATAAGTTTCTTATTTAAAAGTGTTCAGGAGTAACTGCTGCATATTTAAAATGGTAAAGCACAAGTAGTGGGAAAATGGTGTGCAAACTGTGCTGCTGCTAGTAGAAAATAAAATAAATTAGAAATTAATATTTCTTAGACCAACTAAATTTACATCATTTTGTGACTGTAACTGGCAATATAAATGAAGACCACTAAGAGATAATAAAGAAATTGAATCTAATAATGCATTTAAAATTTGCCAGATTTGAAAAATGTACTTTTAAGACCAATATTTAGAAACTACGAAAGTGTATAACTCATCTTTCTCTGTGATCAATTATACATTCAGTCCGGTGGTGGTATGGAAAAAAGTACATCACACGACACATAAAAGAAGGGTTTGTTTTAGGCGGTCGTGAATTCCCCAGTAAGGACTTCAGATAAAAAATTATGTAGGAAATGAATGTGTTTTCTTTGTGTGCTATTTGTTAGATGTATTTCCTCCTAAAAGCAATGGCAAACTATAAGAGTAATGTGCCTAGAATCATGCTTCAATACAAAACAGACCATATTCCTATCACGTTTCGCCAAAATAAAAAATGCAGTATTACTATCAGGGGGAAAGAGAGGAGAATGAAATAACATACGCATTGGCGAATAATGATGAGGCTTATGGCAGAGTACTGAGCACACTCATTGGCGAGCAATGATGAGGTTGATGGCACAGTAATGAAGAGGTAGGGCCGACCTAATAATAGTGGTCATTGATTTACTACTACAAAGTGAAGAAGACTATGCTGGAGGCGATGTGTGTATGCAAAGAATGATATATAGGGATAGCAGGGGTGAGAAGAGAAAGCGTGTCCTCTCTGGAAAGCTACTAAGATAACATAATCAACATCTGGCTGGGATCATGAGCCTGCACACTCTTGCTGGAATGGAGAGAAATGACTTATTGGAATGTCCTGTGATTCTGGTTTCTTATCAAGAATCAAGATATGCAAAGCATTTGTAGAATCTGTTAGATCAATATTGTGTAATTTGAAGATGTTGCATTCTGTTGCTATTTCCTAAACTGTCAGATGATGATTATAATGCATGAACCTGGACAACATTAGCATCTTCATATAATGTTGGTCATCTCAAACACTATGGTGTGGGTTATATTGACTCAATAATTCTTAATCTGCCTAAACTAGGATTATCCAACTTAAAATTAACTATGGACAGGCAGTATTTTACACTCTTAGACAGTGTATGTCTTAGCACTTATGGAAACTTGGCCTAAACAATATCAAAACGACGTGTTATATTTAACAGTAAAAATTGAATTTTTTTTTTAAAGTTGTTATTAGTTGTGACTTAAAATACACAAATCATATTTTGTAACAATTTTACAACTGATATGATCATGAACATTCAAGGCAAATGCTACAAAAATATTCAGTAAGGAGTAACATAGATACCAAACACAAAAAACATATACTAAAACCATTTGGAAATAAAATGTGTGCACATAGTTTTATTTAACCTTTCGGCTGCTATATTGATTTATTCCCCAATTACTTTCCCCTAACTTTTTATTGATACCAGAAAATATATTCTGCATGAACAGGTTGGCTCACAGGCACTGATGTGTGATGATTTCAAAGTGAACAGTTTAGTCATTTGCTTTATACACAGGAAATAGGTAAAACAAATGTAAATCATACCATAGCCACTGATTCACTTTTTTAGAGAACTAATTTACATCACACATAATTAAAATCTTATGTCATATTTTAATTTCATACCAACACAAAATGTAAAGATTGAGTGTTAATATTGCTTTTGCATATGGAATATTCCAAAACACTGTGTGACACCAGTCCTGACACATGTATCTTGATTCCCGTTGAATTTTCTTGTGTGAACACACCACACATCTTCTTGTTAGACCCTTCTTCTGTGATGTTTTTGACTCAACTGATAAAGGGAAATGCCTCTGCACCAACAGTTGTTGCAGACCTTTAAATCTTCTTCCTCCACGTTTTATCCTTTCTATGGAATATTTTTTCAGAAATTTTCCTGATTAGATTTAAGTGGAAATCAGCAATAGAGATGTTTTTTCCTGTTTGTACAAGGATTGCACATTCAAAATAGAAAGATCTAACACATGACACAAAGTGTTTCTGATACCATTTCATGGTTTCTCTAATCAATTCAATAGAACTGAGAAACATATGTTAAATCTACTGAACCCATTCATTTATTGTAGTCAACAACACACTTTGATTTTTGAATACTGCCTCCAGTTTTTCAATATTTATTTTAAAAATCAGCTCCTAGAACTAATTGTGATGTGGTCAGTGTCCAAACTTCATGCTTATCACTCAATTTCAGAGCGAATACATTTCAAGACCTACAGCACACTTTTTTGCTTGTATCATTTTGGGCATATTCTTTCTGTTTCTTCCTAGAGTGCCACTTGGATTTCTACCATGAGCATGAAGTCACATGAATAAATTGGGACTAATGTATATGTACATGTACAGTTTATGTACAAATAATCTATGACCTATATAGAGATATGCATCAGTAAGGTTGTGACAATTACAGCAGACTTTCCTAAGCCTGATGCAGTTATGTTACTTTTGACTTCAGTATAGACTCAAATCTAAAACATAAATAGTCTAAAGTCATACAAATGTTTTTATACCAAATTTACCTCTCTGATGGAATGTATTATTTGAAAAATAATCTTCAATTGAAAAGGAACAACTCACTGATGACTAAACTCTTGTATGGTGAGAATACACTCCAAAATGAAGTACACAATCTGCAAATCGTGTTTCTAATTCTATGTAGTCACTGTTGTCTGTGAAATGCAACATCCTCAAAAGCAACAAAAATCTATCTTGTGATACAATTTCACTTCAAAAAAGTCCTGGACAAGAAGTCTTTTGACCAGTACTCAATTTTCAGTTTCCTTATTTGTGACATAAGCAGAAAACACAGCAAAAAAAGTGTGGTTCCGTGTAAAGAAAAAAAACATGTTTAAACACACTATAGCAAATTCCATTTTGTGTAAATGGGTCACATAGAGCTACAAATTGCTACTATTGTTTCCCCATCAACTAAGTACTGGTATAAATGCCTATAGCAGCAAATAGAAAAATGAGAAACAACTTAATTCTTTAATACTGACTGGATATATAACAAACAAACAACGGGTTAACTCGTCCATAGCAGCCAAAAGGTTAATGTGAATGTTGTGGGTGGTGTTTCTTCTACAACAATAGTTTAACTGTAGGTAGAAGATTTACTCATGTTATGTTTCACATTATTAACAACTGTAGTTACTAACTTGACACATATACACTCTAAAATATAATGGAAGATTAAGATTACTCAGCACACAATGAACAATGTAATGAACATGTGGTGGATTTTGGCTATTCTGTTAACAGACAAAACTACACAGAAAGCGGTTCAGTTTAGACAGAAAATCTCTGAAATAAAGCACAGGTATTTATCAAATTGTCCATTTCAATGACAAATTTCATTTTTTTGAAATTTTAATGTCAATGCTGCAAAATATGGTATCTTGGGCTGTTATCTCCAAGCCAAACCATTCAGAGAAATGCATAACGCCCAAAAGACCAAGAAAGCTTAGGACCCATATAATCTCAATAACACTTAATGAATCTTTGTGAAAATCATCTTCTTCTGTGTTCACTCTCAAATTCCTACAGATTAGCAGGATGTTGTCTGGAGAACAGAATGCATTATCATGGTTTACTCCTTGGCTGTGATATCTGCACCTTCGACAGGACACATTCAACTACACATCTGCATACTATCCCCTTGTTACTCAAATTGGAACCTCTCAGCTACTTTTCAGCTTGGATTATAAGGAAACATGTTGGAAGTAATTTGTACTCAGCCAAGAAAGCCTGAATCAATTATGGAAAAATTAGACAGGTGTATTGTCATCATTACCCACATGTTGAGCTGTTTGCGCTGCATAATATCCATCAAAATTAAATGCACTGAACTAAAACTTCCACCTTGTCAGTAAGTTCTTGGATGTGACAAAATTATTATGAATGACCAAAGTCCACAATTGGACAACTTATCATTTTGACTTGCTGAGGACACATTGGAATGTTTGTCTAATGTTACTCTTCACACATATGCCACTGTTTTGGAAGCTGTGTACCACTGCTTAATTTGTATAGTAGGGAGACTGCAGTAAAACTGTATAGCATAAGGCAAATAATATAAGCAGAAACAACAACAAAATGGGTTAAAATGTAGGTATATGTTATGGAATTTACATTTTAATCAACTGATCTTTACCAAGATAAAGATAAACATGGGAAAAAAGAAAGAACATATTTCATTTTTAGTTGCCTTGTGCACTACATTTTCTTTACATCTAATATGGTAAAGAAAAAGAAAATTTCATTGTGTCAATATTTTATCAACCTCCCCCCACCCACCACCAAAGATTTGCATCAATGCATTCAATAGAGTTTGTTCAAGAAATTTGCTTTTCTTTATAAGAAAGAATCATAAAGATCCAATGGGCAAAATTGCAGTTATATATATTTGTCCGGTGTGTAAAGCCATATTTTAACCTATTTTTGTGTGGCTAATCTTCATTTGCAACAATTTGTACACTGATCATGGACCACAATTCTCTTGAATCTTCTGAATGATTTTCAGTTGGGTATCCCACTGTGAGAAAATTTAAAAGCAACAGAGCTAGTCAAGTTGCTTGATTATTTTGCAACAAGAGGACAACACCATGGTTCATTTTTTTCATGGGAAAAAAATAAAAGTTGGATACTTTTGTTAATAGAGACCTCAAACTAATTTCATCTATCTGTTACCAATGTCAAACGTGAACCTTATCTAAGACTCAAGAGAAATGATCAAAGCATGCAAAATTTAGTGCCACATATAAGGCACTACTTGCAGAAGAATTAAAAATTTTTATAAATCATATTCGTTCTGAAATGTATACAGAACAAGAAAAGTATGACCAACCAACATATTTGAATAAAACTGTCAATTACCACTTTGCATCTATACAATTAAAGTCTGGTCTAATAACACAAGACAGGCCAAGAGATAAATTGATAGACAACATAAAGGAATATTAAATAAAGTTTGATTTAAAACCAACTTCTAAAAAAGCCTGAACTAACAATGAAGACATAAGCTTCTCACAAAGTTTTACTGTAAAACAGTGGTCAGACAAGATACGATGAATAGTCATTCTGTTGCAAAGTAAGTATTTTTACTCTGGCTTAAATTTAATTTCTAACTCTGAGATGTATGTTAAGATAAACATGTTCTTACCAAATTTTAATCTGGCAGGAAAAATGTCAGTTATATGCTATACACATACCAGCTCTTGAATTTTGAGCTAAATAGAATGTTTATCCATTATAATTTGGGTACTTTCCATGTTAACACCTATACTAATATGGACATTTAGAGGGGTGTTAAGATAAGCAAAATATAGGGCACTGTGTTTAACTGTGACAAATTGTCATTACACAAATTCACACACGTGTCAATGAGTGCTGTTCTGTCACATTATTGACTTTAGTTTAGAAAGTGTTTTATTTATCAATGCTTAAAATCCCTCTAAAGGGTCACATCCATGTAAGTACAGGTTTTAACATGGAAAGCATCACACTTTGTTTATTTTTTTCATGTCACATAGTTAGCAATTTGCAGATAAAGTCTTGAAAGACAAAGTGAAACAACTTCTGATGATTAATGTTTGAGAAATACCCACAACTTCCCATATAAAAAAAGCAGGATTATATTCAATTTATGTCTAATCCAATACAACTTTCATACAAATAGCTAAATCAATTAATAAGTAAAAACTGTAACAGGACAGTAGAACTTTATGAAGGATGTTCAAAAAGTATAAGCCATTTTCTTTGCGTGGACAACGAATCATGTGCGTTTGCGATTCTCTGGTGGGAAGGTGTAGGAGGACAGTAATACACATGTGATTTTTTTAAACCATAGATAGTGTCAGTTGCTGACAATCAGCATTTGAGTGACAGTGACTTGCCGTAGTGCATCAGATTTTGCCAAAGGTTTGGTGATACCCAAGTGGACACCATTCAAAAGATTAAAAAATTTAATCATCTTTGATTATCAAGCAAATTAATGGTACAATAACTTTAAAGATGGCCACTCATCACTGGCAAGACAACTCAGAGCAACCAAACAATGAAATAAATAAACTACTTTTCGCAGATGATCAGTCTCATATGCGAAAACGAAGAACTACAAAGTCATGTTAACTCACTATCTGCAACATATAGAAAATACAACATGAAGATCAATACACAAAAGATGGAAACTATGAAAATATGCAGAACACAGAGTCCGCTAAACATACAGATAGACAATATAGAAGTAAAACAAGAGTTCAAATATCTCGGTAGTATTTTTTACAGAAAATGGAAGCCTCGATAGAGAAATAGAGATGAGATGTCAAAAGGCAAATGCAGTAACACACCAACTGTCAAAACTACTTCTTCACCCCAAGATCGAGATGGAAGTTAAGAGACAAATGATCTACAGTATATTTTCACCAACACTGTGTTACCAGTGCCAAAAATGGTCTCTCTCATCTTCACATTACAGAAAGATAGTGACATGAAATGCTTGAGGAAAGCTGCCGGGGTCACCAGGATTGATGAATTACGAAATAAATATATAAGGGAAATAATAGGTATAATATCTTGTACAGATTACATAGAGAGAGGACAGATCAAGTGGTTTGGTCACATTATGAGAATGCATCACGAAAAGTTGTCCGTACAAGCATATAACCAAATGAGATCAGGGTACAAAGCCAGAGGAAGCATATAACCAAATGAGATCAGGGTACAAAGCCAGAGGAAGACCACGGAAAAGATGATGGATAGAAAACGTCAGGGACATTCTGAACAGACACGGTCATAGCACAGCCGAGGCCACACATCTGGCTTTAGAACGCAAGCTCAAGCTCCAATCACCCCTACGCTTAATGGCAAGAATGGATCACAAACCACCTTGCGAAAGACAATAGACTCATCAGTGGAGCCAGAATAGACCCTCAGCAAAAAAAAACGAGTTTGTTTCTTCTTTCATTCGCTTAGAACATGCTCATATCTGAAGTTTTGTTTCTTCTATAAACTTGTACTGAGGTCCGTTGAGTTTTTCTTTCACTGTTGTTTTGCTGGGCCAGTGTATTTGCCTCAGCATTTCATATTCCTGAAGAATATGCTCTCCTGTCTAAGGTGCATGTCCAAATGTTGCTGCGGTGTCCGTTGTGTCTTGTTCAGAGATGTAGAATAACAAGTTGTTTTGTGTTGTTCATAATTTAGTAGTTATTTTGTGTTGGAGTTAGCTTTCTAATTGCATTGATCAGCTGTTTCTTTTGATGGTATGTTATTGGCACATCTGGTTGATCATCAGCAGCTCCCTCCTTTGCCAGATGATCTGCTTTCTTGTTTCCAGATATTCTACAATGTGATGTAGAATATGTGATGCATAGCTACTTTATGCTGATTGCTTAGTTTGGTCAGTAGTATTTGCAGGTCTTGCAGTTTTTTTATAGTTTAAGTTGACATTGCACTCTAGGCAGGCACACGTGCTCCAAAGAATGTTTATGGGTACGCTAAAGGTTTCTGTGGCTCACTGGTTGAATTTTCATTTTACATGTAGGCGCCCAGTTGTACTAGTTCCATGTTGAATATTGAATCTCAACCTCGATGTCTCATCAATCAATGTATGTATCCAGCAGGACCTCATGAAGAAGTTTCAGCATGTCCGCTTATCCATTATCAACTGGCCATCTATTGATGCATTGAATGCAAGCCTCTCTAGGCTCTGCTCTCTCATTACCACAAACACCTCCATGTTCCAGGTGTAAATCCATGTGATGCCACAGAAGTTGGAAGTAGCTATAGATGCTAGTTATTCATCGATCAATTATATCGCTATTTTGTATCATTCGAAGCAGGTACTAAGAGTCTCACGTAATAACTACCACAGTAAATAAAGATCCAAAGTGCCACATGGGACAGGAAGCAACTGTCTCTATATCCATCCACATTCTGGATTTGGTTGTCTTGTATGCTCTCCTGTGTTCAACTATGACTCTCTCACACTAGCAGTTGTAACTAGTTCCTAGTCATATTTTCTTGTCTTGCTGGTTAATATAATCTTTAACAGTATACAATACTCTCAGTACTTACATAAAACACAATGTTGATCAGCTTTACAATGAATGCAGACTATAGGGTACAGGCATGGATAAATTAGGTAACAGCATACAATAGAGGACTTTAACCATAAGGACTTTTTTCAAGAAAATACACAAACAGTAAAAATAGAGGCACTATCAGAAAAGCATTAGATGGCAGACATTTAAGAGCATAAACATCCAAGGTGGATAACTTGTGCATTCATTGTAAGGTTAATTGACCTTGTATTTTATGTAAGTACTATTGTTATACAGTTTTACAGCAGTCTCACTTATTATTGATTGTCCTACAATACTCTTAAACTGTTTGAAAAATCTAACTTGTGTAACCTTTAATTCAAATTTTATTCCTACACAGCAATATTCAAGAACCAAAATTTTGTTTAGCTTCTTCTTCAATAAATATGCCACATTCTTGTGTATATAATCTCACAGGCTTGAAACTTGTCTTCTAATTGCTTATTCATTGTCCACATGTGTACACCATATGGCCATGAAGAATATTGTAGTTTATTGAATGTGTGTGAATGTTGATGCTCAGGAATGTTGATTACGATTTCTGCTATCAGAAATTGCCCACAGATGATCAATCTCCACTTCAGTAAACCCATAGTTGCTGATGATTTTAATGAGATTTTATCTCTGGCTACACCAATCCTTACCCTCAATTCATATATGAAAACATAACATATTTAGGAATAAAAATATAATAAAAAATAATACCTGGTATTATTAAAGTAAAGCTTGGAACAGGGTAATAAAGTTGTGTTAATGACCGGAAACACACATAACACAAATTGACATTTCGACAAAAAAACCTTTATCAAGATGACATACACAAAAAAAAACGAAGAGCAAGAATGACACTATAGACATTCCCATGGCAGAGCAAAATGTGGAGAAAACCCAGAAGGGTTGAAACTAGCTGAGGTGAAACAACACAAACATATATTTGGGTGTGTTTTGTATATTTCCTGTTTGTGTTGTTTACATTAGTTTAATCCTATATAATAAAATGTTTTATCATCCTCTTTTTTATTGACCCTAGTTGTTTTGTTTCAATATCACTCTAATATTTTAATACTCTTTATCAATATGCCATTGCTTCTGTGGTCTTCAATAGCATTCATTGATGATCTGCATACATCATTGCATTGCAACTTTGACCTGCCTTTTCTTCCAGCACCCTGTGAGATCCCAGTGCAATATTTGTTTTGGAATACTGCTGGTGTTCATCCTTTGGATATGCCCAAGCCACATAAATCTTCTATGACTGAGTGTGGAAAATATTGTAGGAAGCCTGACTCTCGACAAGACCTCATTGTTAGTAACCATATCCTGCCACCTGATATTCAAAATTTTGTTGGGGACATTACAAATGAAAGATGTTCACTCTCCTTCCTTGCTGTATGGGTGTCCATGTTTCAGACCCATAAAGAGAACACGAAGTACATATGCCCAGTAAATCGATATCTTTGTTTCAAATGTCAACTTTGTGTTGTTCCAGGTTCTTGACAATTTACCAAAATTGGTGGCAGCGTTTCATATTCAAATAATTATTTCTTCGCAGAGAGAGATTTGTAGTTACTAAGAGTAAAAAAATGACATACTAACAACAGAAAGAAAGTTTGATGAAAAATAACTAAACAAACGATGACATACATTCATGAGAACAATTAGAATGAGTAACAAACCATACACAAGGAGGAAAAAGAAAATAGCAAAGAGAAGAGTGAATGGTAAAGTATGAGGTTAGGTCGATGTTGTAGGATGGCATGTCAACATGTGAAGAGAAATGGAAAATAAATTAATGGGTAAATCATAAGGAAGAGAAGAAATATAGACACCTCATGGAGAAAGATGAAGTTAATGGCAAATTTTAAAAAATAAGAATAATAAGAAAACAGTGGATGTATATCAGACTTGTACTTAGAATGAATGAAAGGAGAACAGAATAGATGAGAATGAGTGAAAAAGAGACATTTGTCCTTAATGCTGATTCAGTTTGTTTTGTGTTCTCTGCCACTATTATATTAAGTCAGCGCGCAGAGGACTCTGTTCAGTCAGAGAACAGGATTTTAATAAGGTACATCATTGTTGCTTTTAAGACTGTCAAGATTGCATGGGAAGAAAGGTTAGAAAAAGAGGAAGACCAAGAGAGTTGGTTTCACATACATGAGATCCAGGGTACAACTCATAGTAAGGACTGGGTTTTTTTCCTGAGCGTAAATATAAACTCATCCTGTACATGATGTGGCAACAGTAAGAGCATGCAGCCTTTATAACACAGCTACAAAATCCCTTCCTGCATCTCCCTAACGGTAAACATCCAGTATCTGACTGACAGATACTGTCAACATTAAATGAAGATCAACATTGAATTGAGACTGTGAACTGCTACTCTGATGTATTTAGTGAGATAAGAATCCGAGCACCTACTCCAATAATGGTACTATACAAGAATCAGTGGACAAACCACGTGACAACAGTCAGACTTTTTAATTTAATATGTTATTGCACTGAGTGTCCGTTTCTTGGAGATGTGACTACATATACTGATTAAGCGATTTGCGCGCAATTGACTGGACACCCCCCCACTCAGCGTGTAGCGCGCATATTGACTGATAGGGGCTCTCATTACTAAATGTGTAGAACGTTGGCTGTGTCGTAATATTTGTCTTCATTGGAATATTGTTCTGTTTAATTATATTCGCTTTTTGTTCCGTAGAAACCTGTCCACTGATTCTTGTATAGTACCCCAATAGCATTCACTCATAACTTACTGCAAAGGCATTCTGAAAATTGACCTAAAGCATTGGTCAAAATTACAAACTGAAAATAGTGTAGAGCATCTTGCCCTACCATGAATAAGCAGCAGCTTGCCAGTGTTACTAGTGTCCAAAAGGGGTGCAAAGAATAACAATAATGAGATATTGCACATGTCATTAGAGACAAATGAGGTTTGGAGATGGGAATTTGCTGTCAATTCTATACAAAAAGTTTCCCAAAAACATGCTGAAGCTGTGTGTCATACAGAAAAGCATATATATATATATCACTGTCAAGCATTCCATTCTGTGGACCATAATCATACTAGTTTAACAGGAGTTTGAGACGAATGTAAAAGACCTAATCAGCAACGTGCACAACATCCCTTATTTCCCCATTTAGGAATGTTTAGTTTTTAATTGTAAAAGTATATGTAACACCCGTTAACAAAGATCTGCAATCTATTCCTCCACTTAATATATGAAAAAAAGGTAAATACATCAGAGTTGTTTCAATTTGTTATATTTCACAAAAATGGTGACCGACTAGCAAAGAAAAAAGCAAAATAAGTAGCAAAGTGCTACCAAAAAAACTGACACTGTTTCAGTTGTCTGTACCAATTTATAAGGATGAATCTTATTTTCAATGACCAACTCTAGACTTAATGACAAATTAATAAAAGTATAATATATAATATAATTAAGCATTCAATTTATTTTGAACAATTTATCCAAAACATTAATGACTGGATAAAAATATGAATATGTTTTTCTTTGCTATCTGTCACAACTAACTTAAGATATGAAAATAGACCAACCTGATGAGTCTCCAGAAACTGCTTCTACAGATGGTCCAGCACCATGAGGAAAATAATCTCCTTGAGCCATACCACCTATGTGACCATAATCTGACCTCTGACCCCTCTTAATGCCTTCTGCATAATACTGATCATATGACATGCTAGGAAATGAAGAATTTTGATCTTGTGAATCATCAACTGCAATAAAACAAGAAATCATTAAGTTATTGTGACATCAAGTTTTTTTAATATCTATCTACACACCAAACTAAGTTCTCTCAGTGTTGAATACAATACATATGGAAGAAACCAGTGATCTACAGTTCAAGCACTGTAATGCTACTGTGTGTAATTTTTGTATGTTGTTGAGGCCCATAGCTATACCCTCTCCTTGATGTTTGTTCTGCAATTTCTCTCTTGGTATTCCTCTTTTTCTTTTGCCATCTGGTACCCATTTTAATGACTGTAGTGGCAGTCTGTATTCATTCATTCTAAGTACAAGCCTGATATACATCCACTTTTTTCGTATTATTGTTGTAGAAACATAGTGCAGTTTCATCTCTTCTCTTGCTTGTTTGGCTTATTTATTTTCAACTGAATTTGAAATTCAGATGCAACCTGGCAAGATACCTAAACCTTATGTTGCACATTTATACCATTTTGTAAGAACAAATCTAACAAAAATGTAGATCAAAGTTCTACATCTACCTTCAAATCCCATGAACCAGGTCTGATTTTTGGGAGAATAAACATTATTGAAGCACTATGCCTATATACTATACATTTTTGGGTTTGTAATAGAATTATCTACAAAACTGATACTGTTTGAGTGAAAGTTATTGATTTGGAAGTTTGGTAATTTTCTTTTTATGTCCGAAATTATTTATATTTTTAATTTATACATTACATTATATATTAATAAAAGTAATGTTCTACAATAAACTTCTGATAACTAGACACGTCCGTCTTTGGCGGACCAAAATCACTTGAATAGAGATTATTGCAACATACATCACATGAATGTAGGGGCACTTCTAACAGTTACAGTGCAGGAGGTACATCTCAAATTGCCCCCTTATATCTATGCACTAGTATCTTATTTACAAAAAAATATATATTTGGTCAGCTGACTTTTTTTTCTACAAGGATAACCTTTAAACCTTTAAACATGGGAGTCCCAGTTTCAACCATCCGTCAGGAAATCTAGATGATGTTCTTTGGATGTATGCATTTCCTGGTTGAGATCACAACCATGAAGATTAAAGTAGAAAAATAATATTTAAATAAAAAATTACAATATGCTCAAATGTCACAAGTTTACTTCACTGATTAATAATGTAAATTAACACAAACTTTCACCGTGTTTGCTTGTTGATAACCCCAGGAATTGCAAACAGTTAGCTCTTTTTATATGCAGTAGGGTGAGTTTTCTGAGCTTTCTTTCATACTCAGAAGACTTCAACTTTCAGCTTAATGCAATGCATATTGAAGGAGCCTTCTACTCAGAGGTATATGTCATGATATAAGCTGATGGTTTGCCCGGGTCACCCAATATGCATCTTTCCTTCGACAAAACGCTTCACAGTCAACAAACTGTTTCTTGTGTAGAACGACCATTCCATTACTACGCTTTCCTCCTATGGTAACAATTGATGCATCTGCTACTAAAACATTACCTAACTTCAAATTTAAGATATTCTTTACAATTTTTATATGATAAAAAGTAATGCATTTTGTTATTCCACACATACAAACTCTGAAAACACAATCCCCCCTGGCATCGAGGATATATTTCCATTGCCCATACTTTCTGGGGATCGAAACAAGTCGCATGAGCTTACAGATCATGGCTCTGTGCTAGTTTGACCAGGGTAGAGGTGGAAAGAGTGGGGAACATTTACATTTGAAGGATGCAAAGGGTACTACAATGCTCTTGGTGGACCCAGGGTTAGCAGATAACCAAGATCCCAATAGTACCTCCTCATGGTGCACCCTGAAAACAGAAATACAGCTGCTTGTGCTGATTCTGGCTTAAACTTTTGGGGATTGTGTTTGTAAATGTGGAGGTAGTAGAAAGAAAGAGATTTGACTGCAAAAAAGACAGGCGATATCTCAGACACCTCTGCGCCAACACATGAAGCAGCACTGTTGACACAAAGTGAAGCTAGTCAGTTGGTAGAAGCATTGGAGGGGCGGCCAGTGCAGATGTTACAAAGTGGGAAGAGATGAGAAATTTTAAGATTTGGTGAGTCAGTCACCATAAAGATAGAGCATAATGAGTACATTAAGAGTGAAGCACAGTGATAGAGGGCAGCGGCATGTGCAAAGAGAACGGAAAATATTTCACGGAAATCGAAACTAAAGTGTGTTTGCTCGAGGCAAGCTTCTAGTTACCGGTGATCCAAACCCTGTTGAATTTTCCTATACTGGAATCATGCTTGCAGAGAGAAATGGTTTAGTACCTGATATGCACAACCGTCCACAGAGACAAGCTATGTTCAGTTATGAACAAAATGCTTGTCCCCGAGGTTCCTACACATATTTGTTCCTAAATATATGTAAGGAAACGGTGGATAGAAAACATCAAGATAGTCTTGAACAAACATGGACTAAATGCAACCACGGCAACCCATCTGGCCTTGGAACAACAGTTTAAGCTCCCACCCCTATGCTTAATGGCAAGTGTGAATGCGATCAACCATCATTCACCTGGGGAAAGACAATAGACAATATATACCGTATATATTCACGCCCCAACCATCCAACACAACTTCTTTCGCTGATCCATCTGTATATAGTGTCCATATATCCCATGGGTATGCTTTCTGTAGTTGTCCGTTGTCTCTTTAGTTGATGTGGTTCTTAGTTGTCTCTTTTAAGTACTTGTATTGAAGTTTCAGTTTTAGAAATAATGTCTGGTATACAGACTGGCTCTGTAGCAGCGTGGTACAGTGCACGTATGTGACAGACAAGGTATCAAGTTCGAAACCTGCCTCAGGCAATTATGCATCAGGACCGTTCAAAAAGCAATGGCAAACTACTGATGGAAACACTGCCAAAGAAATCACTACAGCAAAAAATACTAGGTTGATGGCTACATTCTGTATAGGATATGCTACAAATTGTTTTTTTTTATTTATACTGTCCAAAATTCTTGGAAAGTTTTTCCTGTCCCAGGTTGGGTATCTGTTAAAGGTGTTCAGTGGTTATAGATTTCATAGATCTGTATTCATGAGTGATTTCTGAATCTTTGCAGAGTGTAGGAAGCTGCTTCTTTTGAGTCGCTCTTTTGTAGGTCTGCTTAGGCTTTCGTTCATTTGATGCTCTCCAAACATTTAAACTTTGCATTCTTGTGTGAGAATTTTTTTAATTCTTTCTTCCACGGATGACAAACCTGTGCATGTTTCCATTTCTATGATTGGGGTAGTTTTCGTACCTCCTGTTATAATTCTGAGGTTGTGGTTTTGTATCTTTAGTGTTACTTTTGGTTGCAGTGCCTCATGCTAACATTCCATATTCTAAAGCTGGTCTTATGAATATTCTACTTATGCTCTACTTAGAATTTTCGCATTTGCTCCCCAATCTGTTCCAGCCAATTTTTTAATGAGTGCTGTTCTCATTATAGCTTTATTTGGCACTTGCCAATTTCATGTAAGTTTTGGGTCAAAATTAACTCCAAGGTATGTGGATATCTCATCTTTTGACAATGTTTGACCGTTTAAGGTTAGTGAGGTTTTGTTGTTTTATTTGGACATGCTGTAGATGGTATAGGTAGATTTTTGAACATTGATGGACATGGATGGCCCAATTGTCCATGGTTTTTTGCAGCCTTATTGTGATGTGCCCACTATCTTTCATTACACCATATTATCAGATCATCTGCACACATTGCAGCATTTGCTTTATGAGGATTGTCAGTCATTCATGAATATAAGGAATAAAGTTGAAGATAGAAAGAACACCACCTTTGATTCTTGATTAGGAACAAGCCTCCCAGCACTGGGGGCATTCCCATATATGCTCTGCTTGCCATTTCATCAGCCATCTAAAAGTATCTAAGCTCAGTGTCCAAGTCAGTTGCTGATTATGCGTTCTGATCTTTCTGGAGAGGGAGCACTTTCTCCCATTGTCTCTAGTCACTCCCATTTCTACCATTCTCTGAATATGTACATTGTCTTGTCCGACCCCTTCCTTGTCTTCTTGTAGGGTATCCATTATTGCTCTAATAAATTCAATCCTGTCTCTTCTTATCTCAGTGCCATTCACCAAGACTTTACCAGCAAACACATCAACTCTTTCGTTTCCCCGGACACCAGCATGACCTGGACAGTAGATCTGCTCTGCGTGTTGTTGAGAAGAGTTTCCCATTCAGTTTTGATCATACATATTTTGAAAAAAATATTTCCAGAAAATTACAATATTTTGGCCATATCAGCCTAAATAAGACCATAATGAAGGGGATGATGCCAGGGAGATGAACAAGAGGCTGACCAAGAAGAAGATGGACCCAAGATATCAAAGACCACTTGAAAATGACAGTAACAGTAAGATTGGCTTAAGTTAGAAGTTTCAAAAGGCTGTGATGACTGCTACATCTTGCCTACCAAGGTTACCAAGCACCATCTGCTTGGGGTTTGAAGTAGTTCCCTCTCCCAGGATAATTTTTGTCAATGATTCGTTATCCTCCCTCTGTGATATAGTTCTTGTGCTCTAAGGCACCACCCATTCAGAGATGGTGGTTTAAGATTGTATTCATCTGTTGTGCCACTATCATCCATATTTCCCCTTATGAGTCCTTAAATGTATATTAAACTTATTTCACAGAGAAAAAAAAATCTTAAGATGCAGAGAACTGAAAATACACCTAGTCATGCTAATAATGCATACTATGAACCATATGTTCGTGTATTTCTCTATCAAGCCATCTGTGTTACGTTCTGGCAAAGTAAAATATGGCCAAAAGACTGGAAAAGATCAATATATAAATACCACTTCCATTAACATTCATATGATAAGATTAAATAATCCATTTAGCTATAAGCAGGTCATCCTTAGTTGAGTAACTGAGGTGACACTCAAAAGCATACGGTTTGCCATCTCAAAATTACAGACAATTTTTATTATCATTGATATTTATCTAAAATACTTACACATTTCTGGATCTTCCTCTCCCCCATGTGCAGATTGATCATACTCTTGTTTCACTTGTATTACTTTTAAATCACTATCTAACTGAGGTTTAACATCTCTTTCTTCTTCTGCATTTTGACTGTTCACAGAATCATTAAATGTTTGTGGAAAGACTTTGGAAAGATGTGAAATATCAGATTCTGTTGCTGCCGTTATAGTTGCATCACTAACAAGTTGAGGTGGTAAAAAGTTTGATGACGAATTACTTTCAGAATGTAATGAGTCTGTATCTAACTGAGTACCATTAGAACCTGAAGGAAAGTCAGATTTGATTTGTTTAGCAGAATGTCTGTGGCTGGAAGGAAAACTCTGATTGAAAGAGCGTTTATGTGGACGGATTGGTTTTAAGTGCGAGCTTGGATTCTGATGTTGAAAACTGTCTTTGGGTGGGATTGTACCAACATTTTTGCTCTCTGGTTCCATGATAATTATGTCTTCTTCTTCAGATTTTGAGCTGGTGTCAACAGGTCTAATGGGGTCAGAGGTCGGTGTTGTTTTTACAGGTGGTTTTGGTTTCTCTGCAGGCTGTGCATGAAAGCTATTACTGATGAATGTTACAGAGTTCTCATCTGTTTTACAAACTTTTTCATTCAGTATATAGTCTATTTTCTTGCCAGTGTCAACACTAAGATATATGTGGCCAATAACTTCAACTCCACTGTTGAACTCTACATAACCATTACATAATGATTGTAGGAACTTTGCCAAGGAAGATATAAACTTTGAAGACGAGTCAAAATCCATGGCTGAAGACAAAACCTGCAACAAAATTAAAGAATTAAAAAAACTGTAGCTCACAACTAAATGTTGGTATAGTTAGAGACAAGATGAGAAGAATTCATCGTGCCAACATGTTTCACTCTATGTTATTGTACATCTGATGAATGTTAAATATATGAATTGGTACATATTGTTTGAAACAAAGTGACTGATTAGGTATAAACAAAATATACCCTATACAACTTTTTTGAACTACTGAAACAACCTAATTTGAAAAAGAAACTACAATGAATAGTAACAAAAATAATTTATGCAATCTTCTTTCTTCTGCACTCTTTGTAGGTTTGATTTATGTAGGTTTATCAGGATGTAGCCCTGAGAACAGAATGCATTATTAGGTTGTTTACAGCTTCTGTGTGATATTCATGTCTTTTGGAGTACTATATCAAACTTCAGCATGATACTTTTTGGTACCAACCATCTCTGATCCCTAATCTATGGTCAGATTGCCTTTTTGGAGCCTGGTCCAAAATGGCTATTATGGTAGAGTATGGTACTTTCATTTACTGGTCCAGATGCTAACAGTCAATATGAACCAGTGATAGTGATGTATATTTCTATATGTACATGCGTGTTAATGACCACATCTCTTTGTATGCTATTAGTCAATAAATAATACAGGTCTAATACTGTATTTCCAAATACCACATACTGAACTGAGGGAAAATCTAGTTCAGCTGTATTATGATTTCCAGAGTAGTGATCAAGTGGATACCTTCAAACTGCAATATCAAAGGAAATGAATGGCAGATAGACTTGCCAAAGAGGAAACTTGCCACAAGAAAACTATATGGTCAGAATGACAAAAGGGTAAAAGAAGACCACTCCAAATATAATGCAGATGGCGAGAATTACCAACTGTTCAGAAGAGACATGGTTATCCTGGTGTGCCTCAGAACTAGTCACAACAAAATGAGACATCTATACACCAAATTCAGAATAGGTTCAACTAGTCTGCCATTGCAACCTGGTGAATATGACAGCAAAACATATCTTAGAGGACTGTTCCCAATATGTAAACCTAAGAAGAAAGACAAGGCATTCCTTAATCAGCTTTGAAGAATAGCTGTATGGCAATGCTGAAACTCTGAAACAATACACTATATCATAGAATTAATAGCCCCAACGTGACTGAAAGATGATTGTCATTTACTTACTTATCAATCCCCAAGTTGCAAGCTTTCACTCTTTCTTTCCTGTGCCAGGTGGTGGTAGGTGCATGTCTTCTGCTGTGTTGTGACTGTATGAAAGGTGTTGGAGGGGTTTAGTGGTAACAGTATTCTTCACAGATCTTGTAGTGCAGGGCATTCAATAAGGTGGTGTTTTACTGTTTCTTCCTCTTGTCTGCTGCAGTATGGTGTATGATCTGCAGTAATTCTTTGTAGGTGTTTGTTAAGTTGTAAATGTATTGTTCACAGTATTTTGGTTTGATCTTTGTGGTGTAGCCTATTTATGCTGTCATGTAAATTTGGTTGTGACATGTCTGTACATAGCACTCTTCCTTTTGCGCCAGTGGCCCATCCATTATTGTTTACAATTGTTGCAGATGTGTCTAGCTTTCTAAGGTTGATGGAAATTCCTGGTTGGGGCATACTTGCTCCCATTTTTTGCCAGTTAATCTACAATTTCATTCCCACTGATACCTGTATCTTCTAGTATCTACTGCAGTGTATTGATGCCATTTGATGTATGTTTGTAGCTTGAAGTATGTTGCCTATAGCTTTCTCTACTGTTGCATTCCAGTTTTCAAGGGCTTGTAGAACAGATAGTGAGTCTGAATATTACTAAGTTTCTTGGATGTTTTGTATCATTTTTAGTATTTGGTAATGATGTTTGAGTGTTTCTGATATTTCTTTCATCTATGCATTATAGTTGCTGCAAGGAGCAGATAACTCTATTGATGTTTTGTCAGGGAGGACTATGAGAGCCATTGATTGTAACGACTTTGAAAAGTAGCCCATCTATTAATGCATGGATTCAGTCCCTGTGGTAGGAATGATAGTCTCTAATGTACTGGACTTAAGGGTGTTTTGGTTTGTTGTCTTGGTTACTGTGATTTGGAGCAGTACGAGGGATGCCTTTGGTGGGATATTTGATACTCTTTCAGATTCCTCTATCTTCAGGAAGGTGATTTTTCTTGTTTAGTTCTGCTAGCTGTACTGGGGCCATCTGCAGCCTCCACATTCACAATAGTGTTGGCCAGAAACAGCATGAGCTGCTTTATTTCTGTTACCAGAGTGCATCACGAGTTACTTTTAGGATCTTGGTTATCTGCTAACCTTGGGTCCGCACGAGAGCATTGTGATGCCCTTAGTACCCCGGCATTACACTAGATATGAGATTGACATTGAGGCCTCATATTGAGAAAAGAGGCAAAGGTAAGGAAGAAACTTGCAATACTGAGGAAATTGGCACGAACCAGCTTTATGGGGGAGAGGGCAGCGATGAGGAAACTTTAAAAAAGATATATACAGGTGCAATTAGACCATGACTAGAATACAGATCAACAGCATGGACTTCAGCAGCCAATTTTCATCTACAAGCTCTAGACAAGGTAATAAAAACAAACAATTTGTTGTATCACAAGTGCCAAGAAGACCTCTCAGATAAACGAAATGGACAAAATCACAGGGATCCACCTCCCCTTTCCACACAGGCAGGACACTAAGATTATGATCCAGCAGAAAAGTACAAGAGCATGCCAGCACACCCAATGAAGACCAGATTATGTGACCTAGCTAGCGGAAGGCTGAAGAGAAGCAATTTTATTCAAAGATCCAAATAGCTAAACAGAGAATACAAGGATCAACTACCAGACATAACAAAATAAATAACTAACATTTTCCCTGTTGCGCAATATCAAAATCTCACCATCAGAACCACCATAAACAACACATACACTATGAGAGAGCTGAATACTCTGCAAAAGAAAATAATAGTATGCAACATGATTGAAGATATGTACCCCAGAGAAGAGTGGATACAAGTATATACTGATGAATCAGCAACCAAAGCAGTGAAGAACGGAGGTGTTGGAATGTACATAAAATATCCATAAATAGAAAATGAATCCACATGTTCACCAACTGGATACCGACCCCTACCAGGAGCGTCCACAGGTGGCGGATAGTGGAAAAGCCTCTTGAGGCCAGCTGTGAATAACCCTCTGGGCAAATAAACAGCCGCTGACCAAACGGTGTTGCTGACCACGAGGACGGGGTGGGATATCAGGCGGCGCTGATATCCCCACTGAAATACCCCATGTGTCCATTGACTGGCAGCATTAAAGCGAGTATGAACCGCTATAAGCTCAGGTTGCTGGAGTGGGGTCACTGACACCACTCCAGGAACGTGCCAGGGATGGGGGGAGAGGTAGGGTTTAGGTAGGGTTAGAGGGTTGAGTAGGGTAAATGGGGAATTATGAATTTTCTGTTTAACTATCTAATATTTTTTCAGTTATTCTTGTTTTCTCTTGTCCATTGTAATTATGTTCCCCAAAGCACTATCTCATAATATGCCCAAGCAATAAAGATTTTCTCCTTATATTATTAATTATCCCGTTTTGCATTTGACTTTCAGTTCATCAGTTTTTCTAGGTATCCATGATACTCTTGGTGCTCCTCTATTGGTTTGCATTATGTCACCTTTAATTTTCCACAATCCCATTTGTTTATAGTCCAAAACTCGCATCCATTGGAACCGGTGTTATGTAGCTCTGAACTCTCTTCCTCATCTCTACAGGAACATATTACATAAGTATATATTTCTCAATTTTAGGATTGCTGTCCTATTATGTCTGTTATCTTGAATGTTCTCCATCTGATGTTATTGCTGTTCCTAAATACTTGAGTTGGTAGACCTGTTTGAGTAGGCCTATTGAGTAATTTACTTTTATCTTACAGGTTGGGGGGATTGGCGTGTGGGTGCATCTACGTTTCATCCACCACTGTGACCTTTGTCTCACTTTCGAGGTATTCTCTAACCTTAGAATGATCAAGGGTTGTGATGTCATGGTTTGCGCATAGGTGGAATTTGTTTGTTACACTCAGTACGGTACCTACACACACCAGTCTAGAATGATATGATTACTATCAGTAGTACTCACTGTAAGTACATTTTTGGTCTCTACAATTAGCTTTAAAATCACCAGCAAACAACAGTAGAGAAAATAGTTTATGCCTACATTAGGTAAGCCCTAGGTCTAGGGACTTCTATCTTTTTATTTTAATTTAGAAAATAGGCCATAGGCCTATATTCAATTTTTTGTATTGTATGCCCCGGTGTTTAGTTAAGTTTATTGAAAATTATTGTCCAAATTCTCTCAAAATTAAATAATATTACATTTCTCACTAAATAGCAGACCTCAATACCTATATGTCGTACAGTAAAACACAAACTAGGCTTACCCCTAGTTAGAATTATCTTACTATGTCTAGAAGAGTTTAGTCTGTCTTTAGTCTAGCAAGTAGTCAATTGAATATGGCATGGTCATCATGGTGATAATGAAGAATGTCTTCTTTTTTTGGTGTCATGTTAATTGTCATGGTAATTAATTTCTTAGTGAACTGGTTTCTTGTTCAGGTGATCCAAGTTTTAATTTCAAGTTCAACTGTACATATTTTAAAATCACCAATAGCTCCTAGGTTAACCCAGCGTAAGGATAACGGGTAGGTCTTAGCTACTATGTCTGTCTTGCGTAGTAAAAGGCGGATGCTTGATTTGATGCTGACCTCAAACAAACATTCATTAATGAATTGAACATAATTCGTAAGATACAAAATCAATTCTTACTTAGGACCTATATAAGTATTTTAGGAATTAAGAATATAAGATCAATTCGAGGACACCAAATTCAGACTGCACCTCTCTTTGCCATATTCAATTCACGGTAGGGTATTTATAATTTAAGCCTACTAAATACTAAAATAGCGGCCTAGCCATTTTTGTTAGCTTTTACTTTTAGTGCTACAGTACCAATTCGCAAATGACTTAGTTGATTTAATTACAAATCACAAGGAGATCCAGCAATTTAAAATATGCACAAAAGACAATAGAATACTATACCTGCATATATCTGTGGCATAAAATAACTAATTTAGCCGGCTTAAAAATCCTATATCAATTCTAACACGCTTGCTTTGTTGACTTCACTGACGCCAACTCTTCTGTTCCATAATTAACATAATTTATGAAAACGTGTGAGCGTCTAGTTGCCGAACCAAACAGTATAATAATGCTTTTCGGGTCTATTTTAACTATAATACAATTTTATGTATTTTTAGATTTTATTTAAAATTATATTTTCTCTGGTGATTCGCAAGCTCATTGGAATTCAGGGCACGCCGAATTCAGTATTGATGATATATTAAAAATAATTCTCAGCTAACTACCATTCACAGTGTTGCCAACTCGTTTCAGCAAAATGGCACTAGTCTATTTTTTCTTTCCCCTGGTTGTTTGTTATCTAATCTTGCCTTTTTAAGTGTAGGGGTGATTGGAGCCCGAGCTTGTGTTCCAATGCCAGATATGTCGCTTAGGCTGTGCCATGACCATGTTTATTCAAGATGTTCCTGACGTTTTCTATCCACCTTTTTCTTTGTCTTCTTCTGACTTTATACCCTGATCTCATTTGGTTATATGCCTGTACGGACAACTTAAAAGCACTAGTTACGTGCCTAAAAAGCATTTGAAAACCTGTCATTCTGTATTTTCCCGTTAGGGAGTACAGTGAGTATTCGAGTGGCTGTGTAATAAAGGTGACATTATTTATAAAGAAAATAAGCACTAGAAATAGCACTAACCCCTTTTTACTAAAATGCTACATGATATCATATTATTATAATATATTATAAATTATATAGTATATATAATTTATAGTTAATGCTGTTATAAATATGAGAAATCACAGCAAAAAAATACTTCCTAAATTTTATGTAGAAGTTTGCTGCTCAAATTAGTGTTGCTAACTGATTATTGTCAACTCAGCAGAGATATTACCACATAAGAAACATCTTGCAAAGAAAAATTGTCATGCCAGAAGCAGAGCCGTCTTTACACCATTTAGGGCCCCCGGGCAAAGAAATAGTGTTGGGCCCCTGGGCAAAGAAAGAGTGCCCCCCCCTCCCGCAGGAATAAAAAAATAAATGGTTGATAATATTAAAAATAATGTATTATTTATTTTATTGTCACTATACTTATTTCAACCAAATTGTTGTTAAAACATGCTGTACAGCTGCAACTATAATCAACATTAAACATGAAAAACAGAGAAAAGAGATTTTATTTACGTTTTATAGTATTACATATATTTGCAAAAACAAAAAAATTTACACACAAAAACAGATATTTACATATGTTTTTTTAAATAATAAGCGCCATAACATATTACATCTATTACACAAGGTCAAACAAAGGTATTAAAATTCGTAATAGAAAAAAAAATTCTTAAATTAGACAAATTTCAGTACGGTACTTTATTTTAACAAGCGTTTGCGACATTTCTTTTCAGAAAATTGTTTTATTATCGGCTTGAAGTCAATGGTCTTCAGGATGTCATTTTCTATGCTCATGAGTGATAGCCAGTTCAAACGATGCTGTCCCATTGTACTACGAAGCTGATTTTTTATAAGTTTAAGTCTTGAAAAAGAACGTTCTCCTGTACAATTGCTCACCATCATGCACATGAACACTCTGAGTGCAATTTCAATGTTCGGAAAAACAGATTTTAAATTGTCCGAAATTATTTTTCTGTACAATGCAGGTAGAGTCTCGCAATTTTCATCAAGAGCCATGTAATGCTTGAGATGCTCACATTCATTTAAAAGGTCGTCATAACTCAAGTCCTTGTGGTACCTATTGGCAGGATGTTCGCATTTTTTCTTTAGTGCATCAGAAGTAATGGTTTTTAATTCACTCAAGAAAGAAAACAGATTTCCAATTTGTGAATACGCCTCTGCACGTCTTGTTAGTTCAATGATTAAAGTGTCCAGAATAGGGAGGAAAGTTTCTACCTTGAACTTTTCGGACTTATTTAGAAGTAACTCTTCTCCTGGCCTATCATACCTACTAAAACGCACACTTCGGGTTCGTTCCCGTTTTTTTCCATCACTGTAATCGGCATCTGGACACATACTTCTGGCTTTGAATTCATATTCAGTGAATTTGTCTCTAGTTTCCTGAAGATAGCTTTACAGCGACACAAGAAGATTTGTGGCAACTAAGATGTTCACATCCTTTGATTGTAAAACTTTGCTTGTTGTATTCATCCTTTCTAGAATGCCCTTCCAAAGAATTGTAAGAAATATTGTTTCAAGGTGGTCCATTTTTTTGCTCAAACCTTCTGCCTCACGCCTTGTTGTCACTTGCTGTTCATTGTCACCTGATATAGAATCCAGTGCATGTTTTATTTTGTCGGAACTCCTACACAAAGCATGAACAGCATCAAAATGTGCTGACCAACGTGTGTCAGACAGACGCTTGACCACAACATCTTTTTCTAAATATGATGTCAATACATTCCAGCGATGAGTAGAACCAGCAAAAAATGTATACAGATGCTGAACAAAGTCAAAGAATTTTATAGACTGTAGACAACACTCCGCAGATTTTACTCCCACCAAATTCAGGCTGTGTCCTGCACAGGGGACATAGATGGCAAACTCATTCAGTTCATGAATACGTGCCTGCAATCCAGTGTATCGTCCAGACATATTTGACGCATTATCGTATGATTGGCCACGGCAGTTTGATAGTGGAATTTTGTTCTCTTTAAGAAAATCCACAACAGTGTCTGTTAAATCCTTTGATCCATGAGAAAAGATGGGGATGAACATCAAGAAACGTTCCACAGGTTCGCAGCCTTTAATGTATCGGACAGTAAATGTCAGTTGATGTATGTGTGAGATGTCTGGAGTAGAATCTACACTCATTGAATAATACTTTGACTCTTTTACTTCTTCAAGAATAGTACCAAGAACCTGTTGTCCCATTAAATCAATAAATTCCTCACAAATATTGGCAGATAAATATGACGTATTTCCTTTTCCAGGATTTCCATACATTTTGAGATGTTCCTCCAGGAAAGGATCAAATTCACTCAGTAGCTCTAGTATACCTAAATAGTTACCATTATTTGCTGATCCAATAATCTGATTTTCGCCACGAAATGGCAAACCTCTGGAAGCAAGAAAACGAATTACAGAAACCAAACGTGTCAACACTTTATGCCAATATTCCTTCTCTGAGCGATGCTGCTTAAAGAAATAAAGAATCTACACTTCCAGTTTCTTTATGCCTTATCAAATATTCCGTCATGCACTTTCTATGTTCTTCTCCATTTTCATGTTCTAAAATAACATTGCTATGCTTCCAGTCATTGAACCCGGATGTAGCAAAAGAAGATTCTTTCTTGGACAACAGGCGACATGCAAAGCAATACAAACGACCTTGGGATGGTGAATAGAGTATCCATTCACGTTTTACAAACTCTCCATTCCGTAGTTCACGTTTGATCACATTGTCAGTTAAATACCTTGCCGTCATATTCTCTACGCCAGCTGTTTTATACAATCTGCGTGAGTTTGAAAAGTTACTATCATGGTTCTGACATGATGAGGGCCCACTACGAATCCAGTAATCTATTGTGTTAGTGTCATTAATGTTCCATAGCCCCGGATCTGTCTCTTTTATTGCAAACTCCTTTACTGTTACAGATACATATTTGGGTGTTTCCTCTTGTAAAATGTCACTAGAAGCAGCAACAGGCATAGGAGGTATATCTGATGAAACTGGTTGATTGGTAGCAGGAATGTATGTAGATGTGAAAGCTATTTCTGAATGAATGGTATGAGTACCTGTCGTTGCACCTGTGTTGAGCCATGATATTAATTTTGGAAGTTTCCATTATTTTTTCCATCTCCTCTGCAGCTTTCCTCCTCTTTTATGCTCCACTCAAAACATTGTGTTTCATTTCAGATTATTAATCTGGAAATATATTATATATTAGGTTTAAATAAATTATTTTTGATTTACATATGGGTAACTAACTGATGAAGCATGAAGATCAATGAACCTCACTCCATCTTCTTTACTAATTAATGACTGGCATTACACAGGATATGGGGGAATCCCCTGGGGGGGGGGGGGTTTAGCCAGGCGTGACATTCACATTCAAAACTATTTTTCTCACAAATACACTAATGAAACTGTCGCGATAGCGCAAACGCAAAATAAATGTTATTGCTATCAGTGGCGTAGCGTGGGTCAATGGCGCCCGGGGCGGAATCATACTTTTCCGCCCTTGTGATATTAAAAACAAATATGTCAGTGATTGTAAAAGACTGGGCGAAAACATTGTTTTGAAAACACATTAGGTACAAAAACAAAAATACATTATCATTTAAGTTTTCGAGCTTTAAGGGCAACAAAATTGTTTATAACGTCGTCAAAATTAAGTTCGTCAGTGATATTGTGTTCTATTGACAAAATGGATAAATTACTTAAACTTGTGCAGCTCATAGTAGACCTTAAGTTTTTTTTTATTAACTTTAACTTTGAGAAGCTTCGTTCACATGATGCAATGCTAATAGCTATTGTTAAAAATATACGAAGCATTATCACAGTATTCGGCACGCTAATACTATAGTTGCATTGTTGAATAAACTCCAGAAGCTAGAAGGATCCCTTCATAACTCTATCTTGGTCTTTTGCATAAGCTACAGCGACAAAATTGCGTAATCTCTCTTTCGATTACAAATTTTCACATCGCTGTCACTAGGCTCTTCGAATTCACACTTGTATTCTGGGTTTAACAAGTTGCTTGATGTGAGGAAAGAGTATTTAACATCCAGCTCATGCAGTTGCTGAAACTTGGTTTTGATTTCTTGTATTATTCTGACCACTGATTCGAACATTTCTTGTCTTAATTTAATATCATAATATAAACCAGCATCTGCAGCTTTCTCCCCGGCCGTCCTTTTTGTTTTTCTTATTCGACGAGGAGCTATATCGATGCCTAGATCTTCACAAACATGTTTAGCATAATCCAATGTGTCGTTGACCAAACATCACTGTTGTCGACTAGGAACAATTGTAATGCCTGAATTTGCATAGCACATTGATGCACATTTAGACCATTCGTCTGGAGATACAATTGTGTATCATTTACAATTGGGTATCATTTATTTCACAAAGAACTCGATTCCATAGTCCAACGAAGACCACAAATGACAACGACTGGAGAGCAGAAAGTAGGAGCCCAGCGTCTGATCTAGTCACTGCATTTTCTTTTATGTTCTGGGAAAGTGATTCCAGGACTTCAATAATCTCATTATAATGGATTTTCATGATCGCTATGGCTTCGTACCTTGCACTCCAGCATGTTTCAATAAGGCGTTTGACAATAAAAACCATAAAGAATATCGAGGGTCATGACCAACAAGGAGGAGCATTTTTTAAAAAGGTCCTCCAGCTGCCACCATTCTGCATTTTGGCTAAGTCTTGGGTAACAGTATTTGTAATTTCTTTCCTCGCATGATCTCTTCTTGTTCGGTTTCCAGCTTTTCTTGTACATATCAATCTATAAGTAGCAAGCTTTCTCTCTTTTAATTTGTTAGTGTCCATGAAAATACAATAAAATCATTAAAATGCGGTTAGGCTGCAGGTTCCAACAACGTAACAGCAGACATAATTAAAAAATCTAAATGAATTTGGTGTGGATATTATCACAGACTTTGCAATGGCATATATGAAACAGGCCATATACCTAAAGACCTAGCATCATCAATATTCATACCTTTACCTAAGAAGCCTAAAGCTGTCAACTGTACTGAATATAGAACAATACGTCCAATGTATCATTTAACTAAAATACTGCTCAAGATAATACATGAAATGATTAAAAACAAGATAGACATTGAGGTCGGTGAAGAACAATTCGGTTTTAGGAAAAACAAAGGAATCAGAGAAGCTATACTTAGTATCCGACTAGCGATAGATAAATATATAGAAGTCCAAAAAAAGCATCTACAGTCTACATTTGCTTCATAGACTACAACCAGACCTTTGACAGAGTCCATGAAAAAATATTAAAATGTCTTCAAGAAATAAGCATAGATGGAAAAGACATCAGACTAATTAGAAATATATACTGGGAACAGACTGCATCAATAAGGTGTGAAAACAGCTACTCACCATACATAGAAATAAGAAGAGGGGTAAGACAAGGCTGCATTTTATCACCAAGCATATTTAATATCTACACAGAGAATACATTTAAAATATAGAAGAAATACCAGGACTCAAGATCAATGGGAAAATAATAAACAACCTTAGATATGCAGATGGCACTGTTCTTTTAGCAGAAAGTGAACATGAACTACAAAGACTAATAGATCAAGTCAATAAATCAAGTAATGAATATGGACTGGATATAAACATTCAAAAAACAAAAACCATGATAATCAGCAAGGACACAAAAGAACAAGAGCTAAACATAAACATACATGGAGAGAAACTACAAAACGTGAAACATTATCAATATCTTGGACACATAGTCACAATTGATGGCAGATGTGAAACAGAAGTTAAAAGGAGAATAGGAATGGTCAAAAGGACCTTCAATGACATGAGGAAATTATTAATATCTAAACAAATTACAAACAAGTTAAAAATGAGAATTATAAAATGCTACATCTATTCTATATTAATGTATAGATCAGAAACATGGACAGTAAATAAACAATTATAAGGCAGAATTGAGATGTGAGTATATAGGAGAATAAGGAGAACATCATGGAAAGAGAAGAAAACAAATAAAGAGGTGCTAAAAACACTTAATATGAAGAAAGGATTACTAAGAGAAATAAAGATCAGACAAATACAATATTTTGGATACATTAAAAGACATGACACAATTATTGAAGATCTTACTTGAGGGTAAAGTCAAAGGGAAGCGAGCAAGAGGTAGACAGAGATACAAGTGGGAGAGTAACATCGAAAGAAGGACAGGTTACAGTCTAGCAGAGTGTACCACCGAAACAAGTGACAGGGGATGTTGGAGATCTGTTGCAGCCAACCTACGTTGCGGATACGGCACTTGATGATGATAAATAAAAGAGTACTGGGTCACATTTTTTAGTAGACACACATATATAATATAGAAAATCGCATTTACTCACATAGTCGACGTACGTGGACGCAAGTTTTGTTTGAATGAGACGTCTTTCTAGGTGGATCAGTGAAAAATAAATGACTTTGTCCCACCTGAAATTTCCATAAAAATAACTCTTCAGTTGGGAGAAAATAATTATTTTTGGAATGAGGACAATTATTTTCTTGTTCCCACAGTTCTCTATAGGAGGCGTTTCAGACCGGACATATTTATTACTCAGTGGCTGGTTTAAATTACCAATGTCCAGACTTTGGGAATTAGGATCAGCAACTCACAATGAAAACACCCAAATAAGATTCCAGAAGTATAAATGCTGTGCAGATGGTATCTTTACAGGAAAAACAGGTTTTATTTACCCGTCAGCCACAGGCATTGCTATTCCGGGCCCAAAATTTCCTTAACTTGCGATAAAGCTTTTCTTTGAAGGGAAAATAATTATAGGGATTGAACCTCAATCTACAGAATGTGGTAAATGACATTCCTGAACATTGGTTCAGGTTCAAGGTTGGAAGTGATTGATAAACTTAAAGGGCCCGTTCGCATATAAACACAAAATTATGAGAATTTTATAAAATAATACTAAATTTTATACGGGTTTTCCATAACCCTACAAAATATTCGCATGGGGCCCCCTATGCTCGTGGGCCCCCGGGCAAATGCCCATATGGGCCTATGGGTTAAGACGGCATTGGCCAGAAGATATATTAAAGTTTATGGAACAAAGAAAAAACTCAAGACTAACATTACAGAGTATGGCAAGAAAATAAAGAAATTAAATATAAATGCAACAAGGATAAAGAGGGGTGGTTAAATGCAAAATAGAAAAAAACCATCATGGAAAAACAAGGGATGCGCATAAACAAATAAATGAATTAACAGGTAAATTTACAATATTGAGTGCCTGAATTCAAAGCAGGTGCATATGTTATTATGAGAAGGAAATTATGCACAGATGTGAAGTAAAGAAAAGTTAAACCATAGCATTTATTAATACAGTATGGGTGTGAGATGTTAGCGATCTCACATTTCAGTGGCTCTGCTATATGAAGCCAGTAGCCATCTCCTCTCCCTCGCAGTCTTTACTTCCTGGATTAATCCTGTACCCAATTAAGGCTATTTCGACTCGAAAGCCGTTGAGATCTGAAAAACACTTCCGTCTCAACTGGGGGGGGGGGGATGAACTCAGGACCATTTATATGCGAAATCAATGCACAAACCACTGCTCTACGTGGCTCCGATGAAAAGAACACATTAAGAAACTCTACACAGATAGTAAAAATGAAACAGACATATAGTTTTTTTGCTCTATTACCAATATTTGACATATCAGTAAGATTTTTTTTAAAATTGTGTTGTGCTCGTTTATAGGTCGAGACCCGTAAATCAATTTCGGATAAATGTACAAGCATTTTCTGCTTACGCATAGAAATATACAGTAGCACAGCTACGACCCCCCCCCCCCCCCCGAAATACTGCAGAGGTGAATGAAGTTATAACAACACATGAAATATAATACATCTCTTGGACCACATATTATTACAAAGGATGAATTAGATGTACTTGAGAAGTACGACATATAAATAATCACAAAAATGCTTTATTACATCTAGAATCGTGACAAAATTCCATCTGATTTGTTGCAATCAATCTTCATAACCTTAATGAAGAAACCTGGTGCAACAGAATGTGAAGACCATCGAACAATCATCCAGATGACTAAGATCCTACTTCGTGTAAACATAAGACAAATAAGAGTGAAAATAAAACCAGAAATTGCAGAAGAACAATGCGGATTTGTGGACGGAAAAGGCACATGAAATGCCATATATATAATACGAGAATTGATGGAGAGAGCAATAAAGTACACAATGACTTGCGTTTCATAGATTCTAGTAAAGCATTTGACAAGGTGAAGCATTCAGAAATATTAGAAAACCTCAATGTTGATATGAAAGATCTAAAGAACGTCTGAAATATAAATTGAAAAAACAGCTGTGATAAGGGTTGACAGTAATGGATAATTCAAAAATATAGAAATGGGCATCACACAATGATGTCTTCTTCTTCTGCGTTCACTCTCTGATAACCAGCACGAAAGTTCTTGTGATTTCCGCCCTAGAGCGTAGAGTACGTTGTGCTTCCAGTTTCACACAGAACTATGTTATTTTGCACATTCCAGCCCAGCACACCCGAATTTGGCATACTTCTATTCAGGTGAGTTTCCATAGCCTGTGACAGTCTTCCTATCTGTCGCCAGATGTGTTTTAACTATACGCCGTGCCAGCTTATCCCCAACTGGGCCCTTGGACTTTACAGGTCAAAACATTTCCTGTGACAGTCTCCGAAGAGGCGGTAATCAGGGATTTGGGCTTAGGTTGACTACGCCTGTCTCGCACGAGATGTTCCGCCGTCAGTGAACTTGTCTCGTGTAATTAAACGCATTGTTCCTGTGCTCATAGGGTACTGAACCGTTTCTCATATGTGAGCATGATTACGGTATAATAAAAACTCGACAGCTAGAGTTGTGACTTGGTTCCTTCGCGCTTTAAGCCGAGGTGTCATTCACCGACATCGTGATACCCTCGTCCAAGTCGGAGTCTCTACACATATGTAGGTGCACCGAGGACTAGGCGCTTGTTCTCGAGCTGAATAATGCTTTAGTTCATATTTCCATGTAGCATTTTCCCCCATTATATTTGCACGTTGTGCTGCCCTCTAGTGCTGTGCTGCCCTCATTACACTCAATAATTTAGCCTTACTTCACCTGAGACTTGCACACGATTTTCAATATTCCTAACGTCATCTCCCTATCTAGCGACATCGACATTGGCTGTCCCTCCAATCAGGGCCGGTCTTAGGCCATTGCAACCTATGCGGCCGCAATGGGCATCGCACTTCGTAGGCCTATAAATTCATATTAGAATTTATTTTATTATCCTCTTCCCTACCCAGATTGGGCCCCGCGCAATCCGTTTCGCATTGGGCCCCTCAATTGTTAGGGACGAACCTTGCCTCCAATGCATCTTCTTATCAACTGACCAAGCCAGAGTGCCTTGCGTCACTGTGTGTCGGCAGTGCTGCTGTATGTGTTGACGAAGAGGTGTAGGAGGCATTGCTTGTTTTTTTTGCAGTCAATTTTCATTACATTTTCAGCCTTCACATCCACGGACATGATCCATAAATGTGTTGGCCAGGAACTCAGTACGCGCCTCTATGTTTCTATTTCCAGAGTGCACCATGAGGAGATACTTCTAGGATCTTGATCACGAGAGCAATGCAGTACCCTTTGCATCCCAGACAAGTATGTGTAACAGGCCCATTGATAAGGGGGGGGGGAAGGGAGTTTGGGGATTCAAACTCCCTTCCCCGTAGCAAATTCTAACATGACGTTTTACCAGAATTACGCTTTTACCGACCTTTTGGTCGGTTAAAAAAAAAACAACCTCCCGTAGCGATTTTTCATAAAACGGGTTTCAAATTCCCGTTTAAAAAGTAAAATTTGCACACGAAAACTAACGAATTGCTAACCAAAAAAAATATATTAGGTGAAACCCCACTCCTTTAGGCAATGATATCTACGCCCTGAATTGTGAAATGCCACCAGATCATTTCTCCATGTATACAGAGGATATTCTGCGAAATATAAAAAGCATGCCAGGAATAGCAGTTGGAGGTTAAAATCTGCAGGGAGCAAACAAGAACTTCAAGCCCTGTTTGACATGGTAGTACAAGAAAGTGAAGGCAAAGGTCACAATCTATACAAGAGGAAAACAAAAGTAATGCAATATTTTCAAGTGCTTATTCTTGTCTTTGGAGTCTGCATCATGATTTTTATGTCGTTTGTGTGTGTGTGTGAACCAGTAGTTATTTTCCTCTGATCTCTTTTCCTGGTTTGACCCCTGATTTAGTTTCAAATGTTTCGGTCGTTCCATCTGCTATTCCCACTGCACTTATGCACTTTTTTATAGTGCTTTTATGTAGTCTAATATCTGACCACTGATGCTGTACTTCTCTATAGTTTCCCAGAGAATATTCCTATCTACTCTGTCGAAAATATACAATGACGTAGAAAACATGCAAATTCACATAGATATACTGTCAACAGCTTGTAAGAAGTATAACATGAGAATTAACATACACAAGAAGGAAGTTATGGAAATCAGCAAGTTACCAACAACTCATGGGGGGGGAGGGGGGGGGGCTACACATAGTTACAGGGAACATAGAAATGTATGAACATAGACAAAACAGAAGTAATGAATATTGCAAGAGAAAAGAAGAACATCAACATAATCAACATACAGATAAACAATAAACAACTAAAACAAGTAGATGAATTCAAATATCTGGACAGCACATTGAGATATGACAATAAACAAGAAGCAGAAATAAACGCAAGATGTAATAAGGCATGTCAGGTCATTGGTCAATTAACACCTTTACTAAGAAACACAGATATTACACTAGAAACAATGAAAGCGCTTTTCAACACCATTTTCTGGGGTGCAAAGGGAACGCATTACTCCAGGCGGACCAAGGGTTAGCAGATAACCAAGATCCCAAATGTACCTCCACGCGGTGCACCCTGGAAACAGAAATACAGCAGCTCGAGCTGATTCTGGCCAAATCATTTGGGGATCGTGTCCGAGAATGTGGAGGTAGCAGATGTAAAGAGATTTGACTGCACAAGAGACAGACAATATCTCCGACACCACCAGCATCACCACATATAGCGACACTGTCGACATACAGTGAAACTAGTCAGTCCAGTCCGAACATTGGAGGGGCGGCCAATGTAAAATGCACGTAAAGGTAGATGCATGGCGAGAGACAAATATATTTCATACCGAGTACAATGAAACAATGAAAGGGCAGAACAGCGCTAGAGGACAGCGCGAACTGCAAATAGAAAGTGAAAAGTCCCTAGGAAAGGGGAACTACAAGCTCCGTCAGCTCGAGTCGAGCTTCTAGTTACCTGTGTTCCTTACAGGCAGAGACCCAGACCCATCCATTGGCGCTTGGTAAAGCAAGAAGACTTAACCCAACTCTTATGTCGAGCCTTCCTAAACCGGAAATATGCTCGCGAAGATAAAGGGTTCTGTACCCGATGGGATTAGGCAAGAAAGGGACAACGATGGTAGTCCTGGTCCAACTCTACTGTCAAGGTTTCCTACACCGGAAATACACTTGAAGATAGAAAGGGTTCAGTACCTGATGGGCTCAGGCGCTATTGGGACAAGGACGCTCAGCTCGAGAACGCCTTGCTCTCAAACGCGTGATGTGAGACACGAACTTGGACAAGGGGTACACGATGTCTGTGAACGACACCTCGGCTAAGAGGGCGAAAGAGCCAGGGTCCAACTCCTCTGTTGAGTTCTTCCCCTAAAGGAACCAGGCTCACGGATGAGAAACGGTTCAGTACCCAATGGGCACAGGCACAGCACGTCCAATTACACGAGGCAAGTTCATAGACAGTGGAACACCTCGTGCGAGTCACATGAGAGCAAAAATCGTCTGGGCGAAGAGTCGCCACTACGCGTGCCTGGAGACAGATATAGAGGCTGTCACAGGCTAAGGGTAGCCCACCCGAATTGTCAAAGCATGCCGAAATCGGATATGCTAGGCCTACAAGGCGCATAACGGTGGCACAACGTAATCACGCTCCCGGCGGAAATCGCACGGATATCCGTGATGGTTACAATGGAGCGAACGCAAAACAAACAAACAAACAACACCATTTTCTTACCAACATTGTGTTATCAGTGTCAAACTTGGACATTGGATTCTAGAACAATACATAAGATTAACACCACTGAAATGAAATGATGGGGGTGTTGACGAAAGTTACGCCAACAATTTTTGGTATGTACTTGTACCAAATACCGCTGAAGACGGATGTGTTCGGCCATTGGATCAAATAAAACGGCGACACAACGCATTTCCATTCTCTGGACTACATTCTGCTGGAAATCTAGTAGGACTATGGTCCTGCTACAAGGGAGATCCATCGGGAGTTTGAGAATGAACGGCGAAGAAGAAGTACCAAATAAATTGTTTTTATTTAATCTGGTTTTACTGAGAAATCTGAAATAATCTTGACAACCATATGCTAAAGGGTTTATGGGGGTGCTAACGGCAAGAAAACCAAACTATTGTAATTTACGGAGAAATCACGAAGCATTTTAATATTTCTCTTTGCAAATATTCAGTTTTCTCTTATCTTCTCTTATTCTTCTTCTCTTGATAATAATATATTGTGATTGGAATCCTTCTGTCAATTTCTTTGTCGCTTGGTCTTGTGAATTCATGTTAGAAATTAACAAATAAATATTGTTTGAAATGCAAGGATAAAGGGACGAAATCTTCGTCCAAAATAATATTTAGGGTTACCTACCTTGCACCGTACATTGTTCAATAATATACATGGATGGAAACATCCATAAACAGTTTCAGACGTTCCGGTTTCCACGAGACTATTCCTTTTTTAAAAATCCGCCCTATCCGGTCTATCCTATCCTATAAGCCCGTTACCTATCAAGGGTTACTGCAACTCTCTTTCCGAGGATGTATCTACATCCCAGCCGAAGTCACAGCCTCGGATGTGCATAAATACCACATTTTGTTTTCGTCCTTTACAAATCAATATTAAAAAAAAGTAAATACGGAATGAAAAACACATGCGATAATAATAATTTGTAAATTACATTAAAGCCGCGAAGCATGCCACCCAAAACTTAAACTAACCAATCTCTGCGAGCCAAAGGACAGGCGAAATGTGGACTAACCAATCTCTGTGAGCAAAAGGACAGAGAGAACTTGGAACAGGGTCAATGCAGTTTTGTTAATGACTGGTAACATATTAACACACACAAATCGATGTTTCGATCAAATGGTTTTTTATCCCAATAACACAGTCACAACAGAATTCTGTTCATACGTCGAAGTCGACGATGACCATTCAGGTCAATTGGGTTGATGATTAAGATGATTATATCTGCGGTGTGCCCCACTGTGATTAATGGATACTATGCGTGATTGGAATTGTCTACTAAACTCTGGGGGCATGTGTCGGAGGAGTCTGTGGGCCATTGAGCAACTATTGCCTTTCTTCTAGCGTGTTTTTGTTGCGCACCATTGTGTCTGAGGTTCTCTGCAGCTGCTGCACCACTCTTGATTCTGTGATGTCAGTCGGATCTATCATCCGCAAGACTCTCCCATGTATATGAGTCTGTTTTAAAGTGAGTCAGTGATGTCTTAAGAGTGTCTTTATAACGCTTCTTCTTTTATCCTGCCTTGCAGGAGCCAGTCTACTGCAGGGAACTGTCGAGGGTGGAAGAAGCAGAGGAGGACAAATAAAGACATGGACAGACAACATCAAGGAATGGACAGGGCTAGATATTTCCACACTCATCCGCATCGCTGAGGATAGAATTCGCTGGAGGACTCTGTGTGCTGAAGCTTCCAATGTGGTACCCCTACGACCCTGAAGGGTTATGGGTTTTATTGATTGATTGATTGATAGTGTCATGAGATGGTCGCTTAGTCCCCGGGAAAGACTTAGGATCATTTGTACAAGGTCAGCTCTAACTGCAAATCCAACTCCAGATTCCCTTCGCTCTGAGCTTTTGCGACCGCTCCACAAAAATGTGTGCCCTCATCCTCTGTATTTCTCATCATTGTAGGCTGGCCTTAAGCAGGTAAAATCTGTTCGCTCAGTGCTACAATGTCGAGCTTGTATCTGGCCAATTCATTTTCAGCTAGCGTTGTTCATCTTTCTGGTCTGTTTACACATGCTATATCTGGGAGTGTGCGAACATTTCATGTTCTAACTAATGAAGTTTTCGCAATCTTATTTGTGCTTCATCCGCAGTGGTTAGGAACCCGCCAGCCACAGTATTCTGGTCTTTTTAAGTTAGGTAGTTTATTTTTAGGTTTTAGGATACATCTTTTAGCCGTTTCCCAATGCTATGGGGGTAAGCAGAGCTATCCTTAATGGGGCTGCTCAGTAGATCTGAGGGCTGCCGAATCCCATTTCTGCCTTGAGTTTAAACATGAATCGACCATTTACCCTGATAGGCCTGTGTGCAGGGTTGTGACTGCAGCTTCAGTATTCCACAATTTCTGGCTCGCCACTTTCTCATTGCCACATGCCTTGTTGTGTGAGTTGACAATGATGGCTGATGATAGTTGAATAATGACTAGCGCTGAATTATGTTTAAAGTGTGGAGGAGTTGCGCCATTCATCGACCACACTCTTTCTTTCTAATCCAACAGTGTTTCAGTGACAAGATAAATAAAGACGACTGGAGATGTACCAGGATGAAGTGGATGACCATAGTGTACTTCGAGTCTCCCAAAGCCTTTTGCGTTCCACAACACTGCTTGCAAGTGCCTTCCGGCCCGTTGTACATAAGATGTTTCACCCGCACTGTCCACCATATCCAGGCTTTTCATGCTTGGGCAGACATGCTCTGTGTTTACCTCCGGTCCTGAGCCCCTAGGTTACCCTCACCTGGTTTGACCGGCCTGTCAAAACCGTTACCGGGGTGTCGCCGCTGTCGGATGCTGGCAAATACTGGGATTCACAAATGAGACAAGTGGGGGCCAAGGATGTGAAAACTACTCCAAAGGAGAATGACAGCCTCAGTATCAGAAGTACTACCCATCCCTAACACCCCATAACCCTCACAACATAATACGCAGAGTAAGAACGGCACTATTGTGAATACGAACGTCAATAGTGTCGTCTTTACCTGTTGTACTTATCATTCTCCGCAAAACATGACAGTCCGCTGACAAAAGGACAAAGATAATATATTCGGTGGCCTTCATATCTCCGTCAACCATGGTCCTTTTGACAGATAACTAAGAAATCGACGCAGGGCGGGCAGTGGCTGATCCCCCCCCCCCCGATGACAGGGTTTAAGCTCATCCCTCAACTGTACTTAGTCTTCTACGACATGCATAGAAAAAAGACAGTGGCACTATTATTTGTACCCTGAACTTTGCACAGGCCTCGGTTTTCAAAGAGCTATACGTACGGCTCCTTATAGATACGTTTCTCTGCAAGAACAATCCGTGACAACATCACCCAAACCACGAAAGCCACTATTTTTGATGGACACAGGCGCTGATATAACCAAAGGAGAGGTAAAAATTAAATGACCAAGATGATCCACCTACAATCCTGACTCCTGTCTTAGGTTGAAAGAGCCATATTTCGACAAGAATCTGCAATCCGCCATTTAACCCCTATACATTTCATGTTTTCTTTAGTGACCAACCAAAATAATTCATATATGAAAATTTTCATAAATTAATTGTATACGTGTTAATGAAAGTAAACAATATATAAATATATATATACATACATATATGATATGTGCGTGTGTGTGTTGGAGCTGTAGTATATTTGATAGCAGTTTTCAATTGTGGTGTGTGTGTGCTCGTACAGGTGCTGTAGTATATTTGATAGTAGTTATCAAAAGTAGTGTGGTGAGTGCGTCTCGGCGCTGTAGAATATTTGATAGTCATGTTGGTTCTTGTCGGGAATGGGTGCCTGCCTATTTGATTATTTACTTTGGTTATATTTACCAAATAAAGTTCATCCTTTTTTAATTTATGATTACATTTATTTAGGGTTAGTTATGTAAAACACAACTCTTCTAACTCTAACCCCATTCCTAAAATAATTAATGTTTAAATTAATTATTGATTAATTGTTGATATAATATTTAGATTAGGGTTCTTGTCGGGAACATGTGCCTACCTATTTGATTATTCCCTTGGCAATGTTTATCAGTTTATGTTTATAATTTATTAATTTAAATATACATCTATTTAGGGTTAGGATTAGTTATGTAAAATACAACTCTCCTAACCCTAATCACTAACCTAACATTAATATATGAATTAATTATTGATTAACTAGTTATATAATATTTATATTAGTTATCCCTAAAATAAGCTGGTAGGCACGCGTTCCAGACAAGACAAACTAACCAACCAACCGACATACCGATGGACCGAACGATCGATCGACCGGCCAGACAACCAACCAACCCACCAACCAACCAACCAACAAACCAACCAACCAACCAACCAACCAACCAACCAACCAACCAACCAACTAACTAACCAAGCAACCAACCAACTAACCAAGCAACCAACTAACAACCAACGAACGAACCAACCAACTAACTAACCAACTAACTAACAAACTAGAGGTCGACTCCGAGATTTTTTTTACACAATTGTAATTTCCCATAAATGAGATACTTCTGTATTCTGCTGTTTTCAATGTTTTCTTCTTTGTCACAGGCATCTCAGTCTAAGCAGACTTAGCAAGGACAATTCCGCGGTATTCCTTATTCTGTTCAATAAACACGTGTTAGCAACTTTGTATGGTCACACCATTCTAAGAATTATACGTAGACACAGCTTTTAAAACAGAGTGCAAGATGCCACAGACTGGATATCGCAAACACATGAAACAAACACAATAACAAATAACTCTTCAAGACGCCATACATTTTTTTTTCCAAATTTATGTGATTGTATTTATGTAACAGTGCTGATCAATTGCTCAAAAACGTTTGTTTATTTTAGAATATAACATAACATTTAACAACATTCAGAATAACATGTGTAAATATTTGTGGTATTGATTTCTAGACCCCTCTTTTTGGAGGCTTGGCATCTATATTGATATTTGGAGCTGTTCGTAAATAACGTCAACAACATTTAGCCAATTTTAAACCTTCCTCCCTGATTCTCTTTGTCAACAACTGTAAAAATTAATGTATTTCTCTTGTTTTTGTTAATGTCAATTTGTGTCACCCCTCCCCCAAACTTGTCATTCTTGACTCATCCCATAATTGGTGACGTAATTTCTGAACAGCTCCATAGCTTTCAAAGGTATCGATACACACACAATTCTTTAGTAATTACTAAAGAATTGTGTACGATAGTGAATGTGACGTGACTGTTTTATTCCATGTATAGTGTGATACTTAATGACTTTGCGAATCACGACAAAGATATATCTGGAGATAATTCTGTTTAAAAATTATACTTTCTTGACAAATAAAAGTTGAAGTAAGTTGTTCCTGTTTAGACATTGATGCGTGTAGAGAAATACAAGGTCGTTTTTCTGCTTCTGCTTTTGTTCTCAATATAACCCAGTGTTTCCCAACCTTTTTTGTACCATGCACCACCAAAACGATTCTAAAAGTCTGATACCCCATCCATGTGACATATACATATTGCTTTATATTAAAAAATGGAACTGTTGAATAAATGAAGCCTAATTACAAATTTTTCAGGATATAAGACTTGGGTTTTCGGAAGAAATCACTAGGAAATCATTAAGAAATACAGTAAGTAAATTTTAAAAACATATAACAGAAAACTAAAACTGAAGTACAAAATAATTTATATGAAATTTTGTTGAACATTCATTGTAAGGTCAATTCTAGATGAGTAGCCTAAATTTAGTGAGACCCTTGTGCTTTATGTTTGATGTAGAGAAATTTTATATTTGGCTCCAATTTAGTCAGTTTCAGTCTCAAGTCTCCCCGCTCTGTGATATCCAGCCGATTTCTTTTCTTTAGTAACAAATCATTTATGGCACAAAATCCATATTCATCTAAATAAGAAGATGGAAACGGTAACAATACGCTCTTGCAAAGTTGGTTGAAATTGGGTATTTGATTTCTATTTCAACAAAGCCATGACATCGCTCCTTTTATATTGAATAAAGTTTTAACTGACTCATCATTTTGCATTTCTGAGAGTTTTTCTTGGTACTGCATTGATACATCATTCAAATCCACTAACATTGGCTACATCATCCAAGTTGAAAAATCAATTTGTTCTAAATCAGAAAATATTTGCTTTAAATCAGCGGAAAGAATTTTCATTTGATCGACAAAAACAAGTATACGGGCACCAGTCACTTCACATTTTTGCAGTCAGTGAAACTGTTCAAAATTTTTGTTGCAAATATGTTTTTGACATATTTCAATAAATGTAAAAAACCACATATCTTCGTTTTGTATCGACGAAAGTTTTATTTGTTCCTTGAAGTTGTTCATTTAGTATATTTAGTTTTTCACAGATATGAGCTAAATAACTCACAAATGCTTTACCATCGACCGTTAACAGATGCTTTATTTCAGGTTTCCCACTTAAGAAGTTACGAATAGTATCAAATAGTTCCAGAAATCTTGTCAAGCAGATCCCTTTCGAGAGCCACCTTACTTCACTGTGAAGTAAAAGTCTCACATGGTCTGCATTTTGTTCTTCACAAAAAAGCTTGAAGATACGCTCATATTTGGAATTAGCTTTTATAGCATTGACAAATTTTATAACTGATTCGAGTACGTCATGATGAACAGCTGAAATATTTGTAGCTGCCAAATGTTTCCCTATGAATATCACAACGTACAAGAAGCATTTCTGGATTCTCATTTTTAATCAATTTTAAGCAGCCATTTTTCTTCCCATCATTTTGGGAGCACCATCTGCAGCAGAAGATGTGATATTTTAAATTGGTATATTATTGACATCTAAGATTTTTTTAAGCTTATATATAATCATCAGGTGCCATGCCGGCTGGCATGTGAGGTCATGGCTCTCCACAGCTCTCTGTTCACAATATTATGTATCAAGATCGTTGTTGTTTCCCTGCCGTGCCAGGTTGTCAAACTGTCTAATATTTTCTCCCGTTGTCGCCCTCTGTCTCTGCTGCCTTCAATTTTGCCTGCTGTGACTATGTTCTCCAAACCTGCCTGTCTCATGAAGTGGCAAAAAAATGAAGATTGTCTTTTTCTTATATTATTGATTAAGATCCGTTTCGCATTTGACTCTTTCAATACCTCTACATTAGTTTTTCTGGCAGTCCAGGGTATTCTCAGCATTCTTCTATAGAACCACATCTCTATTGCCTCTAATTTCCCACTTTCCAGTTTTGTTTATTTTCCAAGACTCGTATAGTTATAAAGCAATGCAGAACTTTCTTTCTCACCTCTAATGACAAGGTCATATTACACAATACAATATATATATATATATATATATATATATATATATATATATATATATAGATATATATATAATTATCTAATGATTTACACATAACATTTCTTCAACACAATCACCTTCAATATATCTTACGTAAGGTATCATTACAGATTCATTTTCTCTCAAAGTGGATTAATCCGTTTGCACAGAGAATTTTCTTGTTTTCAGCTTTATAACAGTATTGTTACTGAGTGACATAGCTTTCACGTCTGTGTCATCTTTTTTAGAAATGTTTTAAGAAACGCTAATATTGATGATTTGATTTCATTCTCTCCTATAGCATGATTTTCCCAGATTTGGCAATTAGTAAAGAAATTTCATAACTAGCCTCAAGAGTACGATTAACAGTTGCAGTATGAGCTAAAAACATTGACTTGAATGTAGCTATTTTTTCAAAATTCTTCTTTAAAAGTTTGAAAGTAGTTTAAATCTGATTTGACATAAGAATTATGTTTTGCCTTCAAATCTGCCTCAAGACGACCTCCTTCATTGATTAGTTAGTCAAGCATTGTTGGCAGAACAGACAAAAAGGTGACCTTTGATCGTAGACAGCGGGTATGAAATACAATTTTAAGTATTTCTCTGCATACTGACGAACTTTCTTTTTGGTTGCATTACTTATTTTACTGTGTGGCGGAAAGTAATAAACATAAAATAAATCAAAAACTAAAAATAAACTATGCATTAATGTTAATTTAATTTAATTTTAATATATTAAAATTAATTATTAGTATGCCTTTTGAATAAATAAATTACAAAAATTACTTCTTCTTCTCGTCCAAAGTTTAACATTCCTACACATAAATTTCGGGTTTCTTAATGAATGCTGCTGTATTTGAAAGCTTCGCAGTGCTCCCATACAAATTTCTGTGGATAACCGTCCCTGTGGGCCAGTGTTCCTCCCGTAGCTGGTTTAGTGTAATGCAGTCTGGATATGTTTCGCGGTCTGTGCCGTCTGTCTACATTGACACAGAGGTAATGGAACCAGTCTTAGTCTACTAAAGTGGCTGTTTAGTAACAATAGAGTATTATTATTTACTATTAGGTAAGATACTGATATCTTTGTTATTTTTGCTTTTCGCGTGTGTACTAAATCTTTGTATATTCTTCTTCTTCAGCATTCACTCTCAAACCCTGCTGGATCTCTCTTGTAGCAGGACCATGATCCATTCTAGAATTTCCGCAGGATGTAGTCCAGAGAATGGAAATGCGCTGTGTAGCCGTTTTATTTGCGTCAATGGCCCGACACATCTGTCTTCGGCGAGTATATTCGAATATATGCATTTTTATATGAGTGTAAAGTTTATTTTTTCCTCTCCTGCAAATTCGAGTTTTTGGACTTATTTTCTTATTCACCGAGACCACAGAAAATATACATATGCGACAAATATATACCATTATGTATCAAGGTTCTTCATTAATAATATTTATATTGTATTTGAAAACATTATTAATTTAAGTAAAAAACCTAAATATTACCACCGAAACATACCGAGGTATAATACAATTAGAGTTATCGCTTCTGTAGCGGAAAATCGACATCCGGCCCTAGTGACAATATGGACAATCCATATGAATCTGTTTTGAATCTGTTTTAGCCACAGAAGACGGATGTGTCGGACCATTGGCGCAAATAAAACGGCGACACAACGCATTTCCATTCTCTGGACTACTTCCTGCTGGAAATTTAGAATGGATTATGGTCCTGCCACAAGAGAAATTCAGCGGGAGTTTAAGAATGAACGCTGAAGAAGAAGAAGAAGAAACGTGTTACTATCACACCCTATCCGCTTAAGTGAACGAAAGAAGAAGAAACCCCCTATCCCAAGACTTCTCGGCCATATAAAGGGTTAACGAACGCTTATTTCATATTGAGATTCCAACAATTTTTTTTTTTATACAAGTGTAATGACAATAGGCGGTTAGTTTTTAAACTCTAGACGAGCTATTTTTCGAATTTCCCCTCTGAAAAAACAAATTGCCTTCCTGTGGGGCGTGCGCCCCACGTTGGGAAAAAACGGATCTAACCGTAGTGTGAGCAATTTGTTTTCAAATCTGAAACTATTGATTGTTATAACCTTAGCACTTAGAAGAAAACTATTTTAGATTGTTGTTATTTCTTTACTAAATTTACTTTCTGACTAGTATTACCTATTAATACAATCATTCTCTTTTTCTTTCTGTTGTATTTTTCTACGAAACTTCATTATGCTTCATAAAACCCAGTCTTTACCTGGAGTCGAACAATGGTCTTCACAATTGTGTATTGTGTGATCAATGCTCTCTAACCTTTCGTTCATGCCACCCGCTATCGCTAGGATAACCTTTTCTTTTTTCCTTTTATCTCAAGCTTCTGGAGATTAGCATGATGTAATTTGGAGAAAGTAATGCTCTATGTCATGGCTTACAGCTAGGATGTGATATTTGCGTCTTTTGGCTCGACACATTCGAGCTCAGTATGGCTTCTAGGTCACTTTGACACTCTATGGAATATGACTCTCTCTCTCAACCACATTAATCTGTTCTTGTGATATGCATGCAAGTCCGCAGATAAGGGTTGAGGGGCTAAAATCCCTACATCCCCGAGGAAATCAGATTATGACGTTTAGTACTTGGAATTTAAGCAAAAGACAGGTAAACCCACCATCTACTTTCCCTTTATTTAAGACTATCTATGGCACGACATATATTGCAAGTAAAAATTTCGCCGATCTTTGCTCTTCTTAGAGACCCCGACAATATACTGGTGAAAACTTAATTTTGCTAAAATACCTTTATTTATTGATATGATCTCAATAAATATATAATTATGGAATCTATTGATTTTTCACAATCCGATCTGAATTATGGAATGATGATTTTTCTCAATGTGATCTCAAATGCACCATTTCGGAATTTATTTATTTAAGGAATTTGTTGACATTTATCACCGAACAATTTTCTTACAAGTCGGTGATAAAAGGAAAAAAAAATAAGTTAATAGAGAGTTACATTAAAGAAATAATTTATGTCAGATCAAACTGTTGGAAAAAGTTTATCAACACACCAAATGTCAAAGTCATAAACTATAAGTGAACATTTCGAGAATAAAAATACATATGATGTATGAAATTATTCAAATAAACAAGAAAATAATCAACAAACATATCGTAGGTAGTAACTAAACATATCGCAAAAAAGAGATATAGTAATATAACAGAAATGCGGGCACATGAGAAATAAATAATTTCGTATTTGCAGCTCTGCTGCTCTATTGGTCTATTCATATATCTTTATATTTTATATCGTTTCATGCTGCTTAAGCTCTGTTTTTGTTACTACTTATCTCTCTGCCTCGGTTTCCTTTAACTCCATCATTGTATGCAACGTACTTTCATTTTATTTTAATTCTTTTATCCTATTGTATGATCCTCTGACTTTTGTATTGCGAATATGTGGCCGCATTGTAGTAGTCATGCAGTCATATGGACTATATGGTCAAAAGTGACCAACATTTACACCACAACATAGTTACGGGCTTTCATGTGGTTGAATGCGCATACAAAATCGCATAATATGACTTCTACATGTTGTTTGTCCGTCGAAGTCGACTATGACCATCATAGTTGAACTGGGATCACGATGAAGATGGCTGTGATATATCCGGCTGTGTTTAATAAGTAATATGAGTGCCTGGAATTTATTTTTTACACTATGAACATATGTGGGAGGAGTCGTAATGCATTGAGCATCTTTTACCTTTTTTTGAGCAGCATCGTGTCTGAGCGTGACCTACGACAACTTATTAGACTTCCGCACAGATTTAATTAGGACTTCATTCGCTACGTTTTTGATTTTTGTCGTGGTTGTGGTGATTCACTATTTATATACCTGGAGTAAGTAACCGTGGCTATTTTTAGAAATCGACTCCAAGTATATAAATAGTGACCAACGAAACTACGACAATAATACAAAGAGAGATGAATGAAAGCCTAATTTTTCTGTGCAGAGGTCTTTTTTTATTGACGAACATGGTCTGAGGTACGCTGCAGCTGCTGCTACATACACACCTATGTCCCTCTACTCTGAAAAGGAGGCCTTTTCTCAAAGCATTGTATATCACTAGAGTTCTAATCACTGAAAGTATTCTGGTTATGAAAGAGGGCTTTAAATAAACAAAACTCTTCCACACAAAAATAATACATATAAAACATATGCTTTTTCGTTAGCAATTCATGAAAATTGAAAGAATAAATCAACAGTAAATAACATATTACTAATACATCATTTGTTGGAATTTCTTTTCAATGTAAACACTAAAAGTCAGAATTCTGGCACATGATTGATAAACTCATCTTAGTTGATACATTAACTATGCATTTTTATTGTTCATATTTTAGACTATCTTATTAAGGGATTGTCCATAAATTGTTTCAACAATTAGGAGGATTAGGGGTCTGAAAAAGTTAATTTTTCAAAAAAAGTTGTTTGAAAAATGTCAAAATACTGTTTTCTATACACCAGTTAATTTGAATGTGTAAAATATCTGTAATAATGTAATTAAATGGTATTCCTTTTTAAAAATACTTCTTGTATTAAAACAATGTTATATTTAAATTTTAGACATAGTTAAGCAGGGCGGGAGGGGTAGGTCTCTGTATTCTTGGAAGTTGTTTACAAAGGAGGGGGGAAGGATTAAAAATTAGCAAAGATTTTGTTTATGCAATATGGACAGACCCTATAGCTGATTATTTAATTTTGTTATTCAGCATTCATGCAGTCGATGCCGTATTCTATATTATTTATGTATGTACATAGATAGTTGAATTTCTACTGTGTTAAATATATTATGAAGTATACGGAACAACTACATCCAGTTATGAGGATGGAAATCGGTGCGGTTACTGCCTGATTCTCTCATATGTCTCTCTGAGACACTATTTACTAAGGCAGTTTTGAGGATGAAAGTCGGTGAGGTTACTGCCTGATTCTCTCATATGTCTCTCTGAGACACTATTTACTAAGGCAGTTATTGTGACAGACTACCTGTCCATACTTGGAAAGATTCAAAATGGTGATTTTACTAGTTGATTCCATCTATAGCTTTGTCAAAACATTGAGGTGTTACATGGATCTACTGCCCAGACATGCTGGCGTACGCAGTAATATGAGAAATAGATAGACAGACAGAGAGAGAGAGAGAGAGAGAGAGAGAGTTCAGACCTGCATCTAATGCATCAAGAGACGGGGATGTGACACTGGATAAGGGTGACATGCTCAAACTGATTCTTGAATGCCTGCTTGGTGTGAATATTCCTATTAATGGCACACAGGATGGTATTTGGAGAATGTGGTATTAATCCTGATAGTAGTTGGTAGCTTGGTTGCTGATCCATCGGTTCATGCCATTTGACCCAAAAATTGCTGGGAAGTCTATGGATTTTCGGCCCACCCCGGACCATAGCCAGAGAATAATTATTATACCACCAGGAAGTTAAATTTCACCCTATGCACTGCTCTGAGCCACCGCAGCCAAGATGGGGTTCACTGTGCCATCAATTGACTACTGTTTATGTGAACTTCTTTAATGCTCCATGCATGCAACCAAATGATAAAGTCAAAAGGATTGTCACGTCCTGAATCACTGTGCTTCTATGATGGGCGTCAGCCATAGGAAAAAACAGTGCTGTCAGTTTCCTTCTCTCCCGTGCTGCGCAGTACATCTCCGGCTCCCTCCCAACCACAGAAGGCGCATTCATATATAAAAATAATAAAGCATAAAACACATTGCAACAACAAAATAAAAACACAAGAAGCATAGTTGTATAGATGACGTGCCATGAAGCTTCTTTAAGGAGATAACCAAAATATAACGGCATGTAATCTACTAAGATTTTCTGTTGCATGGGTGGTTTGTCTAGTGGGCTATTGGCGAGACGCACAGACGCAACCGTATGCGTGCGATAGTAGTAGAACTGGATATCTGCAGAGGGAATGAGAATAATGCTTAACCAGGGAGACACGAGCTATCAGAATGCATACCTTTCGTCATGCGCTAGGAGAAACTTAGCACGTATGGATTTATATATATATATATATATATATATATATATACCCATTGCCCTTCAGGGTCGTTGGGATACCACATTGGATGCATCAACACATATGTTCCTCCTGCTGTTTCTTCTCTGATTATTCATTGAAATATTTCAGTGGGTGAAAGGTTTAACGGGTGGCGCCCATCTGACCAGTTAGAAAATATAATCAAACCTATGAATGAGTTTCACGGACTGCAATGATATGGATTCATAATTTTAATCATAACCATAAAAAAATTGTCTGTAAAGTTCTATCTATATTCAGTGAAATACAAGCATATCCCCAAACTGTAGGTAGTATTATTGAGAGCTCTAGTCGTTTCTCTATCTAGCCAATGTGCTAAAGTCTGTTAGTCTTCTGCTCACTACATAGAATACATTATCACCTACTGTATATTACCGTGGCTATGCGCGATATTACTGTTGTTCTCTTGTTCGCCTTGTCGCTAACATCACTTGAAGTATGATTTTAAGCTCCGCTAGATATTTTAAAAATGTATTTAATGTAAAATACTTCAATAAGATCGTTTTCAAGAATTCTTTCCTGTCAAATATTTTCAGTACATCTGTTTGGTTTCATGTCTTTGAAATTATCATAATTCTTTCATATCCGGAACTCACAGACTAGAAATATGGTCGTCGATTATCCGGTTAGTTAACTAACTCCATACATTGCAATGATTTTTATGACATGAAGTATGTGATATCGATGACAATAAAGCATTGCGATCGATAGAATTACATTCACTCTGCACTTTGAACAGTGGCTTGTTTCTTTGATATTCATGAACCAATGCAGAGATCATGCACCAAATCTTCAGTTTTGTGGTACTGCTAGTGAATGACTTATTTGTTTGGGTCTTTTTAACGTCTCTCAATTACATGGTGCGGTAAAAGATAAGCTCGACTCGCAAACCCAGCGCGTTAAACTAGTTGGTTCGAACGCCGACCAACCACATTGTACTAGCAATACGATTGAATGTATTAGTGGTGACTCAACATTAAATAATGCTTGAATAACAATGTTAAGTAAAGTGTAAGATTGTTCAATGATTATTATTATTATATTTTTGCCTATTTCAAGTGTTAGAATGGTGAGTTCAAGCGGTTCAGAGAATACATGTCTAAAATTCGCTGTTGTTATTGTATTAAAGAATTTGTAAAATATTACAGACGTAGGTGGCCCACATAAATTTTTTGCAGATGGCCGCACCAGAATATATCAACCAAAATCTGATAATTCCAAACTTTTGAACGGAAACTGCAATCCATCTCTTTTCGGGTACTATTATTGTTCCCAAAACCGAACACAAGCTTTCGACTTTTCTTCCAGTAATATCTATCTATCTTTAAGAAGGAATAACATATTTGAAAAGTGGTGTTTTGTATTATAATTTCCTCTTGCCGAACCTAAACACCACGATCAATCAACATTCCAAAAAGCTAGGTTCTATTCTAAAGGTTATCGATTTCATGATATAAGCGACACTTTTATTCCGACGCAGCTATTTCTGTTAAACATTGTAATTACATTTTGTATAGTAATACGCGTACATAAGTTTGACTTTAACCAAGACAAGATATTTAAATATCTCGAGCAAGTTATGTTTTATTCTCTAAATTATCGATTTCACGGTATAAACCAGGCATATATCACACATATATACACTTCCTTTCAGAGATTCTAGTAAATATTCTATTTATGTATAGTAATAAATTTACATTCTGTAAGCTGGAAATCGCCTTAGCTGATGTCAGTAAATTTAATATGGAAAAGTAATATCAGTGTTAGAATTAAAAGCAAAATATATAACTCACATGCTCTTTCTATGTTTGTAATAATTGGACACTCACTGCAGACATGGAGAAACTAATACATGCGTTGTAATACAATTTGTATAGACGAATTCAGTTCATTTCCTATGGAGAGCACGTGACAAATGTGCACGGGTATACATAAGAAAAATATAGATGCTTAACGGCAGGGCGTAAATACGTCTTAGGTAAGGGGAGGAGTTCCTCAAAAACGCCATTTTCTCCTATTTGGTAGGCAATAATATTTTTCTTTCGTGATATTTTATATCCTTTTTTGGGGGAAAAATTGTTATCGGAGGGGGGATGGTGGGAGGGGGGGGGGGAAAGAAGGTGAGTTTTCAACCCTCTGTAATTCACTAGATAGTGAACTTCAATAGTACCGTTCTTACTAGGCGTATTATGTTGTGAATGTGTTCTTGATTTGTCGATATCTGTGTATTATTACTTATTACCAACGATTACTAAACCTACATCACACTCTTCCAAGTATCGCCTGTTGGATTTCAGTTTTGCTGCAGAGTAAATATTATGGGTTTTCCATTTGGGCCGGACATATTATGCGAATTCCTGACCAACACGTAACACAACAGATGATGTATGGTGAGCTCAAGAGAAGACGATTGGCCGATAGACAGAAGAAACGTTACAAGGACTCTTTCAAAGTGTCCCTAAAGAGCTTTAGCATCGACACAACATAGTATGTGGCCCAGAATCGCAAGTGTGACGTAGTAACACCAACAAAGGCGCTTGCATCGCCGAGAAATATCAAATCTCAGAGATGCAGAGAAAACGTGATTCCCGAAGGACATAATAACAAAATCACCGACGACCAAATTCTAAAGATACGTGTGGCAACTGTGGCAGGGGATTTTATACCAGGAATGGATTTTTCAGAAACCTCTGCACGCGTTAGACATATGCAATGTGGTCGTATTCTGTCCAGGTAATCAATAAGCTGTATATGTTAAGTACGAAATATGAAGATGGTATTCTGGTCATTTCTGTCATGTTCTTCTTCTATGTGACGTGTCCTTTCCAGAATGTTGTCATCAATATCACTCTGCAAACCTCTTGGTTCTGCGCAAGCTGTTCTGCGTCTTCCAGTATCATATTCAAAAGATATTCGATATTATGCGTCTATCGACATCTAGATGGACCACTTGGCCGTGTGGTTAGAACGCCGTTTTCAGACTTTTGAGGTACATAGTTCAATCCATGGGTGGGACAGGATTTTTTTCTTTCTGAGGTATAATAAAAATTCTTCCTGTTCATTTCGCGGCGTCTGCTATGGCAAAGCGGTCTTTATTTCCACAGCCCATAAAAAGCCACCCTGCACCCCGTCACAGGAAAACATGCAGTAAGGAAAGTTTTTTTTTAATCGACATCTAAGCGGCCTCTTTTTCTATTTCCCGAAACTTTTCCTTCCATGATTAAATTTTACAGCGCATTTTGTCTTTTTACATGTCCTAAATGTGTTGGTTTATATTCTATGATGGTGTTCAGGAATCCGTATTCTTCTGTGTTCAGGTGTTTGCTAATGTTTGTTAAATGATCTCTCCATGATATTCTAAGAATCTTTCCATAACATTTCATTTAAAACGTTGATATGTTCTTATCAGTATGGATATCATCGCTCAAGTAATGATATATAATCTGCATGTTATCCTGTGCGAAAATATATATTAGTACTAATTGTAATTTCCTTTCTTTTTTTGTGCCCTTGTCATACATTTTTTCATCTGTGATCAATTTTGTAAATTTATTTTACTTTCTTTCTCATCTCGGCTGAGCAATCTCTTGTGTTGTTAATGATATTCTCTAGCTATTCTAAGCTGTTAACATATTCTAGTTGTTCATTGTCGTTATGTATTGTTATAGTGATTTCATTTCTGTTTCTATGCATTATTTTGGTCTTTACATTGAAGAAAATATGTTGAGCCTCGCTACGATGTTCTACAGGCACAATGTTTTCTAGTCATGCAGGGTTCAGTGTTATGATGGCAGTGTCATTTTCGTACATAATTGTCATGTCCTAAATTGAGCCCCTCTTCAATTATACACAAATTCTCGAGACCAACGGAAATTGAACCAGTCCGTTCTGACGGCACTAAATCGCCTGGCAACAAGAGTAAACGGGGTTTTTCCGTGTGTGAAACGTTTCAAGCACGGAAAACCCGTTTAATATTGTTGCCAGGAGATTTGGTGAGTCAGAACGGAATGGTTCAATAACTGTTGGTCTCAAGAATATTTAATTTTTCCTATCGCTTCTTATTTGAATTTACTTCACATATACAGTACTGTGCTTATCAGATCATCTTTTAAAAGTAACACTAAAACAATGTGACTTTTCCGTGATTTTTATTGATCTAATTATGTATACATTGTGTCGATATCAAATGAAAATCACGGGAAAATTCAATTAGCGTCACTTTTGAGGATGAACAAATGAATCCACAGGACTGTATATTTGTCGAAGGACTAGCCTAAATAAACTAACTTGCTCAATTTTTTTCCCGCCATTTATTTTTATATTCTTTGATTTCTGTCTTTTTTTTGGTTACATAAGATGTAATAGGCAATTTTAGAACAGCAAATATAGAGAATTTCTGAAGTATTCAGTGAACTCAAGCGGTGGTTATGTTACATGTCTTGTGCAATTAATAACAACAATATAGTTTTCAAATAGCTTCTTCTCCAAAAGGAAAATGAATCAACGTCGTATCTTGCCAGTGATTAGGTCAATCCAAGTATAAAGAAAACTAGGCTCCATGAATTACATGAAAATACTCAGACCCGCGAAGGCAATCATAAAGTGCTCAGTTGTAGCGAACTACAGCACAAATCTGTTGAAGAAAATTCAGCTGCGGTTGGCTCGTATGGAGCACGATCGATTTTAGAATAAATAAGACGTGTACGTTTACCCATAATTGAGTCACTAATCTTGACTGATCTGGACTTTTTCATTTTCTCATTGGCTGGTGGTATAAAAGTGACCAATGTAAAAAAAAAATACGGATCAATCGAACCAGCTATGAGTTGTGACATCGTCAAGGGTTAAATCACAATTTCTTTCTAAAGTCGGTCATCCCTGGAGTGAGTGACGTCTAGTATAGTTGCTTTTAATGACTAAGAGATGACTGTCATATATTTCATGCAGTCAACTTCGATGTAGGATTTCAGAAGAACACATCTGAAGACTTGTGTCTTACAGTACATAGATGAAAAGTTTGCCGTAGTATTTCTGAAGTATACAAATACATCACTAAATTACTGTAGAACTCAGCTTATGTGGTCAATAGGAGTGAAAACGAAGGCAGTCTTTCACCTCTCCGTTGGTGAAATGTTTAGCCGTAAACTTGCAACATCGTCCTGAATCTAGAAGCTTGCACTTCTGCACCAGGAGCGGAAGGTAAACCTTCTGATCTTTAACGCGGAAGTGACATACTTCGCACTCACACTTGTTCTTCAAAAGTCGATTACGGGAGTCACGTGACCCAAAGCTACTAGCAGGTGTGCCTGGCTGAAAATCGATGTGGCGATTTTGGGGTAGGTTGGAGCTTGGGAGCTTTGGCGACGTCCCTCGCCAAGCGTTTCTTCTCCAAGAGCTGGAAAAAAAGAAAACAAAGTTAGTCTTTTGTAAAGACTCACATGCATTAATACGTACGAACAAAGTACGCATGCATGCACACAAAAGCACACGCACCACACACAAACACATAAAAACGCAATCACATAGAAATCTTTGCATCCCGACACGAACAAGGACTTGGTATAATCATCAACTCAGAGTGCAGAGCGTTGTACAATGCTATCGCACAAACTCAGGGTGCGCAGATAATCAAGATCATAAAAGCACCTCCTCGTGGTGTACCATGCAAACAGGCTGCTTTGACAAACTCGAACAAAGTAATCTGATTAATGTTTGATGGATCATGTTCGGGCAGTGCAGAACGAAATGGAACAAAAATTGATTGCACATGGCAAACACTATCTCTGAATGGCAACTCTCGGTTGATTCATTTTCCTTTTGCGCTGAAGTTAGCGCATAGGGCAGAGGTCAGATCTCTCCAATTCTGTCTGTCCAAAGTTATTCTGTGCAGTTCTTGAATAGTATGGATATTGATTGTTTTACTTTCTCTAAGTATTGTTCTTCTGATTGTTTATTTTGGTCTACCCTTGGCTCCTTTGCCTGTAGGTATCCATTCAAGAGATTGGTGGTGTATGTGGTTGATGTCTGCGCGTAGGACATGCCCGATGTAGGACCAACGGCGTTTTCTGATAACATCTGTGATGAAATTTTGATGTCTCTTCTCTGATTTTACCATTAGATTTGAATTCACCCCAATGGGTGTTAGTTATCCTACGAAGACATTTGTTCTCGAAACTCAGTAATTTCGTTCTGAAGATAAGGTGCTTTTCCAACTCTCGGTACACACAGTTAAAACACAGGTAGCTGCTAAGTGTAAGACAGCGGCTGACCTGAGCTGCCAGTCTATGTACAAAATCCATGAGAGTGAGAATACTTAACAAATTCTTCGGAAAAGCTCATTAGATTGAGTACATTTTGAAGGTAGAACGACGGCAGAAGACAGTGATATGTGCAAGTGTAAGGGAGATAAGGCTTCCAGCAGTATGTCAAAGGAAAATAAAATAAAGTAGCAGATATTCACATAATTCTGAAAAATGCGTGTAGATGTTCTGACTTGTACAAGATTATTACTATGTTGGTGATCGAAACCTCAACAAAGTGGGTAAACAAACCCCAACCAATTCTAATGTAGAGTGATTATTATATCTGTACCATGCTTAAGATGAGAAGAAGTTCGATACAACGAGAGTGTGAGCGGCAATGGGTCATCTAATTACACAAGACAAGATCATTGGCAGCAAAACTCCTCGTACGAGATAGACTTAGTCGAGTAAAGACTAAATTTCATTATTACGATTTCATCTGAAACTTCTACCTATGGATATGTTTTAGGCCTGCACAGTCCAAGCGCATAGTTAGTGATAAACATTTATAGATATGATACACACTCGTTGTCAGGCGACATATGGGAAGACTGTAACGGGCTATGGGAGGTTAACTGAATTAAAAGCATGCTGCAACTGGATATGATAGACCTACATTGCGCAAATTAACGGTAGCACAACGAATTTTACGATCTATGGAGGAAATCAAACGAATCCATGTTGATTCATCATCAAGTGCTGTCTCCGCACGAAGGTTGGCTGCAACGGATCTTCAACATCCCCTGTCTCTTGTCGTGGTGGTGTACTCTGCTAGACTGTAACCTGTCCATCGTGTGATGTTACTCTCCCACTTGTATCTCTGCCCACCTCTTTCTCGCTTCCCTTTGATATTACTTTCAAGTAAGGTCTTCAATACGGTGTCTTCAATAATAATCATGTTGATTACACGAACACCATCAGCAGCTTAATACTAATGGATGTTCTGAAGTAGAGATATGAACACACAAACATGTTTGTATAAGAATATTTCTATAGAATTCTAAACTGGGTCTCCGTAGATTACATCTGTGCGGAAAATTCTTAAAATTTAGATAATTATCATTAAAATGAAAGATTTTTAGTAAAATGAATAACAATCATACAAGACCTGAAGATAATTGGTGCAACAATAATATTTTTCTTCATATTCGTTTTCCTTATTAGTTCGTTATCAAACTCTTACACTCGCCGAAGACGGATGTGTCGGGCCATTGGCGCAAATAAAACGGTGACATAACGCATTTCCATTCTCTTGAATACATATGCTCGAAATCTAGTAGGACTGTGATCCTGCTGTAAGGGAGATCCAGCGGGAGTTTGAGAATGAACGCTGAAGAAGAAGAAACTCCTACATATTATCAGTGTGTAGTCCGGAGAACGGAATGCGTTGTGTCATGGTTTACAGTTTAGCTGTGATATTTGTGTTTTCGATCTGACACATCCGACTTCTGCATAGCTACTGCGTCCATTTGGCACTCTGTGGGATGTATTAGTAACTCCATTCCAAAAACTGTTTAGTCGCCTCCTACGACATGAGTGGTAGGTAAGTGTTTTTTTGTGTGCTCCCCTTACGAGACCGACAACAGACGAAAGTAAAGAACAGCAAATATTGTGTCCCGGAACTTAAAACAGTTAAACAATATTAAGTTTAACAGTGGTTTACAAATACTAGAAGTATAAGGCACGACTGAAGACATAATCGACAAGAACATACCAAAAAGGTATTAGACGTAGAATACTAAAGATACAACTAAGCTAAAAAGGAAATACGTAGGAAAATTAATTGGTTATCGCGAATATTTCATGAACGCCGTGACGGGACACAACCTTCTCGAGATATTTTGCATACTGACTGTGTTAATCATCTTGGCTAATCCGATATTCTCATTGGTCACTGCATCATGACCGTGCTCTAGCAAAGACCTGTTTACAGAAAATAAACATCACACGAAAGGCTGTTTTTTGATTATTTCCGATAATTTCATTGGTCGGTAGTGGATTTTTTACGCAACTCCAAGCATATATATAATGATCAACAAAAACAAGACAATAATGAAAAACATAACGAATGATGGCTTGTTTACTTTCTGTACAGAGATCTTTACTGTCGATCGTCTTTCTTCCCGGGTCAAAATAGTTGACGTATGTTCTGGAAGAGAGCAACGAATGCTCTGTCGATGGCAAAAAAAAAATTAAAAAAAAATTGTAGTATATCCTATTCAGGACGTAGCATCAAACCAGCAAGCACTATTTGGCTTTAGCGATTTTCTAGACAATATAAATACGGGTTCTTTCCTAGTAGACGCCAATACACTGTTCAGGTTTTTAATCTTACTCTTTAGATAGTTACTGCATATGAAAATTCCCTATTATTTGTTGCTACATACGATAACAAACATGGTTGATGCTAACTCAAATATGACGGGTTGAGCCTCTCCAGAAATAAGTAAAAATCGGTTTTGTTTCTACAAAGCAGAAAAAATACTACCGGTTGATAATATATGTATAATAATTTCTTCTACGTGCTATACACTGGGGTGGGAGGCTCTCTTGGTGTGTAGCGGGCAGAAATAATGAGCGCGCAGTACAAATGATTGTCGTTTTACTATCTGTGCGTTACGAAAGCAGGGGGAAAATAATCGCGCTCTGCATAAGTACGGGATAGCGTGGAATTGAAAACCAATACACACCGTGTCAAATCTCTATAGAAGTTTAAAAGTTATGCAGAATTTATGTGGACATCAAGAACAACAACCACAGATACCACATTAAACGCCGCTCTCGTTCTTATGCAAGATTACTTGTCCTCATAAAACTTGTTGCATCATTTTTGATTGTGTCCCTTATATATGTTTTTATGTCTCTTTGTACCCTAGTTACGGGTAAACTTCGTTTCCCTAAAGTTTGTTCCGTTTAATATGTGTTGGTCTCTATTAGAACAGTACCTAAATACGTGTAGTAACTTTCCATTGCTTTCGAATGCACAATTGCATTTTTTTCAGGATTTGAACCCTGTACCTTGATCGGCACAGACGCGCTATGTGCTACGCTACCACAGAGTTGGACGTGAGAGAATAAAGAAAATCAAATATTTTATTGATTTTAATTGTGCGGTGTATTTTGTTGTTGTTTTTGTTTTGTTTTTCTTAACTAAGAAGTATGTCTTATGGTAAAGAACGCTTCTTTCAACGTCGGTTTGTCCAATTTGGTTATATCAGAACTTAATACAGTAACCATGACCTCCGGAGATGTTTTGCTATTTTTTATTGTGCTGTGATTTGATGATTTATGGAAGCGGGTATGGTAACCCTACCAACAGGATATGTAAGGCGCGTCCGTCTTTCTTCTAGCCCTCGGGACACCTCAAGCGCAGAGGTGGAGTACCCGCTTATCCCAGAATTGGGTTATGTGAAGTCGCGACAGGCAGATGATAGATATAAGCGGCGAGCAGACTAGTTTTTAAGAACTGGTCACAATTTCAAATGTGCCATGCAAAGAATGTGATTATGCGCACAATGGCTAAGGCAACGTGTCCAGTAGGGGCAATGCCCTAACAGAAAGGCACTGCACCCTACTGGAGTATTAATGCTTAATGCAAATCAAATATCATGTCCACAAACAATAATTCTGTTATCGTAAACAACGGCAAGGGGAGTTCAAGAACTGTCTTGTTCGGCAGGTGCATCGAGATCGTCAGCTGGCTACTGTAGACAGTACAAATAATAAGCATATAGTTATTAGAAGATGGAATATGAGAACACTCATTCAAGATGAAGAACTGGAAAACACCAAGAATTAAATGAAGAGAATGAGCGTTAACATCTTATGATTATGTTAAACGAGACAGATTTGTGCGGGTGAAAATACTAATACTATTAGTGTCAAAAATACTTTAGCCTTCTTATGATGGTATTTAGAAGCCACTCTTCATTTAGTTTCAGTAATTTCAAAATTCAGTGTTCTTTTCACTGTCCATGTTACTCATTTGATCGTTCTGTAGCACTTTATTCTTATACTGTAGCACTATCTTTATTCTTCTGGATATTGTCTTGTTTAAGGTTCAAGTCACGCATCCATATGTTACCACTGGGAAAACACATGATCTTAAATGGGTTATTTTAGTGTCATTATTACTAATTTGTCACAACTTTCTCATTTGTGTTAATTTGAGTGTTGCAATTGGCAGTTTTCTTTTAATCTCATCTCAACAATCTATGGAACTGTTTATATTTGCTCCGAGATATTAGAATTTGTTTACACATTCTGGTTCTATATTGTCTATTTTCATTATCGGTTTGATCTTTTTTGTCTCCGTTGTCGCATTTTTTGTTTTCTGTGCGTTTAGATACAGATTTTAGATCTCGCTGTATTTCTTTGTTTTTGTGATTAGCTATTTAAGTCACACAGGACGTGTAGTAAAGAGGGCTGTGTCGTCTGCGTATCTTATTTCTGGAATCTTGTACCTACGAATATTAAAAGAAACTCATTTATATACATGAATGCATACAGAAATCAAACAAAAATGTAAGACGGCGAAAGAAGCCTGGCTGAATGATACGTGCAAAGAACTTGAGGAACAAAGAGAAGACAAGTATTATGCAAACACTTGAATACGTAAACTAACAGGATTTGGAAAGCAATGAATAAATAGTTATTTGAAAAAAAGATGGTATAATAATAATAGACGAAGAGAAAACAATAAACAGATGGTCATAGTATACAAAATAATTGTATGATACTAGCAGCAGATTAGAAACAAATACGCATGACCGATGGGGTGCAAAGGGAACGCAATGCTCTAGGCGGACCCAGGGTTAGCAGATAACCAAGATCCCAAATGTACCTCCACGTGGTGCACCCTGGAAACAGAAATACAGCAGCTCGTGCTGATTCTGGCCAAATCATTTGGGGATCGTGTCCGAGAATGTGGAGGTAGCAGATGGAAAGAGATTTGACTGCACAAGAGACAGACAATATCTCCGACACCACCAGCATCACCACATATAGCAACACTGTCGGCATACAGTGAAGCTAGTCAGTCCAGTCCGAACATTGGAGGGGCGGCCAATGTAAAATGCACGTAAAGGTAAATGCATGGCGAGAGACAAATATGTTTCACACAGAGTACAATGAAACAATGAAAGGGCAGAACAGCGCTAGAGGGCAGCGCGAACTGCAAATAGAAAGTGAAAAGTCCCTAGGAAAGGGAACTACAAGCTCCGTCAGCTCGAGACGGGCTTCTAGTTAACAGAGTTCATAACAGGCAGAGACCCAGACCCATCCATCGGTGTTTGGTAAAGCAAAAGACCTAACCCAACTCTAATGTCGAGCCTTCCTAAACCGGAAATATGCTTGCAAAGAGAAAGGGTTCTGTACCCGATGGGTGTAGGCAAGAAAGGGACAACGATGGCAGTCCTGGCCCAACTCTACTGTCAAGGTTTCCTATACCGGAAGTAACTTGCAGAGAGAAAGGGTTCTGTACTCGATTCGCTCAGGCACAAAAGGGACAACGATTTAGCCCTGGCCCAACTCTACTGTCAGGTTTTCCTACACCGGAAATACACTTGAAGAGAGAAAGGGTTCAGTACCTGATGGGCTCAGGCGCTATTGGGACAAGGACGCTCAGCTCGAGAACGCCTTGCTCTCAAACGCGTGGTGTGAGACTCGACTTGGACAAGGGGTACACTATGTCGGTGAATGACACCTCGGCTAAGAGGGCGAAAGAGCCAGGGTCCAACTCCTCTGTTGAGTTCTTCCCCTTAAGGAACCAGGCTCATGGATGAGAAACGGTTCAGTACCCAATGGGCACAGGCACAGCACGTCCAATTACACGAGGCAAGTTCATAGACAGTGGAACACCTCGTTCGAGTGAGACGAGAGCTAGAAAGTCTGGGCGAAGAGTCTTCACTACGCGTGCCTGGAGGCAGATATAGAGGCTGTCACAGGCTAAGGGTAGCCCACCCGAATTGTCAAGGCATGCCGAAATCGGATGTGCTAGGCCTACAAGGCGCATAACGGTGGCACAACGTAATCACGCTCCCGGCGGAAATCGCACGGATATCCGTGATGGTTACAATGGAGCGAACGAAAAACAAACAAACAAAAACAAGCATGACCGATGTGAGGGGCCGTCAATATTAAAAGCATAAGTAGAGGAAGCAATACAACATATAAAGAAAATAAACCTACAGGGCCAGATAACATCTCCATTGAAGAAATTAAAGCTGTTGGTGAAGTGTGTATAGTAGTGATCTCAAAATGTCTGAATGACGTCTACAACAGTGAATATATGCCTGAAGACCTCTTGAAATCTAACTTAATAACTCTGCCAAAGCAACCTAGTGCCATAGAGTGTGGAGAACATCGCGCTATTAGTTTATTGAACCATCAGTCAAAAATAATGATGCGGTTTGTAATGAAGAGATTTAGGAGTAAAATCAAACCAGAAACTGGAGATGAGCAATGTGAATTTGTAGAAGGCAGTGGCACAAACAATGCCATATACATCTCGAGAACATTAATATAAAGAATGAAAAAAGTAAACAGAGATCTTTTGTGACTATACTAAGGCATTTAATAAGGTGAAACATGAAGAAATAATTGGAATATTGAAGAATTTAAAATTGATGGTAAAGATATAAGAATAATAATTAACATATATTGGTAACATAGAGAAACCATAAGAATCGATAACCACACGGGAGAATTTCAACACATCAAACATGGGGCTAGACAAGGTTGTGTGCTGTCATTCGATATGTTGAATGTATACAGTGAAATAATAATGAGATCCATTCAAGATATGCCAGGAATATCAGTTTTTTTGGGGGGAGGGGGCTATATTATAAAAAAAACATACGATACGTGATGATACAGTTCTGATAGCTGAAAATGAATCACAGTTGCAAGAAATGATGAATATTATTGTAAAAGAAAGTCAAAACAAAGGGCTTAGTCTGAATGGCAGAAAAGCCGATGAAGTAATGGTAATTTCAAAGTATAAATGTTCTCCAGAATGTAACATCAAAGTAGATTGGATCAGTCTGCAAGACAACATATTCAAATATTTACGTACATTAATAACATCACATGGAAGATGTATTCAATAAATCAAATGTAGAATTTCCCAGGCATAAGCAACATTTCACAAGAAGAAGACACTTTTATGTAATATAAATATGTCAATCGAGGTGAGAAAGAGTCTTCTTAGAAGTTATATAGGACAAATTATGATATATGGAAGGGAATCTTGGACACTCAGTAGAACAGTGAAAAATTATATTGAGGCAACAGAGATGCGGTTTTATGGAAGAGTATCAAGAACTTCGTGGACAGATAAATGCGTAATAAAGATATCTTGAAAAATGTTAATTCAAAAAGAGAGCTGCTTACCCACATCAGAAAAAGAAAGTCCGCATTTTTTTAAAAGACACATTATGAGAAGAGGAGATGGAGCACATTGTAATAACAGGCAAGTTGAAGAGCAAGAGAAGAGATGGAGCACATTGTAACAACAGGCAAGTTGAAGAGCAAGAGAAGAGATGGAGCACATTGTAACAACAGGCAAGTTGAAGAGCAAGAGAAGAGATGGAGCACATTGTAACAACAGGCAAGTTGAAGAGCAAGAGAAGAGATGGAGCACATTGTAACAACAGGCAAGTTGAAGAGCAAGAGAAGAGATGGAGCACATCGTAACAACAGGCAAGTTGAAGAGCAAGATGGGTAGGGGAAGACCAAGAGAGAAGCTTGACAAACTAGCATTGTGGCATGGGAGGACATCGGTATTGCAAATGATTGACGGCACACGAAACAGAAAGCCGTAGAACGACATGATAACCAACACCACACGGCATGGACCATTAGAAGAAGGTTTGATGATTGACTGAAAGAGAACTATGATTAAGAGCCTCAAGGAGTGACGCACAGAGAACAGTCCAGTGAAGCTGTTGGTGCTGTAGTACAATTGTTTTCCACCTTTTTTTTGGGACCGTGAGTCCCTATTTTAGACACATTTTTCTCCTTGAAGAAAAGGTCGCTGACTTTCTTGGCATGTTTCCATGAAATTTTACACTTTATCAATATAAATCTTGTTGTTTATCATCTATATTTTAATTAATTATCATTATGTGCCCCCCCCCATAAAATATATTTCAAAACCTTTCTCCGTAGTTTCACAGCAAGTCTCCGTGATCCTCAGGGGACCATATGACCTACGTTGAGAGCCACTACTGTTGTATAATAACATAATAACAAGGAAGAAAAGTTACGTTAATGTGTGTGGCTCTTTTTAAAGACCCCAGCCCTGGTTGCATCAAAGCGCCGAAACTAAGCAATGGCGAGCTGAGCAGCATTTCCTGTGAAGGGGCCAAAAAATACAAAGAAGTTCGACAACAGAAATGTTTTATGTAAAGGGGTACCTCGGGACTTACCCTGGGCGCCAACATTTCTAGTTTCTAGTATCTGCCCTGATCACTAGTGGCTAATAAGACCAAATACCACGATAGCTTCCAGATTTTAATGATCCAGCATTCCATATTGTTCACATGTTTTCTATGGTAGACATTCTCTGTTGTTATGTTCATAGACTGTTTATAAATATTCGAGTGTTTAGTCTCAGTATCCCTTTTCAGTCTCTCTGTTTAACATTAACCGTGCAGTATTAGATATTGCAGGCATTTTACTTGCTAGAATTGTCAACAATGTGGTCATATTCTTGATAAACTGTGGTAGCAGTAGTTTGTATTCTTGTTCTACACTTGTAATTAGAAATTGCTTGATTCGAACGTTATATGTTACAGTATCAATTATCGAGTTCTATTTAGTTATTAGAAGTTTCTCTGCTAACAAATTAAAAGTTAGAGCAATCCCTGAAGAGGTAAGGAATGTGTGGATTGATTTATTAGACTATCCTTTACATAAGGCCTTCGCTCGAGTAAAGAAAAAAAAGGTTCCTTTAGTTCCATCCCACACAATGCCTGCGCCTTTCTAGACGTACATCAGATGTGCACAGACAAGTGTAAAACCATGGACATCACTGTTTTTATAGTACGGATGCCATAAAGTTTGATATTTGTCTCTCACCCTAAGACTGAGATCAATCACCAGCATGGAGATTTAGGAGAAAAGGACAAAATGTCGCAGTGAATCATGTCCCATAAAATAAATGAAGTCAAAGGAGCAGTTCTACCAAGGACGAACGTTGTACTCGAAGATCAGGTGAGCAAGCTGAAGAGTATTATGAAGATTTGGCAGTTTTGAAATTGACCAGATTAAGCTGGTAAACTATTGATTGAGGAGCGCGGTAGCCTAGTGGATAGTGAGCTTGCTTGCTATCATGTGGTTACAGCGTGCCAGGTTCGAAACCACGTCCGGACATTAAAAAAAGTCCGGGTTGTGATTTCTCACTTGACACGACCACTCCTCCAGTCGACTCAGCTGTAAATGAGTACCTGACGCATGAGTTAGGGAAAGTAAAAAAAAACAGCAAGGAAGGGAATCACCCCACCTAATAGTTGCTGCGGCTTAGTTCATGAAGAGTTATCTTCATCCCCGACGGCAGATGCCATGGGACCTACCTTTACCTTTACCTTTAAGCTGGTAAAAATCTATCACGGAGGTTAATGGAAATAATCTTTACCGAGAAAGGAAAAGCATGATATGAAAATTGAATAATAATAAGAAAAATGATACAAAGCAGAAATATCAGAACTATTTTGGAAAACAGGGAGAAAAAGCAAAAATATTTACACTCTATTAAGTAAGAAAACGATGGATTAGCGACAGCGAAGAATGTATGAGCATGTATCTGGCTGTGACTGTCGGCGTATATAGAAGATCTAACTGCCAAAGGTAAACAGCCCTTCATCTGTTTTTGATTATTGTCTGGCTATTCATTGGACACTATTTTTATAATTGGATTCGCCAGCCACAAATAACCAAGGCCGAACAATTAAACTCAGGACAAATCACAACTGGCTTTCTAGATCATCAGTCAACAGGTAGTGACTGTAGGCCCACAAGCGCGGGTCAGATATGCGTTCAGAGTATCCACGATGAAGACAACGTTCTGGAAAGATTATGTCAATTGATATACATTTTAAGTAAGAAGAGGAAAAAAAATCAATATTAGCACAATTTTGAGAAAACAGGGGAAAAACACAGAAATATGAACGCTTATTTGAGAAAACAGAGAGAACAAACAGAAATATGAGTACTTGTTTTAGAAAACAGTAAGGACAATCAGAGATATGAGCATTTCATTGTGAAAACAGTAATAACAAGCAAACATATGAGCACCATTGAGAAGACAGTGAGTGAAAAGCAAAAATGCGAAAACCTTTGAGAAAACTTAAGAAAGAAAATAAATAGGAACACTTCATTGAGAAAACATCGAGAACAAACAGAAATATATTCAATTAATTGACAAAATAGGCGTTATATCCTCCACGTTATTCCTTATATTCATGAAAGACAGTGACCATATCCGCTCGCGCAAAGTAAATGTTGCAATGTATGCAGACGATCTGACAATATGGTGATATGGTGCAATGAAGAGAGAGTGGGAACAACAAAAATAAAGTTGCAGGAAAACATGGACAATTTGGTCAAGTGGACAGGCACATTGGTCATGTCTATCAATGTTCACAAATTACATATACCATCTACAGAATTTCCACCAAACCACATAAAATCTCGTTATCAATAAAAGAAAAATCTTGGATAGTAGACGTTCTTTTTCTATGTCGTTCTCCAGTCGAAGTCGGGTATTGATATGGATTTCTTCATCTAGCTCTTCTGGCGTTAATAGATGATATGCGTTAGCTTTATTTTACTTTTACCGTGGTAGCCAGAACCGAGACAGAGCTGTAGGGGTTTGTCCGCCAAAGCTGTGACAGATTGTCAAAGTTTTCTTCTTGGACTTTGGTACAGTTGGCAGTTCTTTAAAATATGTTCAGTGTTTTCTGCTGATTGTCATTAGGAACACGTATTCCATTGCCATTATACATGTGTTGTTTACTCCTCATGCAGAGACCTGCAGTCTGAATTTTGTCCAGCTTCTGGAGATTGGTATTTACTTGCTGTTGCATATGTGCTCAATACATAATTCATGTTGATATTATTGATTGTGCAGATATTTTGTTAAAACTAACTTAATAAGTAAAATGGCGGTATTATCCGTAAATTCCATAATAATTTTATAAAGAAGCAGATATTAATTTGGTCTAAGGAAAAGATAACTCTAAATGTCTTTGAGTGATGTCTTTGTAATTACAAGCCTGATTCAATTGTCCTGTTTCTGTCTGTAATTTGACAGATAAAAATCTTCGCCTAGCATCTCTCGGAAATAAAACTCTGATTGACAGAATACATTGAAGCTGAGATGCAAAAAACCCCCAAAACAGGATATTTTTTGTTCCACGACTGTCAGTGACACCATTTGAAGAAACAGACGGAAGAAAAGTTGATGAAGTATTATTATGGTTTTTTTTGGGAAGACGAAACGGGAATGTGCCAGCTTGTGCTAAGTATAGATTCCTATATCAATAGGTATATTTTTCATTATTGAAATGGTTTCTTACCGACAATATTATTTTTAGCTAGACAAGGCGACAGCTTATTCTAATTGCCATTATTGTTTTGCGCGGCAAGAGAAATACAAACTGGCAACACGTTTTCCAAACTCACATCGTCATAAGACACACGTCTCTGCTTAAAAACATTTACAAAAGCACTAATTGTTTTAGAAATACCACCAAAATGTTTCCTTTATATTACAACGTCACAATCTATCAAATTATAATTTAATATTAGACAATATTATTTAAGAAAATTGAAATCACAGTCACACTTCCTAATTTTCTTTAGTTGTTTTCTGCAACATTTAGTGCTGCCAACTCGTTTTTGTGAAAAGACACTGGCCCCGTGCCAAACATACATGTATAATTAATGTAAAACAATAGGAAAAGGCACTGAAGTTATTTCGAAAAATGTTACAAATATTCACATTGTAATTCATCACTATTATCAGTTAATCGAAATCGGAGGGAGGCGCGACTTCTCAGATCAGTAAGCAATAATAGTCAATATGTACTGACTGCAGCAAAACTAAAATCTAACAGGCAAAACAAGGATCTGGGAAATGACGTTTTACTAATCACTGGAAATACATAGTAACACACACACACACAAATCGACGATTTGATCAAAAGGTCTTTACCAAGAATACATTCACAACTAAATACGACGAGTAAGAACAAAACTATTGACGTTCACACAGCAGAGCTAAATATAGATATAACCCGGAAGAGTAAAACTAGAAGGTCAGAGGTGAAGCAACACAAACAAGAAATAAAATAAAACACAAACAAATATCCTTTAAATAAAACAAACAGAAAATTAATTGATGGGATAACAGGATAACATCCGTAGGATTGACGGGACAGTGAACCTAAACAAAATCGTGCTATATATATATATATATATATATATATATATATATATATATATATATATATATATATATATACACTCGAAAGTGCGTGTTGGGTCCAGTGATCTGAGAAGCATGACTTAATGAATATCATGCGCATTCCAATTGCCCATGCCATTGAAGTAGCCAGTAACAGGAATCCCAGTCTGGCTTTTGATGCTGTACAGATGTTGACATAATCAGTCTACAAGTCTCCTTCCAGTCTCACGTATGTACGTAATGGTGCAACGCTTGCAGATAATGGCGCAGATGATGCTACGGTATACACATGTGCAATTTTCTTGAATGATGAAGGTGGTTTTCGGGAATGTGACAGAGCGGGTCTGGGTGACATAGGTACAAGAGTAAGCATTTAATATTTCTGCAGCTTATGGTGTTAAAATGTTTAGGAACGTCAGGTTGGGGTGATTTTGAATCAATATGTCTGTGAGGTTCCTGTCGCGTCTGTAAGCAACCAGAAAGGAGTCACAGAACACATCACACTTCTTGGGATCCCACCGAAGAAGAGGAAGTTGTCGGAATAGGACATGACGGACAGCAGTGCTATGTGTTGGAAGGTAAGAACAAGTTTGACTCTGTCCGTGGTGGAATACTTCCGAGTGTTCTTGAGGATGTCTTGGCCGGAGAGAGTGCACACTCGAAACAGTTCAGACCTAAGAACCCTGTAAGGATATGGACGACAGTGGAAGAACTCAATTATCTCATGGGTTTCCTTGAAAAAGTCCTCTTTCGCACTATATATATATATACACACACACTCACACCACGGGAGGATAATGTGAGAGAATGAGAGGGAATCATGACAGGCAGAGGAATAAGGAGGTATAGCGGGGAAAGCTATGGGCATCAGTCCGTTTTTAGCTTACGGATGTGCTAAGAGAGAAGATTTGGGTCTTGACAGATATGACAAGGAAGTTCACATGGGAGGTACAGATCTCGGATGTGAACTTGATGGCCGGATGGAAGTTGTCAATGAATCGGATAAAGCGTAACAGATCAGTCTCAAACATGTCCGTGATGCTAATCTCATCATCGGTGTATCTATGTGCACCAATCAAAAGAGCCCATTATATGAATACCATACCTAGTTCACAATATAGCTTATAAAGATGCAGGCATAGCTGGATCACATCTTGATATCTAGGCGCTCGTAGCGACACCACTATTTTGGTCAAAGAAGTGCTCATCAAACTCAGAGTTGATAGTGAGTACACCCCATCGAGGATAGATTCTTGCAACGGAGATGGGGATTAGTTCAGCCAACAGGGGCTCCTAAAATCGAGCAAGACCACAATCTGCCTTAGCAAGAGCAGATGCTGAAGACGGAGGCAACCAGGCAAGTGTCGGACATCAAGGCAGGGACGGTGCTGGGTCCTAATCCTCGAAACGATCAAACTCCAGCTACTGGAAGTTCTTCTAAATGGCATCGAGGAGCCAGGACGCAAGAGGATAGAGCAACTGGCCAAAAAAAAAACACAAAAAAACCATGACAATTAAAAATAATTTATTGGAATGCCGAAGGTATCAACAACAAAAACGCGAAACTGGAATACATCTTAAATGAAGAGCACGTAAATGTATGCTGCTTGCAAGTATCCATCTTAACAAAGAATGTAGCTGTCAAAATAAGAGGCTTCCAATGCTATCGATCAGACCAAAAAGACAGGCCCAAAGGTGGAATACTGACGATGGTTAAGAAAAATACCAGTGCATGCCAGTTAGAAACATATATGAAAGGTGCGGACTATCAGATACACCACCTCAAGACAGAAAGTACAGAATTAATCTTCTCCTCAAATAATATTGTCCGAATGACCGCTCATTAGCACTCCCGACACAATATCAGTTCAAGGAAAACTAATTGTTTGCGGAGATTTCAATAGCCAATGGTAAAGTTGGGGCTATGATCACATGGACAGGAGAGGTGAGGAAATAGAAAACTGGCGGGATGAACATGAACGTATCCTGATCAATCTACCAACTGAGCCTCCTTCCTTCTACTCCTGATCATGGCATACTACCTCTATACCAGTTTGGCATTCCACTCACCAAATTTAGAGTGGGACATCAATCGTGTTGTTAGAAAACAGATCGGAGGCAGTTACCATCGACCAGTCTTTCTGACTGTAGATAGTGAATATATTAAAGATAGCATCACTCTCTCAAGTGGAACTACAAGAAGGCAAACAGAACAATGTATCGACACGGCACCAGTGTACTAGTTAGAGACCTAGCTACAGACACAGATATAAATAATGTAGTCAATTAATTCAGTAGATGAGTATTACAGGCTGCTCGTAAAACCATCTCTAGAGGAGCACGTAAACACTGAAAACCTTATTGTAGTAGTGGAACAGAGATACTGCAAAGTGAAGTGGAAACAACTTCGACAGTAGTCAGAAACAAGATCATGTCAAGAGAACCACAATATTATCAACAAGCTAAGGCCAAATTTCAAAGAGTTACGTTACAAGCCAGTCGGAGCAGCTGGAAATAGAAAACAGAATCGCCGAAACTGTGAAAATTGGTAAAACAACTAAATGACGAGGGTAATGGGAGAAATCGAAAGGTCAGATTACAAAAAGATGGAAACATCCTCATAGGAAATTAGGCAGCTGACAACTTTACAGACTCATTTGCATAAGAAAACAACATCAAATTAGACCAGAGAAACAACAGGAAATTCGCGAGAAAACATTGAACAAGATGAAAAAATATGAAGTCATGGAGTCACCATTCATAATCAGAGAACTGGAGCATGCATCATCTAAATTGAAATGAAGAACTCCTGGCACTGGTGGAGTGTCCAATGAAATGATACACAATCTGGGAATTACAGCAAAAATAAAGCTGCTGCAGATCATGAGTATATGTTGGACCACAAGCAAAGTTCCACAGACCTGGAGAGAAGCAATCATAATACCAATCCTTACATCAGGAAAAGACAGCAGCACAGCCTCCAACTACAGACTAATCAGTCTCATAAGCTGTCTATGCAAAACTATTGAGAATATTATCAACCACAAACTTCACTGTACCTTGAGAGAAAAAAACCTTGTATCGTAAAAAGCAGGCTTCTGGCAATGCTATGCTACCGAAGATCAGACAATCTACCTTTCTTAAGAGATACAGGATGCATTTCAAGATTTTAAAACTGGTCCTTGCAGCCTCGATAGACCAGATGAAAACTTTTGACAAGGTTTGGAAAGGATGACTTTTAAAGACATTGAGAAATTGCAGAGTGAATGATGGGATGTATAAATGGATAAAATAATACATATATAACAGAAGAGCTAGAGTACAACTAGATGGTTAAACAAGCAAGAATGTCCTACTACGTCATGGAGTACCACAGGGAGGGGTATTGTTCCCCACGCTGCTCTTGGTCTACATCAATGATCTGGTGGCTGAGCTACCACATAATACAAGAGTGACAATGTATGCTGATGTCTTGGTAATACGGTGTACGGAAGAACATGCGACACTGGCTACCAAACAGGTAGAGAGAGAGAGAGAGAGAGAGAGAGAGAGAGAGCTATGGATGTCTTAACCACATGGGCAAACAGATGATGTGTTGTGTCAGCTTCAATACTGATAGATGTAGCACTACTCTCTTACAATGTCAAAGTTGCCTAACGGTGGGAGTCTCTGCCAGGGAGATATTGAGACTTATGAGACGGATGAAGTGAGGATGTGCGATACTACTCTGAGTGTCCAGACGTAACGATCTACGGCCCGGGATGCACCGAAAATAGTGTCCAGTTATGCTTTCTGGAAGTATACTGGAAGAATATATTATCCGTGTTGGAGAATTTCTCAGGCGGTTCACTGTCCTGGAAATGAAACCATATTATCAATCGGCGATGGAACTGATGTATACGAGTGTAGCAATCATATGCTCGAAAAAGGGGTACAAACATAAACCCCTTGCAGATAGAAATCTTACTGTCAGAAAAAGAAATAGATAGATAGAAATAGCCAGATCAGGTGGAATGTAGACACATTTTTAGTATTAGAGTGGGTCTGAGATGAAGAGTCAGCAAAGGGAGAAGGGCGGAGAAGGTTACGTTTATGATTGTGTTGAGTACACATGAAGTCATATAGTTGTGTTGAGTACACATGAAGTCATATAGTTGTGTTGAGTACACATGAAGTCATATAGTTGTGTTGAGTACACATGAAGTCATATAGTTGTGTTGAGTACACATGAAGTCATATAGTTGTGTTGAGTACACATGAAGTCATATAGTTGTGTTGAGTACACATGAAGTCATATAGTTGTGTTTAGTACACATGAAGTCATATAGTTGTGTTGAGTACACATGAAGTCATATAGTTGTGTTGAGTACACATGAAGTCATATAGTTGTGTTGAGTACACATGAAGTCATATAGTTGTGTTGAGTACAAATGCAGTCATATAGTTGTGTTGAGTACACATGAAGTCATATAGTTGTGTTGAGTACACATGAAGTCATATAGTGATGAATATTCATATTGACATCTATATGGGCAAAGAGATGTGCTTACCGGTGTCCATCTCTTTTCAAAGCATCTTTGTTTCAGATTACATGAAAATAAATGATCTTGCTCGGAGCAGTTGAGGGTAGAAGAAGAGGAGGAGATTAGAAGAAAGTTAGGATTGATAATATTAAAGACTAGACAACATTAATATTATCTACACTTAATCAAGGAATTGACAACATGGAGAAATGTCGAAGCTTTTGTTCGCTTTTGTGTTGATGTTTCCATAGTGACCTCCCTCCCCCCCTATGACCCTGCAGGGTTATGGGTTTGATAATGATGATATAGTTGTCTGTTAAGAGTGTTAATGAGTCAGATAAGGCTCGGACTGACCATGCACATAGTAAAGTAAAGTAACCCATAGCATTTATTAATGGTAAGGGTGTAAGACGTTATTGATTTCACATTTCAGTGACTCTGCAAATGAGGGCGGTAGCCATCTCCTCTCCCTCGCAATCTTTACTTCCCGGTACCCACTTAAGACTGTGTCGACCCGGGAGCCGTTGTGATCTGAAAAACATTTCCGTCTCAAATGGGGAATGAACCTAGGATCACTCATATGCGAAGCCAGTGCGCTAACCACTGCTCTTCGCGGCTCCCAATGACCATGCATACCGTAAGAGGAAACTAAGGATAGTTTTAAGTATTGGCTACTCCAGGCCAGTGAAAATATCATTCCTAGATGAAACGTCATGAAATCATGTGCATTGCTACACAGCACATACATGTGTGACGTTATAAAATTATGTACATCATTAATTAACAACCCATACATTATGTGATATGATATTTTTTCATCACCGTTCTAGGCAGTGCATTTCTACGGTATCTGAAAAAAAAATAGAACTATTTTGTTATGACTTGACGAGCTGTTGTTATACTTGACTAAACACCATTCAAAGAAGGACATGTCACCTTACGAGCACATGTACAACAATAAACAGCGCATAAATAAGTCTTCTTCTTCTTCTTATCGCCTGCGTTCGTTCTCAAATCCAGCAAGGATGTAGTCCGGAGAACAGAGAGCGCCGAGTCATGATTTACAACACTGCTGCGACACCTGCACATCTAACTTAAAAGCGTGGCTTTTGGTCACTTTGACCCTAATTGGGATGAGACAGCCAACTCTATCCCCATAACTTCCTTAGTCGCCTCTTACGACATGCATGGAAGGTAAATAGTATTGCTATTCTTTACTCCCTTCTCGGGCCTCGTCAACACAAGGGCGGCATAAAGAAGTGACGTCATGTACTCTTGTGTATCACTAAACTGCACAGAAACGTGTGCCGTCACGAGATTCTATCAAACTCCTAACCGCAGTTAATGATCAGACATCACGAACTACGGACATGAAATATTCTTTCAACCGGTGACAGCAAGACATATGTCAATAGTAACAAGACAAAACAAGTTAGAATAATAAGAATTTTGAAAATAGAATAACATATTTACTGTATCAAAACCACTCAGATTGTATATTGTGCAACATTAATGATTAATAATGTTGGGGTTGGACACAGATAACAAGGCACGGATTAGGGGGAAAATGTACTGAGGAAGGGTTGGGGGGAATACCTCGTAACATTTTTAACCTTAATTTAGTGGAAAAAATAAAATGCCATAAACCATCCCCGTCCCTTTGTGATTATTTCCTCTGCTTTCTCTTCACTGAGGATGATTATGATGGAGTTATAGATGATTCTTCTTATTTCTAGAGCTGATAGCTATAGCGAACATCCGGCGTCTTCAGACTGAGTGCTTGCGCTGGCTTATTATTGACCGACAGAAATACTGTCCCCGGGTGATCGCAATTTGTTGGATACTCACGTCATATTCAGGATAGGATTTGATGCTATGAAATAAAAGTGGGTCACGAAAATTAATGAGCATAACGGGTGTCTAAGATCTATGTTATTACTTTTCTTTGACGAATTAATTTCCAAGTAAATATTTATTCATTTATTTACACATCATAGGAATGTACAGCCCGCAACGGTGAAAACACTTCCTAACAGGCGCTAGCGAAGACTTATTTCCACACTGTTGTGTTCCCTAGGAATTACTAGTCATGGATCTCTTGCAACTTTTAATACATTTTTTAAATTTAATGTGCATCGTCAGTACATTATTTCCACCGAAGACGGATGTGTCAGGCTATTGGCGCAAATAAAACGGAAGCACAACGCATTTCAGTTCTCTTGACTACATCCTGCTAAAAATGTAATAGGACCCTGGTCCCGCTACAAGAATTTGAGAACGCGGGAGTTTGAGAATGGACGCTGAAGAAGAAGAACATTATTTATTACTCAGAAATCACTGAAACTCAAAGCTGTACACTGTTTTCAGAAATAAACCTCACAAGATCGCAGAGTTGGCATAAACCTAATTGTATAGATAAAACACTGTGGGATTTCCACAAGAGGAAAGATTCACATAGGTTTGTCATCTACTAAAGGTTTGCTGTTGCATGGTGGTTTCTCTGGTGGATCACCAATGAGATTTTGAGACAATTTACATGCTGCACACTCACTGGTATATTTATTTGTATGTTACCTTGTTTGACTAACAGGCGCTAGTAGTTTATATTAATGAGTATTTACTCTCCTCAGTAACTAACAGAAAGCATCAAAATATATTGGTACAGTTTTGCTTATTCTATAACTTATTTATAAGTTACTTTATAACTATTTTAATGGAAAACTAGAAATTTCGATAACTCAGCTCCCGTAGCATCATTCACATAACACCACTTTTATAAACTCACTCTTATAAGACCATTCTCATAATATCAGTACTTTCATAACTACAATCCTATAACATCATTCTTATAACAACTCTAATATCATTACTCTCATAACTACGCTCCCAAAACATAATTCCTATAACATAACTCCTATGTCAGTACTCTCATAACAAATCTCATAACATTACTCTGATAACATAACGTTCATATCACTACTCTGATAACATCAGTACCATATAACAATGAAAGATAAAAATGAACAGTTAACAATTTTTTCCTGCGATTGTCCCAAACTCTCGTTCTTTCTATATTGTACTCGGGTTACTCCATGTGTACTCCGTCCCTCTCAGTAAATCGGCAATATGTTTGCCGAGAGTACCACTGTAGCAAGAAACTCTATATCTTCAAGCGATAATCCGCAGCAATCTCCGAAAAATTCACGTTATAAAGTCATCGCGAGCGATATTCCAACCAGGGACATCTGCAGCATAAAACGAACGACTTAACCACAACACCATGGAGGTAGTCTGGTACCATAGTTTCTAATGTGTAGTCGTAGTCCAGGAAAATAAATACTTTCTGTCGTACTACCTCGGCTGCAATATCTGCGCATATTCTGTTATATCTCGGCTGTAATATCTGCGCTAGCCTGTTAAGATACTTCTAATATTAGTATATCATTTTATGATTTAGCCGTGCCAATGGCTAACCATTCAACCCTCTTCGTTCACCTCTTGCGACATATGTGATAGTTTATATTATACTTCTCTTTGTTTCCTTAGGGTCACCAATCACACATTTGCAGTTATATTTTTGTCACTCGCACATTGTGACAGAAAGCAAACGTGATGTGCCTGAAGAATAGACCAAGAGAGAAGATGCTAGGCAGCCTGTCACTGTGGCATGACAGAGCATCGATATCTGAAATGATTGTCAATACACGAATCAGGAAGTTGTGGAAAGACATAACAAACGGAACCCGGAATTTACTATAAGAAGTTACCTCTCTGTTGCCCCTCTCTAGCAGCGCCAATGTTAGGAATTTTGTCGCCTTAAGCAAGTTCACCTTGGTTGTGGTGCCACTGAATATTGCTTTAGAATCTTCGGCCCTTAGCGACCTCCCTTGCCTAGTTTCGACGCTCCATCTCTGACGAGTCCATGGCCCCCAAACGTCTATTTTCTTCGCAGTTAACTCCCATCGCAACTCTGTGAACACTGGTTTAGAACACACTATAAATTTGGCTGTCAAACCAAGTCCCTCGTCGATTACACAGTCCTGCAGACTCATCGAGCATCGTCCTTCATAACGTGAAACTATTTGAGATTTTCATTGGCTGTCGACACAAAGTATTGTTTGGCCGGCATACTCGACAATCACCATACAGCTGAACTAGGATGATGGTGAAGATTATTTCTGCCGTGTATCAGGCTGTGACTGCTTGTCTGAAATTTACAACCACACACTGAGCATGTGTGGGAGTATAGTTTGTGGGATGTTGAGTCGCTCTTGTCTTTCTTCTAGCATGTTTTTGTGCAGCCCATCATCTTGTCTGAGGTGCTCTGCAGCTGTTGCACAATTTTTGATTCTGCAACGATATTCGTATCTGTCTTGTGCAAGACTCTCTCATAAATTTGTGTTTATGTTCAAGTGAGTCAATTATTTATTTAAAGAATGTCTTTAAAACGCTTCTTCCATCCTCCGACCTTGCCGGAGCCCGTTTTAAATTCTTCATATAGCAACTGTTTTGACATACGATGACCATTCATGCGCACCATGCGTCATGCCCATCGTATCAATACCTTCAACATTTAGAGGTATTAAATGTGCCTGATCATAAGAACACAGTGTTCCAATGCAGATAACTTTGACAGGGGCGGAGAAACATCAAGTTATATTTAACGGTCATAGTGATCCTTTGGATAGTACACGGGCGTCTTCAAGTGCTACTAGCCCCAAACTCTTCCTCCACCAACTTTCCTTATATCCTGCTCTCATTAGTGGCTTATAACCGATGCCTGCATGCAACAGCAACTACTCCAAAACCGCTTCGGCGTTAAAAATCAGTGAAGGCGGCTAATGGCTCCGTGCTCAGAGCCCCTGAAGTATGGGCCCATGTCCTGCCCGGTATGTAAAGTCTGGATGCAGCGCGGACTGCGCAAATGAGTCCAACTAACACGGACCAATGGACAGAATGACGTCATTCAACTAGTGTTGTAGAGTGTTAAAGAGAACGGCGAGGCAGTAAGTTCTTAGACACACTCAGTCGTCTTGACTCGTTTTGCCAGCAAATGTGAGGCCAAGTGTGCAGGGTCGAGAGAGGCTGACAACATTGCGCAACTCTCCCTCACGTTAATGCAATTTTCATCTCGCGTCATGGCTTTTCATCCTTATGGAGATTTCTCTATGTGGAACTATGCGATGATAAACGTTCAATCGGTGTGTAGAAAAATCTCTTTAAGGATTACTTAAAGAACTTCATCGAACACTGCAGCATTGATTCCAACCTGTGTGAGACTACAGCTCTTGATGTCTCAGAGTGGCACACTCAGATGACCACTGACATCACACAATTTAAAAAGAAAGAACACTGCGGGCAATCTACAAGTGACAGAAACGGAAGGAAAGATCTGAAAACGCACTTACTCGGGACCTTCTGCATGTATGCTCGCACCGCAATAGATTCTATCCTGGCAGGGATCTGACTCGTCGGTCATCTACTAACTCACAGATCTAAACCAAAATAGACAACCACTAATTCCTTTTTTTTCCTCCATCGTTTTTCGTCTTATATGGTTATTGCTTTTCATGCCATGCTCATATTCGCTTGCGAAGGAGGAACAACATTATGATTTCCTTCAAATTTGTGTGTATGCTTTCAGATTTAGAATTTATTAAATACTTCACTTTCTTTTATTTTAACCCTTCAATATATCATAAGTATATTACTAAGGCAGCTTAGGTAGACATGGTTGAGTCTTCTAACGTGTCTGGTGCATGCTGTCCATGTTTCACAGGTATAAAAAAGTGATGATCTTACTGTTGTCTGGTAAACTATGTGTTTGGGAATAGTCGTTATTCCCCCTCTTTCCCATACATTTTTGCGTAGTATTCGTAATGTGGAATAACTTTTGCCATTCAGTTATTTACCTCAGTGTCGATGTTTATATCTTGTGAGAGAGTACTGCCCGGGAAGGTAAAACTATTGGCTGTTTGAATTTCTTTGATTTGTATACGAAGACTGAAATCTGGATAATTTGGTGCGGGTGGATACATGATCGTTATTTTCTTTGTGTTTTGGTGAAGTCAAATTTGTCGCAGGCTTCTGCAGATTGGTTTAGGGTGCCTTGCATACTGCCTGCAGAGTTAGCATACATTCCTCAGTCAAAAACCTGACCTCTAAAATGAGTCCATCCGGTAAACAGGTCACAAAAAATACCTATTGCTTCGGAGAATGGTTAGCTAGTCTCTCGACCCGACACAGAGTATACCCAAAGTAACGAGTTAAAATCATGGAACATGTCAAACAGCGTCACTAATGAGGATGAATAGTGACGAGCCCATATGATTAAATAATTTACGAAGGACTCGGCTCTCCATTCACTCTCAACCTGGATACAAGACACTAAAGTAGAAACAAACATCGAATAATTCACTTGTATTAATGTAAGCAGACTAACATAAACAGACTATTAAAAACCTGAAGTAGATGTGTGAATTTGTGTTCAGGGAGCAGTAATGCTTAGGTTATAGATTTAGAGTTTTAAGATAAATGAGGCATAAATTAGAGTTAATTTGAGTTAGAGTTGAATTGAAACAAATGTGCTTGGCCTAGATCGTTGAGTGAAAACATTATGTAGACCAGACCCATCAAGCCGATTAAAGGCGCGACCTTTGACAGTGCTATAAGACCGCTGTACAGAATTAATTAGGACTTCATTTGCTACGATGTTTTATTATTGCCGTAATTTTCGTTGATCACTGTTTATATACTTATATAGCATAGATATATAGGTTGAGTTTTTGGTCATCGTCGATTACGACGGACGAACATCATACAATAGAGATGTATGCTGGCCACAGGAACCATTTCTTTTAATAGTGAAACGACGAAGAAAATTAGCATGCCTTGTACATGTACGCAGACATGATTCCTTGTCAAAAACAATACTGCATGGAACTGTCGAGGGTAGAAGAAGTAGAGGAGGACAAATAAAAACATGGACATCTAACATGTTTGAAAGGACAAAACAAGATGTTCCTTGCTCATCTGCATCGTTGAAGATAGAAATCGCTGGAAGACTTTGTGTACTGAAGCATCCAATGTTTTACTCCTACGACCCTGGCGGGTTACGAGTTTATAGATATAGATAGATTTATATAATTGGAGCCTCATGCCAAAAATATCCACGGCCAACTAACGAATTGCACGGTAATAATTCAAATAGGCATTTAAGGTCATGTTTACGTTTTCTGTGCACTGATCTTCTGTACAGGAGACGGTCAAGTTAGAGGCATGACCAACTAATATTTAGAATACTATCTTTGAAATAGCTTACTGAGACATACCTGGCAAGTGGTTATAAATATGTAGTTAATGATTTGATATTAGAATAGAGACGTCCAGAAAATATATTAGTAAACTCATCGCGCGTGTGGTAACCGGGGCCTGGACTTCTAAGTACAGGTTACAAAGAATAAGGCCACTATCTTCTTTTCAAGCATGTCGCAGGAGTCGACTAAGAAAAGTTAGGGGTTATGTTGACAACCTGCCATCTTCGAAAAAATCCTCTCCCATCTTGTCTCACTTTCTTACTATTTTCTTCTATAAAATAATTCTTTTGATGTTGAAGAGATGCAGGACAGCGGACATTGCACATTTGTCCTTTTGTGGCGAACTCCTAGGCGACAAGAAATGCTAGATGTGCGATCTCTGCGGATTGATCAATAAATCTGATAGAAGAAAAGTGATGTAGCAGATCCAGAAGTGTGCTTTGTGCTCCTGGTGGGACGTAGCAATGATGGAATGCTGGCGAACTGTAATGCCTCCCTTCGGAGACTAGATTTGAACTCCTAACCCCCCTCCATTACACAACCATGCTGTTGCGACCTTATGTGAGCCTGGTGGTTACATCTGCTACACAACTGAGAGGAAGAACCTGGACTTTTGTCAGAAAAGGTTATGTGATTTTAAGAGCTATCTGCTCACAGCTAAAGTTATTATTTCATTATTATTATTATTGGTCGCGACTCTCCCGCGTTTAGTAATTATATTAGCCAATACTACATCGCTTCTGGCACATGCACAGGTGTTCAATATCTGTCTTGGACTGGCGAAGGGTATGCGTATCAATAGTTCTCTGTAACTTATTTGATGAGATCTTGCTCTGATTTTTCCCTCCTGCTTTTTCGAGAACAATTATCGATTCGCCATATCTTAATCCAAAAGTCTCCTTACATGTTTCATCATTCAAATAGCATTCATAGAGAAAATTCAATTCTCGATTCTTGATAACAACAGAGGTGCTATAGGTACCTCAATGCTCTCGCCGAACCTAAGGTTAGCAGATAGCCAAGTTCCAAAAGTACCTCGTCGTGGTGCATCATGGAAACAGAAATACAGCGGTTCACGATGCTTCTGGCAAACACTTGGGATCGTTTCCGTTCGTCCGTTAATATGGAGACTGCGGATGGAATGAGATATGCCTATAAAACTACAAGTAATACCTGTGTCATCTCTGTGCCAACACATACAGCGTCACTGTCGACACACAGTGAGGCAAGACAATCCGGCTGGAGCATTAGAGGAACGGCCAATGCAATAGTCACGAACAGGGTAGATGCGAAGACAAATAGCGAGAGTCTACAGATAAAATAATGAGTACAATGAGAGGGCTACGTGCAAACGGAACTGGCAAACGTTGAAAGGAAATCGAAACTATAGTGTTTTTTTTCAGCTCGAGAACACGTTTCTAGTCCCCGGTGCTCATACAAATATGAATAGACTCAGACTTGAACAAGGTGTACACGATGTCCATGAATGACACTCGGCTAAGAAGGCGAACTTACCCAGGCCCGACTTTACCGTCGATACTTTCCTATACCGGAACCGTGCTTGCGGATAGAAAATGTTCATTACCTGATGGGCCCATGTACAATACGTCTAATTACAACGAGTAATTGTGACGAGACACTTGCAGCGAACACCACGTGCGAGATTAACGTAGTCAACCCAAGCCTAAAGCCCTGACTACCGTCTCCACTTAGACTTCCACCCATGGAATTGTTTTGGCCTGCAAAGTCCAAGGGCACAGTGGGTGAAAAACTGTTACAGTATAATCTATACACATCCATCGCCTGGCGACAGATATGAAGGCTGTCACAGAATAGGGAAGCCCAATGTCAGAATGCCCGAATTAAAGGTATGATGAAAACAGATGTATTGGGACTTCCGAGGTGCAAATAATGCAGCTATGCTGTAAACTAGCAGCACAACATACTTCATGCTTCCTGGCGGAAATCATGCGAACGTTCGTGTTGGCTATCAGAGCGAACGCAGAAGAAGAAGAAGAAGATCAGGACGCAACATCACTACACTATGGTCATTCTCATAATCAGCTCGCCAACTTATCAGCCATATAAGATGTATGTTCTCAGTCGTGGTTTTGACTTTTTTGGATTTTTTCGGAAAGTGCACACTACCTTCCCTCCCCCTCTATAACTCCCATTTCATAGAAGAAACACATTGTTTTTGTAAATCCATATAGAGAACAGACAGTATACGCCACTGAAGCTAGTTTATCAGTTTTCTCATCACTATGTCACAACACCATTAGTATTAGGCAGCACGGATACTGAACGTATAACTTGGTCAAGTAAGACGACCCACTTTGTAAAACTACTGTGCAAGGAACTGTCGAGAGTGGAAGGAGAAAAAGCAATAAAAGGAAAGTCTGGATTGATAACATCAAGAAATGTTCTGTGCATGATTTTCCTACAGTTGTCCAATGGCAGAAGACAGATATTTGAATGGAATTTTGTACTGCGTCTATAATGTGGCACCCTTACGATCCTGACGAGTTGTGCATCCTATTATTATTATTATTGTTATTATTATTATTATTGTTATTATTATTATTATTATTATTATTATTATTATTATTATTATTGTTATTATTATTATTATTGTTATTATTATTATACCAAACTTCAACAATTATAGCAGTAATAATAAAAGCTGAAGTAAATTTACTTCTGCTTCAGCTTTTTGATAAAATATGATAATCAGCAAAGTCACAGAACAGGTGCTAAACAAAAAAATACATTGAGAGAAACTACAACAAGTAGAGCATAATCAATATCTCGGACACGTAATCATACATGATGGTAGATGTGAAACAGAAGTTGAAAGGAGAATAGGAATCTATAGAAGTACTTTCAATGACATGAGAAAATATTAACATCTAAACAAATTACAAACAAACTAAAAATTAGAATTATAAAATGCTACTTCTATTGCATATTCAAGTATGGCTCAGAAACATGGACAATAACTAGCACACAGAGCTGATGCCAGAATGAGATGTGGATATATAGAAGAAAGAGAAGAAAACGAACAAAGAGGTTTTAACAATACTTTTTAACAATAATTTTTAACAATACTTTTTATAAAAAAGAACTATTGAAGGAAATAAAGATCAAATAGATAAAGTATTTTGGGCATATTAAAGGAATGACACCTTGTTGAAGACCTTACTTGAGGGCAGAGTTGAGGAAAGGCGAGCAAGAGATAATCATAGATACAAATGGGAGAGACATAGCGAAATGGACAGGTTGCAGTCTAGCAGAGTGCATAAAACAAGAGATAGGGGATATTGGAGGTCCGTTAAAGCCAACTTACGTAACGGACATAGCACTTGATGATGATGATAGCATCAAGAAAACAATGAAAGACCATTAATATGTACTAGATCATTTACAATTTGAATTTATACCTTCGTATACAAATGAAACGATAACACGTGCCTCTTGTGAATAAAGACTTCGAATAATGTTGCAATGAAACTAGCAAAGATGAAAGAATTAATTAATCTTGATTAGAAATGCATTCTGGTTTGTTCGTTTTATGTTTTCTTCGAATACCGGGGATTACAAGCATAGGGAAAGTTCATGTATCGTGGAATGAAATACATTTTTTGGAAAGGGGGGGGGGAAGGGGGATTCCCCCAAAGTTTATTGAATGACAAGAAGACTCCAGCTGTCAGTGTTGTGTAAGAAGTACATTCTGAGAAGACAATCCCAACTGTCGTGGTATACAGTACTCTGAGAAGAAGACTCCAGCTGTAAGTGGTTTACAGTACTAAGAGACGAACTCCTACTAGGAGTGGGTAAAAACTCAATTGTTTAGGTGAAGTGATGTTGAGCTTCCAGGTATAGTTTCTACAACTATATACAGGCCTATATATGTGCAACTCCTATCATCACTCCAGGGTATGCTTTCAGGATCCAGATGCTGAAGAAGAAAAAACATGTAGACAGTTGCGCCGAACGACAGACCTAATATTCTAGTTAACTCTTTAAGGATCTTCGTTGGTGCTACGGCGTTGGTACATGTGTTTTAACTCTCTTAAATGTGTCCTTTATATGTATGTGGCGTGGCCTTGACGTGAGAATTGTTGAAATTGCTGCAAGTATGTACAGGGAGGTATTTGGAAGTGGTGGAGAGTAGAGAGCCACCACCGGGCGCCGCAATTAGGTTGCGCCAAAATCATAGATAGTCCTACCCTTAGAGGGTAGTTTTTATTAAAGCTGTCCCGCTGATGACGAATGTGTCGGGCCAATGGCGCAAACAACACGCGACACAACGCATTTCCATTCTCTGGACTACATCCTGCTGGAAATCTAGTAGAAGTATTGTCCTGCTACAAGAGAGATCCAGCGGGAGTTTGAGAATTAACGCCGAAGAAGAAGACTACGGCTGACAGGAATTGAGCCACGTCCGTTTCATCGGCCCCGAATCGCCTTGCAACTTAGGTAAATAGATTTTCTGCACATAACCAACCACATTCGCCCCCGGCGCCATAAACACTAGCCATGCCACGGTGTAAGAAATGAATAACCCATGTCATGAGATCTAGAAAGGGAGACAGATTAGGTAGACAGATTATCGGTTCCTATTTATGCTGCCACACTTAGTCTTCTCTTAGAAGCATTGCTTTGACAAGGAGTTTAGACACATTTTCGTAATAAGAAAGAGGTGAGGGGGGGGGTGGGGGGGGGTTTTACCTAACAAACCCATATACTTTCCTTCTATTCGCGGACCAACTTTTCCATATATTTTTAGTGATCAATTTTTAGTAAAGTCATTAAGGAAGGAAGGAATTAGTACTAAAGTCATACCCTGATTTCCCTGGAAAAGAGAGGGAGGGAGGGGGGGGGGAGGGGTCCACCCCTACTTCCTGTACATACGGGTTAGCTTTTATTCTTGTTTTTTTTGCTTTATACATACGTTCTCGTACGAGTTCATAGAAGTATTTCATAGAACATTCTCACATATGGCCTAGCGACAGTACCGAAATGACTGGATATAAAACAAAATTAACGCTGGTTCCAAATGAAAGTGTAAAACATAACATACTCTCCCCAAGCCTGGGTACATGATAGTTTCTGTTAAAGATGACAAGTTTGAAAGTTGGTGTGTGATAATCATGAACGTTCTAGAAACTGCAATTATGCAGGTAGTGTGCACATTAACCTCGATGGACTCACGATAAAATATCCCATACAATTAGATTCTTATTGCAGCAAACAAACATGGAGATCCTGGGCGGGTCGTAAGGTACTGCTAATGACTACAATAAAACTAGCTACATTGTTTACATTTCCAATGTTTACAGTAGTGTTATTGTGGATACGGTAGAGGTATTCCGAGAGGAAGGCAGTATTAACAGAATAATCTTTATGCATCAACATTTTAGCTACATTGCTTAAACCAGTGGTTCTCCACACTTTCTGTCCAGTGACCCCTATTATGGGACAGAATTCTACCCGTCGTCCCCCTAATGTCAAAGAAGAATAGATCATCATGTTTCTTTCCCGTTTTCTACTCTTATCCATAACAATATAGCTGGTAATCCATTAAATAATGATTTTTCTGTGCCCTCCCATTTCCGGACGGGCTTATTACTACCCTTATTAATTTTTTTCTCTATGGCTTCCCTAGCAAATCTCCGAGGCTCATAGGGGAACCACGTGGACTACGTGTGTGTCATGTGACGAATTTCTTCCAGAACGTTGTCTTCCCAATGAACTCTCAGAACCTCTCTCTGTCTTGGGCGACGTGGTTTGCATTTTCTAGCGATGTTTTCATGTTATCTTTATTGTTGTCAGTCCATCGTCTTCTTGGTCTGCCCTTTCTCCTCTTCCCAGGTACTCTTCCCTCCATTATTTGTCTCTCTAAACAGTTGTGTCTCTTTATATGACCTGGGTCAAAGGGCATGAGCCCATAGACCGCTGGATCAGCAACCAACCTTTATATGACCAAACAGGCGTAGTTTTCTTTCTGTTATTGTGTTTAGTAACCAACACTCTGGAATATTCAGTGTGTTTATAATATCTGAGTTTCTGATTTTATCCTTCCATGATATTCGAAGTATCTTCCTGTAGCATTTCAGCTCGAAGGCGTTGATCTTCTTTGCTGCTGTTTTACTTAAGGTCCATGTTTCACAGCCGTATGTTGCAACCGGAAAAATAAAAATTCGTAACATTAGCACTTTCGTTTCTATTTTGTTGTTTTTCCATATGTTTTTCAGCCGTGTTATTTTGCAATATGCCATTGCCAATCTCTTCCTTATTTCTGCCATGCAGTCTCCTGCACCGTTGATGTTTGCTTCTAGGTATTAAAATTTATCCACACATTCTATCTCGGTATTGTCTATTCTAATTTTTGGTTGTTGTGTTGTTATATCTGTTTGACATGATTTTTGTATTTTGCGTGTTTAAACACAAATTTTGTGCTTCGCCATATTTCTTTGTGTTCTTGATTAGTTGTTCCAATCCCTTTATATCATTTGAAAGAAGCACTGTGTCGTCTCCGTAGCATAGTTCCGGGATTAGGAATCCACCGATGTTTAAAGCGTGGTAGTCAGCGTTGTGTATGTTTTCTCTCATGTTCCTCATTATACTTTCTGCATAGATGTTGAACAGGTATGGGGAAAGTGTGCATCCATGCCTTAGTCCACGCTGTACCTAAAACCACTCTGAGAGATCGTCCTCTAACTACACTGCAGCCTTTTGATCTTGGTAAAGTTCCTCTATTAGATGAATCAGATGTCTTGGGAAACCCATGCTGTTCATTATCTCCCATAGTTGCTGGTGTTGGACGGAGTCGAACGCTTTTGAGTAATCTATGAAACATATGTGCAGGTCAGTTGAAAATTCCCTACACTTTTCTATGATCAATCTTTGTTCGATTAATCCATTGGAAATTTCTAGGCACAATATTCCCGTAGGTTGCCATTACTTTCGGGAAGGAACAACCGTTAATCGAGCACCGTAACGAGAACACATTCGTTCTAGTCGGCCATTGTGGCGGACTACGTGCAGAACAATAATTCAAACTTTTAACAAACAAATCAATTAGCTAACAAAGAAACAATTCATCCAACTAATTAATCAATAAGAAAACCAAATAATCCACAATAAACTAGCCAGCAAGCTAAGAAAATAATAAATCATTTTCGGAATTTCCGGCAAGACAATTACACATGAAATCAATGAACAAAAAGGCATATCGATCAACATACTGAACAGGCATGCACACCAATCAACCTAGTGAACAGGTAAACACACCAATCAATCTACTGAACAAATATGCACATCAATCAACCTAGGCACACCAATCAACTTAGACACATCAATCAACCTATGCACATCAATCAACCTACTGAACAGATAGGAACATCAATCAACCTAGGCATATCAATCAACCTACTGAACAGATAGGCACATCAATCAACCTATTGCACACATAGGCATATCAATCAATCAACCCACAAAACAGATAGATTCTTGCACTATTACTAAGGGGCTGTTCATAAATTGTAGCAACTATTTTTGACCAATATTTTGCCCCCCCCCCCAATTCCTTGTAAAAACTAACAATAATTCAGGAGGAGGTCCATGAATTATTGACAATTATCCAATCCATAGTTATCCATGTAAAGCGAATTTTAACCCCCTCATCTCCCTCCCCAAATTTATAGGCAGAAATAGTGCGTAAATACTACATTATTTTCCTCCGATGTTTGGAATAACGTTTCAAATTCAGTTAAGTGGTATATGAAACAGTAATGTTGACGTCAACTTCTGTCAACTACTCCCTTGTCCACAACTGTCAAACATTTTCAGACCCTCCTCCAATTGTGATGTAATTTATGGACAGCCCCCCCCCCATTCCTGGCGAGTTGTATCATTATAACTGGTCAACTCTATAGGTGATCGGTTGAGATTTCTGAATGTTGCAACGACGTGGCAGGGTGATGACACAATTGGGGCAAGATGATGACACAATTGACTTGGCAGGGTGAGGACACAATTGACTTGACATGCTCCTGACACAATCGACTTGGTTGAGTGATGACACAATTGACTATGCTGGTTGATGACACAATTGACTTGGCAGTGTGATGACACAATTCACTTGGCAGTGTGATGACACAATTCACTTGGCAGTGTAATCACAATTAACTTGGCAGTGTAAAGACACAATTAACTTGGTGGGGTAAAGATACAATTCACTTGACTGGGTGATGATATAATTAACGTGGCTGGGTGAACACAATTCAATTGACTGGGAGATGCCATAATTAACTTGGCATGGTGATGACACAATTGATTTGATTGGATGATGATATAATTGGCTTGTCTGGGATAGGACACAATTAACCTGGCAAGGTGATGACACAATTAACTTGGCAGGGTAAAGACACAGTTCACGTGACTGGATGATGACACAATTAACTTGGTTAGGTGATGAAACAATTCAATTGACTGAGTGATGATACAATTGAAGTGACTGGGTGATGACACAGTTGACGTGGCTGGGTGATGGCGCAATTGAATTAATAAGGTGATGACACAAGTAACTTGGCAGGGTGATGATACAATGTCGCCTTGGATTTGGTAAATCAGAAGTCTAGCGTAAAGATAAGAGTTTTCGCTAGACAGCAACCAAAAATGGTTGCTCTCTAATGCACATAGTTGATCTGTGACTGAAGAATGGAGATGTACATTATGCCAAGAAACGGTCAATGTCATCTGCAACCCATACGCAATGTACAGAGACATCGACAACCTATACGCAATATGCAGAAACATCTATAGCCCATACGCAATGTGCAGAGACATCTACAGCCCATACGCAATTTGCAGAGACATCTACAACTCATACGCAATGTGCAGAGACATCTACAACTCATACGCAATGTGCAGAGACATCTACAACTCATACGCAATGTGCAGAGACATCAACAACTCATACGCAATGTGCAGAGACATCAACAACTCATAAGTGATGTACTGAGACATCTACAACTCATACGCAATGTGCAGAGACATCTACAACCCATACGCGATGTGCCGTGACATCTATATTCTTGATCTGTTGTGGCGAAATCAGGAACTTACGGTATGTATGATAGTAGAAGTGTTTCTCCATCAACTTAAATGCTGTCAAAAAAAAAGAAATAACAAAAAATACATAACTTGGTAGAAATATAGATTGAAAAGGTTAAGTATTGGAGGAGGAACAGACAATGATGTAAAAAATGTTATTGACTGGTCCGGATTCATTATATGCCTGACATCCCCAACCATTCTGGTACCATCAGCTGCAAACGTCCCAGATGCTACACTTGTCCGTATGTCACACAGACCCGATCCGTCATATTCCCCAAGGCCACCTTCACCATTGAGGATAGTTTTTCATGTGTGTTCCTTAAGGTTTTGTATTTAATCATCTGCAAGCTATCCCCTATGACGTACATAGGTGAGACAGGTAGGAGACTTACTGCCCGATTCCGCGAATACCTGCACTGCATAAAACATAATTTGGGTAATCCTGTCGACATCCACTTCAATGGCACAGACGATCAGGGTGTCTATGATATTCGGGTGACAGCCATTAAGGCCAGCATATCTGACGACCGAAACCGTTTCCTGCATGAGAACTGCTGTATTTATGAAATGTGCACTATTAAACCTTCAGGAATCAAGGCGCGACAGTCATATGAATTATGTCAGGTTGCTCCGTCATTTCTCTGTTTGTCTCATTGTCACTTTTATTTGGGTGCGTTTTTATATATTTCTATTTTTTTTCACATTCCCTGTTTGTGTCACGTCAGACATAATTTGTATCCTTCGGGCCACCATCACAACTCACTAGACATGTGAACGCAATCTTTTTCGTCCCTGCTCGTTTTCTTTGATGTATTCGTGTATGTATCCTTGATAAAGATTTTTTGACGAAATATCGTTTTGTGTGTGTCATTATGTGTGTTTCTAGTTATTAGCAAAACATCATTTACACTGTTTCAAGCTTCACCTAAAAAATGTTATAACGGTAAAACAACTTAAATAAAGAGGTTTAAAAAATAAATAAAAATTGAAATAACAGAAAATGAAATCAAATATAACACTACAAATCCTGGTTACTACAAAACAAATAGACGGTTATCTCTGAGCAACACCGACAACAGTTAAAGATAAACTACAAACTTTCATAAGTGGACGACTGTGTTAATGGATGGTTTGAAATTGTATGATACAGTCATGACACCAAGATAATACTCACGTGGGAGACATGTTATGAAGTTCTATTGGTTAACGACAGACACACTAACACTGTCAGATGATTACGTGAAATAATGCACCCGACAGTGACAGTGTGTCAGTCGTTATCCAGTAGAACTTCATAACCTGTCTCCCACATGAGTATTAGTTTCATACAGTTCTACTAGCAGTACTACCTTTTATTGATTATCATGACATCAAGGAGAATCTCGCAGAAATACGTGAATTAAAACATAGACACCAAAGACACTGGTGCGCGCATGGACACACACTATCACACGTAGTTTAAAATACACCCGCAACATAGTTGGTCAGTGCATACATGAGGATGACCAGCTGGTAGCTGATCCAGTGGTTCGTGGGTTCATGTCATTTGACTCAAAAGGATGACCAGCTGTTTGCCAATCCAGTGGTTCGTGGGATCATGTCCTTTGACTCAAGGATGGCCAGAAGATTGCATTGCTGGACACATATTAAACTGGAATTTTGGGAACGAAAAATGATGACCGAGCAATGCGATGAAAAGAGAACCACTTTCACAAGACATGGATGTAGATACTTCTTCAGTAATTGGGGGAGGGGAGAGCGGCGAATTATCTAAAATAAATAACAAATTAACACAAATTGAGGGCATTCGCTTATTTTCAATGCGTTTTCTCATTCGCTTATTTTTAATGCGTTTCCTCATTTTTGCATCAATTTTTATGATGATCGTTTTGCCGAATATCGTTAAGGGGGCGTGTGGGGTTAAATTTGTACCCACCTTTTAATGTCTGAAGTATTAAAAGTCATGTTCGCATGTCCTAAGGGGTTGGTTGAACGAATCTACACATATTCCTTTATCTACGGCTTGCTATGATAGAGAATGTTGAAAAGTAATAAAAAACTGAAATATGTGTGTTGAAGACATGTATCCCCACCCACGTTTCCCCGTGGGAGCTAAACGCGAATAGACATACACTGGTAGACAAAAATACTCTGATACCTTTATGTACTAAACTGAAAGATAAACTAATGATGCTATACATCTGTTTTTATAAAGAGAAAGAATAGATAATTTCGTTATGGAAGGATTAGAAGAGACACAGTGAAAGCATTTGTTATGACTGTACAAGAGACACAAGTTGCTCTGAAGCTAATGTAAGGACAATGCACTTTATGATGAACTAGGAAAGCTACTACTTATTAAATTACCACCAGAAGCTCTCCGGAAGTAGAGGCACAGGATATGCATATTACGGACGTTAGATATCCGTGTCAGGAAATGGAGAAGAAGGATGATATATATGGACGGTAGTTCATGCCTATATATGACGCATCATAACTTCGTAATTAAGATAGTTCAGTGCAAAATAATTTCTTCAGCAGGGTCATATGTAAAGATCACGTGACATCCAGTGCTTTTCTCTGAATATTGTCATATAGCAATAAAATATAATCACGATAAATGATTTTAAAATTCCAGGAAGTGATGGGGAGAATCATTATGATCGATTACATGAATGCGCATATATATGGAGAGTAACATGATTTGAACTAATCAAGCTGATATTGGTAATAAATATCTGAAACAGGAAGATATTTAATTCCGAGGATGGACGAATTAGCCGAGTTACATTGTAATAAGAATGATGTAACCCAAACAAGGATGGAAGCAGTAATCATTCCATCATTATTTCTGCGAAAGTTTGTGAGAAACAGATTAGTTCTGACATGTGGAATAATATCATCTATTAGTACATAAACATAATTTTTGTGCTAATTGTAAAGGTATAAGATACTATCAGGTGTCATCATAACCCAAACAACTGGATATACATCATAGGTGACCAGTACAAGATATTGTTGGACGATTATGACACTGGATGATATTTACCCGATGGGAAAAAAGAAACAGGGACAATATATGAATAAAGGCAGAAGAGACCATGATGGATTTTACAAAAGTGGAAATCAAATGCAATGAGGATGGGAGCATATCCAAGGATTATATATATATATCACATGCAGTCTGTTACACAACGACTCAAGGGACGTGATTGCAGAAACATGTGAACGAAAGCGATGCAGAATACAGATATTTGTACGAGCCCACTTTCAGTTTCATGTTATCGAATGTATATTCGACAATTGTTATTCGTGTCTTGAGTTGTGCTGATATCTTCCATTATCTTTTCAAGACATAAAAAATGGATGCTGTGATAAAATTTCAGAACAAATCTCTGGAGCTATATCACAGTAAAATAATGTCATCCTTCCAGAGATTATCACTTTAAATATACTATAACTCCAGAGATTGTCGCGAAATAATATCATCAAACCAGAGATTATCGCCTTAAATAATGCTACTATTTCAGAGATTATCTCTTAAATAATAACATCATTATACAGATTATCTCCTGTAATAATATCATTATTCCAGCGACTATCGCCCTTTAATAATATCATAATTTCAAAGATTATCGCTTTAACAATACCCCAACTCCAGAGATGTTAAAATTTGTGATATAAAATTGTATAAAAGCGTTATAAAATATAAAGGGACGTGTGCATCTATGCTGCAGATGTTGCGCTACAGTGGATGAATATGAACAACCGATTCTTCTTCTTCTTCTGCGCTCGTTCTTAAACTCCTGCATATTAGCAGGATGTACTTCGGAGAACGGAATGCGTTGTGTCATGGTTTACAGCATTGCTGCGATATCTGCGCCTTTTGGCTTGACACATCCGACTTCAGCATGGCTTTGGGTCACTGACCCTATATGGGATGGGACAGCCAACTTCATCCCATAACCTCCTTAGTCGTCTTTGACGACATGAGTGGAAGGTAAATAGTGTTGCTATTCTTTGCTCCCCTTTCGGGTCCCCAGTAACACACGGGCGAACCCATTCGATTCCAAGGAAATGACTTTACATGTCAACATAGTCACACAGTCTACAGAAGGCAACGATCGCTTTAGACGTTACGTTGTTAAGATCAGCGTCAAGAGATCTGCTCCTGAGTTAGTTCCTACAGATTTTGTCATATATGGCTACGAAGTGTCACTTATTTTTCCCGAAATCCCATATCCTTAGTTAAAGGAGCAACGTTACCAAGGCGATATGATGACGATATGATTCACATTGATGCCTTCTTTCTATTTACGAATGTATCTGCGATTGGAATATCATTTAAAGATGTAAAACTTAATGCTGTAGAGTGATTTCATGAGTTATATAGACGTCCAAATCGTACACCCATTTCTGAAGATCGAGAAAGCGACAGGTTATACGTAATAGCGCGTCTCCTGATTAATAATGATGGTTTTTTTTTGCGTTATTTAAAGTCAGGAGGAAGGCCACTGTAACATTTCAAAACAATTGCAGAAACACATAATCCACACATTTCATATATGATTGCTTGTAGAATCACATAATCCATATATTTCAGATATTATTACCACCGAAGACGGATGTGTCAGGCCATTGACGCAAATAAAACAACGATACAACGTATTTCAATTCTCTGGACTACATTCTGCTGGAAATCTAACAGGGAGTATGGTCTTGCTACAAGAGAGATCCAGCGGGAGTTTGATAATGAACCCTGAAGAAGAAGGAGATATGAATGCATGAGGAAACACATGATTCACACATTTCACATAAGATTTGTTGCTACCGCATGTTTTTTTGTGGAGAAAATGCCTTGCCCATTTGCACTAATCCCCTCTAGGCCATGCTCTTTTTTAATTAGTAACAAGGAAAACACAACGCGAATACACTTGGGCACAAACAGGACTGCAGGATATGCCAAAATATACTTTAATACACTATCAGATGCATTAGGATCTTCTCTCAGGGTTTTCTGTACGGGTTGATCCTGTTACCTTAACGCATTACCGAGCTAATCGGTAAGGCAGCGGATGAATACGTAAAACAATACAGCTGTAAGAAATTAAGACAAGATATAATAATAATAATAATAATAATAATAATAACAATAAACCTCACAACACTTTAGGGTCGTGTCATTGTGTCATGTTACGTATTCTCACAAGAACGTTGTCAATTTGCGCAAAATTCACTTCAAATTCATATCCCCGGTCATACGGACGAGTATGAACAAAATCACACCTTCATCATTACATGATGTTATCAATTCGATTCCTCCACTTCCCCTGCCCCACATTTTCTTCTTTTCCCCTCAAGTATTCACTCACACTAGCATTTTTGAAAGCGAATCTTGTCTCGTGACATGTTCAAACCACGCAAGCTTAAGCCATTTTGTCAATGTCAACTCTGCGTTCTATCCAGATGCAAACTTGTCTTCGACAAATACATTTATGTTTTGTTCTATCTATTCGCTTAACCCTTTGTTACCTTTCAGCGTCAGGGGTAGAATAGTTTTCTGGAGATGGCCCTCGAGTGTGTTGAGTACAGTGCAGGGTTTACGTATAAGCTAAACAAGCTATAGCTTAGGCCCACCTCCCCTCACTTTATTGGGACCCAACAAATTATATTTGGCACTGACATATAATATCTATACTTATTAAGGGCCCCATATCTCAAATAGCTTAGGGCCTTATCAAGTCTAAATCCGGTGTTAGTTGAGTATATTGTGGAATTTGTCGCCTCTTTTATTTTGGTGGTCCATCGTTTTCGTGGTCGGACTCTATGTCTGACTTCACTGTATCTGTGTAGCATAGCTTGTTACGGTATGCTATCTGATGGTAGTTTTCTGATATTTGTACATAAAAATATGCAGAAACATGAAATATTGCAGATGTGTAGAACGTTTACTCTTCTTGACATCAACATGTTTCTTTATGTTCTAGACTTCAACAGAAAAGGACATATTTAAGTTGCGTGGAAATTTGTACATAAATATTTCAGCAAGATTATCGAAATTAACTCACATTTATATCGGATTATATATAAACACTTTCTATATATTTCATCTGTTGACATTCAACTCAATCAGTAACATGTCCACCAATCAGCCTCAATCTAGTAACCTCTAAACTCTAAGTCATATTCAATTATGAAGTGGCGAGTTGAGTAGTTACTAGATGGAAGCAGAAATATATATAAAATATAATATATATATATATACGGTAATGCTCATCATCATCATTAAGTGCCGTCTCTGCAACGAAGGTTGGCTGCAACGTATCTCCAACATCTCCTGTCTCTTGTCTTGGCGGTGCACTCTGCTAGACTGTAACCTGTCCATCGTGTGATGTTACTCTCCCACTTGTATCTCTGCCTACCTCTTGCTCGCTTCCCTTTGACTTTACCCTCAAGTAAGGTCTTCAATAAGGTGTCATGTCTTTTAATGTGCCCAAAGTATTTTATTTGCCTGATCTTTATTTCTCTTAGTAGTTCTTTCTTCATATAAAGGTCATGCTAGGGCGTCACAAATTGTAATGATTTTCACTGTGTGGTTGACAGAACAAATTCAAGGTTGTTTGATTGTGAATGGTTGTACCTTTCAACAAACGACCTGAAAATGCTTTATTTAAAAAAATTTTCACGCGTCAAAAAAAACTAATATTAATTGTTGCTCATACGAAGATCGTTTTTTTAAATTTAAAAACAAAACCCCATTGACTTTGATATCAGGAGACTTATTGCATGCACAGTTAAGGCTTTTATAGTCTCCGACAAATGTACACGAAAAGAGGTCGAGGTGAGCACAGTCTCCTCAAGTCTATTTTGCTCAGAATATTGCTTAGCTGGTAACATAAAAGGTTCGACGTAATCAAATCATCTTTATATCTGTTAGGCATCGCAATTTACAGTTTGACTACGACAGTTTGTATTTGCATTTTTTTATACATTCAGGGGTAAGTGTATATAGTAATTTAAAATTATCCTAACTCGCAAATAAAAATTGCGCGGAGAGCTTATGTGGCTATGACTGTCTACAATGTAAGACCTACTAGCTAATGGGAAATCAAGCCTTTTTAATGACTCATTTAATTATTACCGTTATTTTCATCTATGATTATACTTTGTGTGACTGGCACTGAAAATTAAAATCGGTACAGTCAAATGAGTCATTTTTAGGGATGCATTTCCAGTTACCCAATTGGTCTTATATTGCCGAAGGTCACAATTTGACCTCCAGGTAGTTTTGTGTCCCGACCACAGCATGTAGAAATAAAATAATATATAATCGAATGACCTATTATAAGAAATTGTACATTCGAGCACTGCTGCGTGTACGAAACCAAGGATCAGTAAACAAGAACTGCGATGATAGAAATATTATGTTTATCTATGAAGATATAGCTCAAATTGTTCGAATGGCGTAGATGATTGACTTCATCGTACTCGGGTTTCCCTTTAAACAAAGCGGCACGTCACCTACAACAAGTACGTCTCATAGCGCACGTAACTGTGTATCCCCAGAAACCTTCGAATAAGTTTGCTTTGTAAACAAGAAGTCACAAGCGAGATTCGAACCCACGATTCTTCAACATAAGTTTAAACCACTACGCCATGACCCTTTATGGAGAAGAGCGAAACAAACTACTGCACATGGACACAGGAACAAACAAAATTACAGACAGATTTGTAATGAGACTTTTGAAATGCAATAAATAAATATAAAATATATCATCTCCGCCGAAGACGGGTTTGTCGGACCAAAGGCGCAAATAAAACGGCGACACAACGAATTTCCATTATCTGGACTACATCGTGCTGTAAATTTAATAGGACCATGGTTTTGCTACAAGAGAGATCCAGTGGGAGTTTGAGAATGATCGCTGAAGAAGGGAATATATATATATATATATATATATATATATATAAAACCAATTTAAAGGGGCATTTTCCAGAAGTTCTTACTAGAAGGATGAATTGACAGAAAAGCGATATGAGTTATACTTCGCTATAATGTTTGTGTATCTTTCAATGAAATTATACGCATTCCTCTCTTTATCTACATTTCAAAGGTGTTTATTCTGTAGAGTTATCTACATCTGCACAAAATCGTATTTATTGTTCTATTGTAGTTATGCAAGATCAATGGAAATACACAAAAATGACTAGCCACTAAAAATGTTCATGAAAATCAATTTATTTCCGAAGGTCAGCAAAAGGTCTGAAAATCAATAGTTCATAAGCGTGTGTAAGAAATTAATCATCATTTTTAGGCCCAAAAAACTATTTCAAGAATATGTAGGCGTGTACTTTTTTTACTTAAAAAAATCAGGAAAGATATAATTTTGTATGTTATCATTATCAGCTGATATCTAACGTTTTCTAGGTATTCTCAAGTATATATGATAACATGGTTTATAAACAAATGTCTAGTATCTGTTTTTTTTCTCATCTCATATTCACTGTATTTGTAATCAACGTTGTAGTCCGATTTTCATTGTTCTCTTTGCAAGTTTCTTACTTCTACTCATTATATTCTCCCTTCTGAGAGTTCACAAATATGTATTACCGGTTATTTACGATATCATATGTCGAATACTACAATTATATATATATATATATATATATATATTACAATTATATATAACTATAATTTGAAATAGTACTCCACACACACTATGTTCCTGCACTTACACAAAGTTGGGTTCAATTGACGTAGATGATTGACTTCATCGTACTAGCATTTCCCTTTACACAAAAATATAGCTCAAACAGGCCCATATTTATGAAACATAAAAGTACTGGGTAAGCCACAAACCCATATTTAAGCAACTTCGAAGTACTACGTAAGCCACATAACCATATTTAAGTAATTTCAAAGTACTGGGTAAGCCACATAACCATATTTAAATAATTTCAAAGTACTGGGTAAGCCACATAACAATATTTAAGTAATTTCAAAGTACTGGGTAAGCCACATAAACATACTCCTGCAGCTAAAGTATGATAGTACCTTTCTCCCTCAAATCAGTAATGGACTGGAGTTTTCTAGGGACACAGAGTCAAGTTTCAAAAATTCGCAGGTATTATTGTAATGCAATGTGTGGGGGGCCCTGGTAACTCACTTGTTAATGAATTGACTTTTTTCAAGTGATCGAAGGTTCAATTTCCAATTCAACCGTAAATATTTTAAAATCACCAACCTAAAGTCGACTCAGCCTAAACAAAGTACGAGATCTTTTGGAAAAATAATGACGGAAGGCTTGATTCTGACCACAGCATCTCTTAGGTATGCAGTTGGTCATAAAAACACGAGATAACGACTCAATGAGGTGGAAATGAAAAACTAAACTGTAATGCAGAAGAATCCTAGAAGGCCCAAATGGCATCCTTTTTAAAGGTCCAACTATCACCGGTCTTGAAGATCAAAATACTGGTCCTGACTGTTCACATATCACATCTCCTGACGTCACAAATATCTAACAGCCAAAATATGGTGTAGATTGACCAGGAAATAAGTCTCTTATTACAGTCTAATTATCAGCGGTTCTAGCAATAAAAATGTCAACAGCCCTGGTGGTCTAATATCACTGCCCCTAATGTTCCAAATGTCATTAGTCCGGATTGCTCAAAACTCACATCTCCTGACGACCAAATATTACCGCTCATGAAAGCATACTATCCACCGATCCTACATTCTTAGGTGGTCCATCTTTGTGCTATGCATACACAATTCTTACAAAGACAATGATTCTGGTAACCACATACACAATTCCTGCAAAGACAATGATTCTGGTAACCACATACACAATTCTTACAACGACTATGCGTATTTTTTTGGGGGATAAAAATGTAAAAGAAATCTTCAACAAAATTCCGGTATCTAAGCTACAAATTTGAAAAAAAGGATTCATTTCATTAAAGCAGTAGACTTGCGTCCCGCAAATGTCTTCTGTGTTTTTAAATAACATGTATAATACATTTTTGTTTAATCAAAAATGTAAGAATTTATTCTTTTGATTATTGCCTTCTTACTGCTTCTCATCAATAAAGAGGCTCCAAAAGAAACTCAATAATTACCCAAGAACATAATTCTGTACATCTGCTCGCTGACCTAATGTACAGTAATTTCACTGTTATTTTTTTATCATGGACGCGGCAACTGAAACGATACCCTTTCAATAACTAACAATTGAAACACTGTGAAATTAGAAGTATATTCACAATCCATCTATTTAAGTCTTCACAAGATAACTTATGTTTTCCTTAATATAAACAACCTAATACGCTTAATACTCATCGCACTGCCTCATTCGAAAAAAACGTATGGAAGATATCTTAACTCTTATGACGGATCACCTAATGTTTGTTTTATTGTACAGTAGCCAATATAGCAAAACATACATTTTCTACCTCTTCATGTTTACTGAATTAGCTCTCTCGTTGCCTATATTGAAAGGATATTGTGAAGAAAGCTGAAACTGTCCCTTCTCTAAGTCTGATGCTTATGCAGTAGTTTTGCTACTTTTCGTATGTTTCCATATCTCTTGGAAATTAAACATAAAATATACTTACTAGGATCACCGCGGAGACTCGGCTATTCCTATTAGTTAAATAACCGCATCTCTCTGTTTGGGTAATATACATGGCTGTAAAACGGCAAAAAGGACAGGATCGGTTCTTTTTATAATTAGAACTGCCAGACAGCATCTAAATCGACAGACAGTATATTGACACCAAAGACTAACTAGAGGGCATAACTAAATACGTTTAGATGCAACAGACTGGGTCAAAGCTCTGACGTCATTAGGAAAGCAACCAATAGTGACAGCTATTATTTTGCTATGGGAGATTTTAAGCAAGTGTTATTCCAAAATAGTCATTTCCCTCCGATTCTAAACAACATCACGGGGGTTGGCTGATGCAACTAACTGATCATTGGTCATTTCGTGTATACTTTCTGTCGGCAGTCAAATCACAACAGTTAATATACATCACAACAGTTAATATATATCACAACAGTTAATATACATCACAATAGTTAATATACATCACAACAGTTAATATATATCACAACAGTTAATATACATCACAACAGTTAATATACATCACAACAGTTAATATACATGTGGTTGGAAAATTGATTTGTATTTGTTTGCTATTCGTCCATCACAAGTGATGATGGCCATTAGCTACACCCACATTTTAAAAATCCCTGATATTTCTTTGTCCATTTGTTCGTTTATTGTTGATAAGCCTTATCATGTCCTCAAAGGTTCTTGGACAGGTTTGCCATGGGATGATCATTTCGATGGCGTTTGAATTTTATTTAGACTGTAAAATAGGCATCGATACTTAAAGGGAGAGCCGAGTCAGTCGATCATGCTGGTATCGCATATCGAGAGTTGACTAGGATATATCTATAAGTGATACATATATTCCTCACTAGTGTTACATACTGACGGACTACTGTTTCGTATTGTATAAAATTAGTCCTGTTACAGCCCTGTTACATTAGCCCTGTTCAGGAAGATGATACTGAAAATGTGGCAATTAGACATCAGATCGGACAATACACCAATACCATCCATTGGGTTCACCCTTGCCTCATATGTTCTATATATATATATATATATATTAGTAACATTTAAACACATTACAAACAAGTTAATAATGATAATAATAAAATGCTACATCTATTCTATATTAATGTATGGATCAGTAACATAGACTCTAAATAAACTATTAGAAGACAGAATTGATGCCTTTGAGATGTGGGTATATAGGAGAATAGGGAGAACATAATGGGAAGAGAAGAAAACAAATAAAGAGGTGCTAATAACGCTTAATATGAAGAAAGAATTACTAAGAGAAATAAAGATCAGGCAAATAAAATATTTTGGACACGACACCTTATTGAAGACCTTACTTGAGAGTAAAGTCAAAGAGAAGCGAGCAAGAGGTAGACAAGGATACAAATGGGAGAGTAACATCACAAGATGGACAGGTTACAGTCTAGCAGAGTGCACCACCAAAGCAAGAGAAAGGGGATGTTGGAGATCTGTTGCAGCCAACCTTCGTTGCGGAGATGGCACTTGATGATAATGATATATATATATATATATATATATATATATATATATATATATATATATATATATATATATATATATATATATATATATATATATATATATGTAAAAGTTAGGTCGATCACGTAATTAGGAATGACAGAATCCTCTCATATTTAGATGACATTCTGGTATACTGTTAGGATTAAGAAAGAAGACACATTTTTCAAGACCTACAAAGTGAATATGATCGTATTGGTTAATGGTGTAATGAATCTGAAACAAAGGTGAACCCAAAGAAAGCAGTTATGACATGGTTCTCAATAATATCAGAAACAGAAAAAATGTATTTTTTTGGTCAGAATATGAGACAGGAAGGTCTCGAGAACAGTTACAACCGGCACGATGAAAATTAGATTGATCGAGCACATAAACAAAGCAACAACAAAAGCCAGGAGGAAGCTAGCTATCCTGAGAAAACTAAGTGGAACCACATGGGGAGCCAGTGGAAATATACTCAGTAAAGTTTACCAGCAAGGCATAAGACCACACCTGGAATACGGTTCAGCTGCGTGGTGTCCTGCATCAAACACCACATTACAAGATCTAGATAAAGTGCAAAACCAGGCACTTAGAATAATGTTGGGAGCAATGAAATCAACACCCATAGCAGAGATGCAGAAAATGGGAAGAATGCAAACACTTGGCGAACGCAGAGACACAAAAGTACTAATTCAAGCAGAAAAGTTTCAGTGTATACCAAGTCATCCAATGAAGGAAAGATTCCAAAATCTAGCAATGGGACGACTGAAAAGGAGCAGCTTTATCCATCAAGCTAAACGACTCCGTAGACAACTTACAGACCTACCTGAAGTTGGCAGCCCCTTAAGGTCTGTACCAGAGCAAACCCCGTGGAGTGAAAGCCATGGAATGCCAATATACATTCAGACCCATGTGAAAGGAATACTAAGCGAGGACGAACAGAACAGTGTGCAGCGAATGACAGTCACCATTTGATCTGGGTTACTAGAGTATGTATTAAATTAAAATTGACCATCATAATCTCCTTCAACTTTACAACAATGCCATACGGTGACATCCTAATTTGTAGATCTTGTGATGACTCAATAATCTGCTTCAATTTTATGGTAATGTGATACGATTACATCCTAATTTGCAGAACTGGTGTGCGTTTAATGTAAAGTTATTTGTGATCGCGAATAATTTATGTTTTAATATTACTTATGTGCTCTTCCTTATTTTACCCTGGGATATAGAGCTCACAATGTGTATATGGTTAGGAAATGATTACACTTTCATAATACTGAAATACTCTCCCTAATTTACCTTGGGATTTAAAGGGGAAAAAAGGTGTTATGTCGTCTTGAAAAAACCGTACTACTACTTGGTCTCTCTTATTCTACCCTGGAGGTAGGTCAATAAACGTATCAGGTCTTGGATAACTGAAGAGCTTCCATAATCATTTGTCTCTGCTCTTCTGCCGTGTGTCATAAATGCCATTCAGAAATAATAGTAGGATAAACTATCCTAAATCAATTATCTTCTCCTCTTCTAATCAATGATATGTTGTTCAAATTTGGTAGCCTACCACACCATTATCACCATCGAATGAAATTTGTGTTCACAGCCTCATAATTCGCCCAAGTGCTATTGAAATTATACATTCGACAAAGTGAAACATTAATAAATTGTACAAATATTAGAAAACTGCAATATTAATAACAGAGACAATATAATTTTCTTTAGATAATAAAAAACTGAAAAACTATAATCCTGGCCCACAGCCCGTGGTATTCCTGACAGATGCAAGGTCAGTGCTTCAAGCTCTCCAGTCTGTAAAACTAGTAGACTTGCAAAAACTACTTAATGAAATGTCTTACCAGTATAGGGTAATCATGCAGTGGATACTCTCTCACTGTGGAATACCAGGAAATGAAAAAGCAGACCAACTGGCTAAGGAAGGTGCTGTCGAAGACCAACCAGATATACCAATCACATACCATCAGAAAAAAACAGATTATCAAGTCAATAAGAAATCCACAAACACCTACACAAGATGACTATCACATTATGAATAGATTAGAACAAGTTGTAATTCTACGCCTCAGAACAGGACACAACCGACTCCGTAGTCACATGTATAAAAAGTTAAAGAATGGCAACACGGCCATGTGCACATGTGGGCAGGTAACACAGAGTACCAAGCATATACTTCAAGATTGTTCTGAGAATGAAACGCTGAGGCAGACATATTGGCCAGAGGAAACAACACTGGAATCAAAACTCTATGGGACACTGTATGAACTACAAAAGACAGTGAGTTTTATTAAGGAGACAGAATTACAGATATAGACATGTTTCAAGTGAACGAAAGAAGAAGAAGAAGATTGATCGAGCACCACAGCGTAAAAAAATACTTGATTATTGTTTTGCCATGTGAAAAGTCCACACGAATCCTGATAAAAGATATTGGAAATAGAGAGTTTTGTGGAGATCCATGCTTGCCCACATCAGTCGGTAAGGTACATGATAATATGTTGTATCGTCAGGGTAATATAACATTTTCAAAAATTGAATATTTTTGGGATCAGGGCAGGAAAAAAAAACAAGTATTTAAAGTGTGTCAGTGAGAACAAAAATGTAAGAACCTCTGTACTAAGGGTTTACTGTTCATGATAGGCAACTGTAATACTGATCTTCTACATGTAGGTGTGTAGACAACGGTTTTCTTCTATTTTAATACAAGAGTATTCTGGGTTTGATAGTTTTTATTCTTTCTAAATTCGTTATCACACTTCTACCGAATAACGGGATTTAGGTCTAGGAGCAGAAATATTTCTATCATAGTTTACAGTATGACTGCGATTTCTACGCATTTCGTAATGATACACTCAACTTGAGTCTGACGTTTGGATCTATGTGACCCTCTATGGGATAGAACATCTAGACCCATCAGATAGTCTACTTAATCGGTACCTCCTATTAATGATACCAGTTATGTGCTCCGTTTTCGGGCCTCGCAAGTCGTGGATTATCCGCTTAACGCACACACACCGATCGGTTTATTTAAAATAATCAGGATTAGGCAGAGGAGTTATGAATTACAAAGTCAAAACCACACAAAAATGCTCAACAAATTAATCTTAAGACGTTGCCATATTGATTGTTGCACGCGGCAAGGATGTGATTAACTTAAGTGCAGAAAATAATACATGATATCACAATAATTGTTGTGGCTATGTATGGCTAGTTTCCTCAAGCCAAACAAGCGCTGTTTTTTTTCCTCGGACACAGGAAGAACGATTAGGTCTTTCTTCCTTACTCCATCCATCCATACCTGTCTATCTACCTAACTACCTACCCAATCCTCATCAGTTAAGCAGCCAACAAACCAACTAACCCAGCCAAACCCAATCTATCCTATCCCATCTTTTACTTTCCATCCATTATTCATCCACCCAATCCATCCATTCATCCATCCATCCATCCGTCCGTCTATCTGTCTATCTATCTGACTATCTGAGTATCTGTCTGCCTGCCTGCCTATCAGCCTACCTGCCTGTCTGTCAGCCTGTCTGTCTGCTTGCCTACTTGTCAGCCTGCCTGTCTGTCAGCCTGTATGTCTGTCTATCTAATATATCAATCTCTATGTGTTACATTTATATTTACAAATGTATATGGATATACAACAGAAATTAGACAGTCAAGAATAAAAGGAACAATGGGATATGCATTGCTCTCTTGAAGTGACAGGATTTGCGGATAAATAAGTACCCTAAGCACCTCCTCATGGTGCATCCTGGAAAGAGATTGCTTTTGGTATCAATGTTAGGGACACTGTCAAGGGCAGTGGTAACCCGAATCTTGTCTTGCCGTCTGATGATCATAACTCTTCTGGCGACAAAACGGAAGGCTGTCATGGACCACAGAATTTCGCCTAAATTAAAAGCATGCCGAAAATAGATGTGCTGGTTAGGAATGCGCAAAATAACTTCTGGGTTATAAGAGAGCGAATAAAAAGACGAAGAATAAGAAGTCAAGAATTATAAATGAAAACCTCTACGAAGTTATTGAATCCCTTGTGTTGAAGGGACCAAGATTAGGATTTACAAATAGCAACAATGTGACCTGACATTCATGTTGTAAAATGTGACTAAGGAAGCTGTGGTCCTGATGGTTTTATGCCACATCTCACCGGGGATAAATATAAATAAACAAAATATCGGAGGATGTCCGACAAAATGGAAGGTGCCGCAGTAACCAGATAAATAAAAGGTAAATCCTAAATAAAATAAACAAGTTACTGTGAATATCTAACTATCCATATAAAACAATAATAAATAAATAATAAAACATAGGCAATGTTTTTTGGTGAGGAAGACATTTTCGCAGTCATCTTGGTTATTAGTATTTTTGTGTTTGTGTTTTCGTAACCGTTATTTGTTTCTTGAGAAAAGTCTGATTGGACCGAGACGTTGATAATTGTCCTTGTTCTATGTTTTATTGTTATTTATAATTGTTTTATATTGATGGATCGGTATTCAAAGTTTATTGCTTACTTTATTTAGAATTTACCTGTCACGGGGGATAAAAGTGATAGTAGAAGTCATGTTGAAGACGGAGAGGCGCATATATCATCAGTAAGTCATAAATAATGCGATAATACGTTCTGTTATCCGGGCAAGAACTTGCTAATTTGCGGGATTATCACGATTCTCTTTCCCAAAAAATATCTTGCAGGAAAAAGTTGAGGGTGAATGAAGAAGAAGAGATCAGAGCATGAATTGATCGTATTAAAGGCTGGTCAGGATTGATATTCTTCACATTCAAACAAAGAACTGATAACAGATAGGCATGGCGAAATTTTTGTGTCGATGTTTCCAGACTGGCATCCCGGAAGGGTTATGTATGTGATGATGATGATGATGAATCTACAGGAGAACAAATGCAGAAGAATAAGAAGATAAAATTTTGTTTTGGTCGTTTTATAGTTATTCATAGGATGGTGTACTGTTCACCTTCTCAGTATGAATTATCTTAAAACCTGGAATGGCGGGATCATGGAAACGGGTCAAGAAATGGACTGAGGAGATGTTCTGAATGTTCATAGATAAGACGAGTGACCGATGTAACAAATGCATGTAAATCTGCAACGTTCAGCAGACAATATGAACATCATGTCAAGAGGGGTTTGGTTAATCAAGAACGACATTAGATATCCAGGGACTGCCAAAGACGGATGTATCGGGCCATTGGCGCAAAACAACACAACTCAATTCCATTATCTGGACTACATACTGCTGGAAATCTAGTAGGACCAGTGTCCTACTATAAGAGAGATCCAGCGGGAGTTTCAGAATGAAAGCTGAAGAAGAAGAAGATAACCAGAGAAGAATCGTGAACTCCCACAGAGTTGGTATAGTCAGTCGCTACACGATGAAGGATATCTTGAGATCTTATGGACTGATGTTTGGATATGCAATGCAGATGCTCTTTTTGTCAACCAACCAACCAACCAACCAACCAACAAACCAATAGGTCGAAAATCGGTAAACTGACCAATCGGCCAATAAATCGACCAACTAATCAACCAACTAATCAACCAACCAGCCAGCGAACCAACTAGCCAGCAAACCAAATACTAAATCAAGATCCCCTAAAGCAGATTTTACTAAGAAAATCACCTATTGGATCGACAGATTTAGTCATGAGAAGGCATGTCTGACTCGTATCCGATTAGCTCCAACTGATACAAATATCTTGTTAACCTTCTGACTATGAGAATGTTTGTAAAGATTCTAACTAAAATCTCTGCTAAGTGTAAACAAGTACAAATGTTTCAAAAATGTATTCAATATATTTCTATAAGAGGTTATCCGGGTTCATTACACTTTCAGAAAGTAATACCATTATGTTTCTGAGTTAGTTTTGATAACCTTCCTGGATTCGAATTGTTTTCAGATTTTCACCTTTTAGCAAATATTTGTTTATTGAATTACCCCCCCCCCCTCCCACATCTATTGCGCGAGTTTCCAACCCGTAGGAAGTGTGTGTGGTGTTGTTGGATGAGAGCTAAGAATGGTTGATTGTGAATCAATTTTAATTTTTTAACCCATATCATAAATTATGAATAGTACTATATGGAGGAAATAAACAAAATCTCATGAAACACTTGGTCACAGAAGAAGAGGAAGAATAGGACGGGGCAAAATCTCATACCTTTTAAATGGCAACTATTAGTGATAAAATTGTGAGTAGTTTTAGGCTTTGTATTTCAAGTCAGAGTGGATTTTTGAAGCTTCCTAATTTGGAGACCAAAACAAGAAACATTCTATATTGAGTAATGAAACAGGGTTGGCATAAATTTGAAAAATACTGCGATCTCTGCCTGAGAGAAATCAGAGAATGTTTTTTGTTCGTTTCATTTGAATGAAGAAGTCAATGGCCTGCTAACAAGATTTATTGTCTGCGCTAGATAATGACAGCGAATCCACAGTGAAGTATGAACTAGAGCTAATTTAATATGTTTGGTGTTTTCTATCTTCTTGAGATTCAAACACAGATTTCACTATTCTCATGTCTTTTAGATTGTCCATGTGTCTGTCTGCTTATTCATATGTCTGTCAGTTAGAATCTATCTTTAATGTCTATTCGACTGTTCATATGTCTGTCTGCTTATTCAAATGTCTGCCAGGACTCGTTAAAGAACTCACTGAAAGTCTTTGAAATAGACCACGATACACGGGAAGAACTTGCACAAAATAGATCTACATGGCGTTCTAAAATAAAAAAGAGCGCATCATCTTGTGAAAAGAGGAGAAGTGCAGCAGCTCAACAGCGGAGAGCAGCTAGAAAGTCATGGATAGACCAAAATCTGTCTACAGTCGTTATTCCATGTCCAAACTGTCCAAGGACATTTACATCTCGAATAAGGCTCATTTGCCATCTACAAACTCATAATAAGGACATAACTCAAATTGAATTTTTAAAAGTAGATGTAACAAATGCTCATCATCACCTGTGATGGACGAACAACAATAAAAAAAACCAACAAAAAAACAATGTCTGCCAGTTAGGAATCTTCAAAGGAAATTTGCATTTTGCAAAATATAATCAGTCAAATACTATGCCTACCGACAAAGTGTCATGCGTCCGACAAATGAAGCCAATAGACGGCGTCACACCTTTTCTCTGTTATCTGAACTAAATCCTACTATAAATCTAGCTGGGGATTTCCTACTACAAGAGAGATCCAGCGGGAGTTTGTGAACAGACGCTTATAAAAGAGAGTATTATGTCGAGCGGCGTAGGTCTTCATGTTTTTCTACAACTCTCTGTCTCTTGTGTTGTCAATACGTTTAGCTGATGATATTCTATCATGCCACGATGAAAACCCGTTCAGCAACGTCTCTCTTAAAAAAAAAAATAAAAGCGATTATTACAAATTAGTGAAGATATTGAGACGACACAGAACGACATAATGAGATAGATGGAATGTCAAACATAATATGTAAATACAGAAATTACCTTTTATCCTAAGTTTCACCCTCTTTCACACTCACTGAGTGACCTCATTTCTCATTCCAACACGCCAATAGACTATCCTTTTTCACTGCCCTAATGGCCTTCATCTGCACATTAAGTAGTATTCTATATTATTCGACTGAAATCACTTTAAACGTCAATCTTAATTAGAATATATACGCCTGGACAATGTCATCTGTGAGATCTGTTAGTTATGTAGAAAATCTTTGATATCAGTAGCTTATCCATTCAATTTCTCTCGCAATGCATCCATATTTATGTGTAATTGTTTTTGTGTTAATAGCGTCTGGGCTTGATCGTCGAATTTTCTCTGGATTTCTGGTAATTATATATTGTATGATTATTTTGGTTAATGCACTTTCAAGTTTAGATTTTGCTCGCTGTTGCCGGTTGTTGAATTGCCGCAATTTACGCTGGTTTTATGGGAGCCGCGTTAGCGCAGTGGTTAGCGCACTGGCTTCGCATATGAGTGGTCCTGGGTTCATTCCCCAGTTGAGGCGGAAATGTTTTCAAGTCGCAACGGCTCCCAGGTCGACCCAGCCTTAAATGGGTACCGGATTAATCCGGGAAGTAAAGACTGCGAGGGAGAGGAGATGGCTACCGCCCTCATTTGCAGAGCCTGTGAAATGTGAGATCGCTAACATCTCACACCCCTACGGCATTAATAAATGCTATGGGTTACTTTACTTTTTTTACGCTGGTTTGATTTGGTTCTGTGTTTTTAGTTTGAGAACAGTCTTCCTAATCATTGAAAAACTTCGATTTTTGTCAATGGAATTATTATTTCAGTTATCAAACATTTTTTGCTAGGGCGATAAATATAATACTGATGTTGTTGTTTCAATTCGTAGGAATTAAGAATGATGGCTCTTATTTTCATGCCACCATGTACAAACGTACCACAAGTTATGTCATCATGACCAAACTTACCACAAGTCATGTCATCATGACCAAACTTACCACAAGTCATGTCACCATGTACAAACTTAACACAAGTCATGTCACTATACAAACTGAACACAAGTCATGTCGCCATGTACAAACTTAAAACAAGTCATGTCACCATGTACAAACATAAAACAAGTCATGTCACTATACAAACTTACCACAAGTCATGTCACCATGTACAAACTTAACACAAGTCATGTCACTATACAAACTGAACACAAGTCATATCACCATGTACAAACTTAAAACAAGTCATGTCACCATATACACACTTAACACAAGTCATGTCACCACATACACACTGAACACAAATCATGTCACCATGTACACACTTAACACAAGCCATGCTGCTGTGTACAAACCAAATACAATTCCTGCTATCATGTACACACTTAACATAAGTCCTGCCACCATCTCGAAACAGTTTTCTGGATTACAGCATGCTAACCAGCAGGAGTTTGAGAACGAACACATACAAAACAGAAGCAAACATTCCACAGTAGTAGAATCTAGATGCTGAATCGCCTAGGTTGCATGGTGCACACACAAAAAACACTTCTTAGAATAATAATAATACCCCTAACCTGTCATGATCGCAGAGGTGCCACACTGGCAAAATTTGCACAAAAAGCCGTCCAAACACCTCTGTCCTCAGCCACTAGGAAGAGTAGAAAACTCATCCCAGATCATGCACTGATGTAATAAATCCAAAATTTTCTTAAACCCCTTTTCTCATTCAACCATCGACTGTTCCTCTTAAAATAGTTTTAGAAAATTGAATTTATTGTCATACCAAACTGCGTCGTGTTACCACTGTTTATTTGCTTTCGGACGAATATATTTGTCATGTGTTCTATGCAATTAACTTTTAAGAAACGTCCGTAGAACTTATATTGAAAAGCCCGAATATTTTTTTCTGTCTGCATTAAGTATCCAGCTTTTACATCCGTATAAAAGTATACTTAGAACTAGCGATCTGAAAAGATTAATCTTTACTGTAATAATAATAATATTACTTTTTCAAATCATATTCAAACTTGCCATGACAGCTATCGCCATCTCGAGTCGTAACTTCATTTTTCGAGTTGAGATACCGCTGTGTATCATTTCAATAAGTAGAATTTTACTCCGTGGCGCCCAACTCCTCTCCGAAACATGACTTATTGGTTAGCAGGAAAAAAAACACAGATGTTATTCTACGTCAATTTTGACCGGAAACTACGTCTGGAAAACAAATCCATGGATCAAAGATCTAGAAAACCATTGAACTTATCACTGTTTTGTCGAGGCTAATAATGTCTTTTAAAAGAGTATATGTGTTTTCAATAATTTAGAGGGCACACAATTTGTGTCTTTCTGTAGCTACAAATTTATACAGTTTAGAAAGGCATTTCTGTTGTTAGAACATGCTAATATGACGCCATTAATAACATTGTGCTTACGTAGACAGTGACGCCACAGCTAGGGTTTTACTAGATTTGGAGTAATTATGGACAGAAAACACTAAACACTGGACACGACACGATATTTCGTCACTCATCCGCATCGTTGAAGATATAAATCACTGGAGGGCTCTGTATGCGGAAGCATTCAATGTGGTATCCCTACAACCTTGAAGGGTTACGGAATTATATGAAGAAGGTTCAAAAGGATTCCGACAAATATGTTCAATGTGATAAATAGTAGAGAGAGGGTAGTCGGTTGATATCATCTTCACTTATTGTTGATGGATAATTCCAAATGTTTTCGCAGTGTTCTACCCAGCAGTGAAGAATTGATCGTTCTCTATAATAAATTGTGTTTTATTTGCATTAAGATAGGGAACAGATCTTGATCAGACTAGGTCATGTAACGTATTAAATGCTTCATAGAAATTTCACCAGATCGTTGATGTCTGCAAATTCTCTGTATCTCGTCTGCTTTTTTTTTACTAGCCACGAATCCCTCATCTCATCATCATCATTAAGTGCCGTCTCCGCAACGAAGGTTGGCTGCAACGTACCTCCAACATCTCCTGTCTCTTGTCTTGGTGGTGCACTCTGCTAGACTGTAACCTGTACATCGTGGGATGTTACTCTCCCACTTATTTCCCTGCCTACCTCTTGTTCGCTTCCCTTTGACTTTACCCTCAAGTAAGGTTTTCAATAAGGTGTCATGTCTTTTAATGTGTCCAAAGTATTTTATTTGCCTGATCTTTATATCTCTTAGTAGTTCTTTCTTCATATCAAGTGTTTTTAGCACCTCTTTATTTGTTTTCTTCTCTTTCCATGATGTTCTCCCTATTCTTCTATATACCCACATCTCAAAGTCATCAATTTTGTCTTCTAATTGTTTATTTAGTGTCCATGTAATCCCTCATCTAGCATAGTTTATTGTGAATTATGCCTCGTTTACAGTTGAATGCGTCTGTTTTAGATGTTGATTTAGGATCACTAAGATATACTTTATGAAGATGGTCTTTGTCAGGAAAATTTCTTTTATTTTATTATCATTCTCATCAAACCAGTCATTGTGTTTCATGATAGAATGATCTAGTTTCTCCGTACCAGTGTCGTGAATTTGTTTGCTCAAACATGTCTATTTTATGTCCAGATCTTGCTCATCAAGTAATGCAGGTTACAGACGGACGTCTAGAGAAGAAGCTAGGGACTGTTGTGGGTTAATATTTGCTATTTTTCTGACATTTATATCTATACGTTTCTTTGCTTTGCTTCCCTGTGGGCGTCTGGCAGGATTTATGCGCATTTTTAGTTTTGATATAATAAGGCCATTGTCAGTTCAGCATTCTGGACCGCACATATATTTTGTTACTTGCACATATTGGAGGTCCTTTCTTCTTACAACTGAATAATCAATCTATACGATGCCAGTGTCTTGATCGAGGGTGCATCAAGGAAGACCAGCTGTGGTTATGAGTAATATTAGTAATAAGAATCTTATGTTCGCCACATGTTTTGAGAAGAGGAATTTCATTACTGCTGCATTGACCCATTGCTAGTTTCCTGATGACACAATTGCAGGAGATATTGTCTGTACCCACCCTTGCATTGAAATCTCCAAGTAATATGAACGTATCAGCCTTTGAAACTGCAGTGATTTCTGCATGTATTTCATCATTGACCATATCATTAACAACCTCTGGATTTGTCAAAGTTGGCTCATACGCAATGATGATTGTTTCATATTTCTTACCAAATAGCAGAGGTGTGGTACCTTTACTGTCATGAGTTTATTGAAATTCAAAACCTCCCCTATATCAATATTTATAATATTTTCACTTTACCAATGGTGGAATCTCATACATCTATGAATAAAATGGAGCAATAATAATAATAATGCTAATAATTAACACATTAATGTACAAAACCAAAATAACAAAATAATCGTCTCATTTTATCTACATTTACCTAAGTAGTTAATATTATCTGAAGAAAAACTGTGGAGGAGACAGTTTTTACGCGGTAAGCATTAGCTAATGTCAGATCTGAGAAAGAAAAAAAAACCAGAAAATGATGATCAAATATGGTCTTGGCAGGCTAAAGACTTGTAAATGTCTGGTGTCGATTGTAGATTGGTCTGCCATTCTGAAATATTAAACACAGACATAAGATAAGAGGGAGGAAACAAATGGAGAGGACGCAGAAGACTTCAAATATATAGCTCTCATAGACGGGGATTGTTTCATATTGCTAATGCTCCCTGCTGTAATGAAAGACTAAGGGATAGGCTTGCCTTCTTAATCATAAGGACTCGGAATTTGGTCAATGAGTTCATCAATTCTTTCGTTTCTTGTGTTGGTAGCCACGAGCAAATAAGAAATGAAGTAAAGATATAACGTGATTGACTGTGAACTAAAGGAATATTAGTAGAGGATGTGAAATAATACATATGATGGAATACAACACTGAAGTACAGTCATCCCTCAGTTATCGCTGTTAAAAGGGACCAGAACCGGCCGCGATAAGTGAAAAACCGCGAAGTAGTGTCATCCTCTTATTTTTAACACATACATTTTTTGTGGATGTATAATATCAATAAGTGTATATGAAACCATATAAGTGCATATGTTATCATTAAAACATTAAAGAATAGTTTCAAACGTAAATAAAATATTAATAGTATAAATAATATACATAAAATAATGTATAAATAATATAAACACGATACGTGTGTGTAACATACGTAGATGTAACTAAAGTGTACATACTGGAATATGTTTTTAGAAATCCGCGATGTACTGAGGCAGCGATAAATGAACAGCGAAGTAGCGAGGGATGACTGTATTTGGGTTGAAGTATTTACAGTTAGAACTGTAAATGGTAGAATGTAGACCGAAATATGGCAAAACTAAACTGTGTATAAAAATTCGTGAAAATATAATTTAACTCGATGTAATTTCATGCAATACGATGAAACGTTGTATCTCTGATACAAAATGTAGGATATTTAGTTGCAATATGTTTCTTATTTGTGATTTGACATTATCTAAAAGAGAAATATTTTTACTAACAGAAACATTACTTGCAGGTGTGACCAGGAAAATCATAAAACATATACAAGAAAATATGAAAACATTTTTTTACAATTGACAAAGAATATAGAAATGGACAAAACGTACTATTTATAACTTGTGACATTAAAACTAATGGTCAAATGTGACTGTAAAATGGCCAATATGGCAACCTAGAGAAGTGTGTCTCTCTCATAAAACGAAGTAGACACAAAGGACATGAAAGTATAAATTTGAGATAGTGAACACAGTCTAGAGATTTAAAATAGTTTTATTTGCAGCCATATAACGGCTGCGATGAGAGTTATAGGTAGATTTCAAAAGATAGAAATAGGTGTAAGGCAAAGTTGTGTAATGGCACCGGAACTTTTCTCCCTGTATATAGAATACATTATGCGAAAAATAGAAGATATGCCATGAATATAAGTGGGAGTATGTAATATAAATAACTTGAGATATGCTGATGACACAGTACTGATCGCAGGAAGCGAACAGGAACTACAAGCCCGATTAGATAAAGTAGTGAAAGAAAGTGAAAACAAAGGCCTCAGTTTAAACAAGAAGAAAACAGAATTAATGGTTGCCTCGAAGAGAAATACACCACCAAGATGTAACATAATAATTAATGACACAAAATTAGCACAAGTTGAAAAAGTGAAATTTCTTGGCACCCTGTTAACATCAGAAGGTAGATGCTCAAGTGAGATAAAGAGCCGAACAGCACAAGCCAAATCAGCATTCCAAAAATGAGAACTATTTTATGCAATGGAAGAATATCAATGCAGATTCGAATTCGAGTGCTGAGATGTTATATCAAACCAATTCTTTTTTATGGATGTATAATTCTTTATTAGAAGCTATACAGAGATGTTGCAGGAGACTGCATGGCAGAAATAAGGAAGAGATTGGCAATGGCATATTGCAAAATAACACGGCTGAGAAACATATGGAAAAACAACAAAATAGAAACGAAAGTGCTAATGTTACGAACTTTTATTTTTCCGGTTGCAACATACGGCTGTGAAACATGGACTATAAGTAAAACAGCGGCAAAGAGGATCAACGCCTACGAGCTGAAATGCTACAGGAAGATACTTAGAATATCATGGAAGGATAACATCAGAAACTCAGATATTATAAACACACTGAATATTCCAGAGTGTTGGTTACTAAACACAATAACAAAAAGAAAACTACGCCTGTTTGGTCATATAAAGAGACATAACTGTTTAGAAAGACAAACAATGGAGGGAAGAGTACCTGGGAAGAGGAGAAGGGGCAGACCAAGAAGACGATGGACTGACGACATTAAAGATAACATGAATACATCGCTAGAAAATGCACGCCACATCGCCCAAGACAGAGAGAGGTTCAGAGAGTTCATTGGGAAGACAACGTTCTGGGAGGAATACGTCACATGACAGAGATGTGGTTTCTGATAAGAATGATGAAAATACCATGGACAGCCAAGAAAACTAATGCAGAGGTTCTCATTGATGCTGGCGTAAAAAGATCAATCATATCAAACATTAGGGGCAGACAGTCAAGGTTTCTAGGGCATGTGCTGAGAAGAACACAGTTTAAACACTTAATAACCACTAGAAAGATCAAGGGGAGAAGAGATAGGGGACGACAAAGAGAAAAGTTACTAGATGGACTTGTATTGTGGCATGGTAGAAGCTCAGCAACCGAGCTTATTGATAACACAAGAAACAGAGAGTCGTGGAGAAACATGATCGCCTACGCCATTCGGCATGACACTTGATTGATTGATATAACATTTTGAACAAACTTGAAAAGATTTAAATGCTAGATCTAATGAGTGTACTACTCAACTATTTATGAGAAATAAATGCATACAGGTTATTTTATAGGAGACAAGAAGCAGATTAGGTTTTAGAGCCGGAAAACAACGATAATCTTAGTGCTGATTGAATGTCGCTCTTTACCGTAAAGAACTAAAAATAACCTCCCAAAGGGAATATTCTAATATAAATTCGGGTCATTGGATTGTGTCAAGGTACTGACTCTATATTTTAGCATTTTAGCAGTAATAATAGTAAAACTAATATATTGTAGCAATAATAGTATTGAAGTTATTGTAGCATTAATACTATTGAAGTTATTGTAGCAGTAACAGTATTGAAGTTATTGTAGCAGCAATACTACTGAAGTTGTAGCAGTAACGGTTTTGAAGTTATTGTAGCAGCAATAATACTGAAGTTATTGTAGCAGCAATAATACTGAAGTTATTGTAGCAGTAATAGTATTGAAGTTATTGTAGCAGTAACAGTATTGAAGTTATTGTAGCAGCAATAATACTGAAGTTGTTGTAGCAGTAATAGTATTGAAGTTATTGTAGCAGTAATAGTCATAACGTTATTGTAGCAGTAACAGTATTGAAGTTATTGTAGCAGCAATAATACTGAAGTTATTGTAACAGTAACGGTATTGAAGTTATTGTAGCAGTAATAGTATTGAAGTTATTGTAGCAGTAACAGTATTGAAGTTATTGTAACAGTAACAGTATTAAAGTTATTGCAGCAGTATCGGTATTGAAGTTATTGTAGCAGTAACAGTAGTGAAAGTATTTCCGCAGTAACAGTTGGGAAGGTATTTTAGCAGTACCGTAACAGCTGTGAATGTATTTTATTAGTAGCAGTAGGACAAAGAAAAATGTTCTACCACTTCGACCAAGCTGCTGCTGTGTGATGGCCGAGTTGTACACATTGAATAATACGGGTAATAGAGGAGAACCCTATGGTAGACATGGGTGCATTATTATAAGTTTAGATGCCCAACAACCGCGCCTGAGAGCCACCTTCCTCTGGAGTAACACCGCTGATATGCATCTAACGACGAAAGGGTCAACATGGAAGAGCAAGTGCGTGTTGATAAGGTACTCGAAGGCCACTCTCTGTTGTACACATCCAGAGAAGTGCGGTAGATTTTCTCAGTATAAAGCAAATCTTCGAAATGCCGCCCCCCTCCCCCCCCAAAAAAAAATAAAATAAAAATAAAATAAATAATAATAATTAAAATTAAAAAATACAACTTAAATGGGTTTTCTTCGAAATGCCGTTCTCGAAATCATATTTTGATTGGTGTCGCCTAATGCAGCCGCCTCTCTGAATCATAGCACGGCCCTGTACGCATCCTCCAAGACAATCGTGACAGAAAATGTTTCCGGACCAGCATGAAAGTTCTCGAATACGTCGTAGGCGAAAACAGCGACAATGTGTCATTTTTCTTTCTGACGTCTATAGCCTCAGAGTATGCTAGGGAATATACGGCTCTGTTCCAAGTCGCGAGCGAAGTGTCGTGATTCTTCTAAATTAGTTTGTTTGTGGGGTTTTGCTTCGTTAAGTGTCCGTATCCACTGATCTAGGCGTTGGATTTATTGAGTTTGACCGGCACTCTCACCGTTCCATTGCCATCTACCCTGGTCCGTCTGGATGAATCCGTCCTTATCTTGAACTACTTTGAGTTAGATGGTTCCTTCTTCGACCAGATCCATGGTGTAGCCATGGATACCAAAATAGGCCCCAGCTGTGCTAGTACTTTTATGGGTTATCTTGAACATCTGATTTTCTCCAGTTTCCAGGGCTCGATTTTCCACTTGTACCTTCATTAAATTGATGACGATTTTGGAGTTACAGGCATAGCTATTGACGACTTTCCCGCTTTAATCTCATTCGTAAGCAACTTCCATCCCTCTATCAGATTCACTTCTGTTATCTCCTCTTCCTCTGTCACTTTCCTGGACATTGCTGTCTACATTGGATCAATGTCTCTCCTTACCTCTTTCTACTACAAACATACCAACTCTAAGAGCTTCTTTCTCTATTCCTCGTCGCACCCTCGTTCATACAGTGGTCCCTTCCCTTATACACCTTCTTCACCCCTGTCGCATTTGCCAAGACGTTTCCGACTTTCTTCAGCATGTCCACGACATTTTCGATGTCTTCTGCCGTTGTTTGTACCCGAATTATGTCCTTTTTTTCTGTACTGCGTCACTTCCACCCTATCTCCCATGCCGATGTCTTACCACGCACTCCTCGACCCCCTGCACTTGCCCAAATTAATCCCCAATTTCAACCCTCACAAAATCCTCGACCTCAAGACACTCCTACGAAATTTCTTATCCTTACGTCTGACCCACTCACCGAAGTTGCTTCCACGACGATGTTGTTGCTTTTCGCAGGGACAGGAACGTACATGGTACCCTTGTGCACTCTCACCTTCGTCCTTCCTGACTCTGTCATTTCCCCTGCAACTGCCCATGGTTTATGGATGTGTCCGTGTGTCTTTCAAGCCCTGTCTATCAAGTTTCCAAAATCTGTGTTTCACATCAATCACTTGTTTACCCGTGTTTCCGGTTACCCCGTACGTGCGAATTATGGCGTTACAGCCTTAGAACGGGAGCTCTAGCGGCGGAAGAGACCAGACACGATACTGCAAGACAGAAGCGGGTACGTAGAAAAAAAACAACATCTCAACGTCCCATAGACACCCTCTACAGTTGTCAATTCTGTAGAAAAACGTTTCGTGCGCGCATTGGACTTGTTAGTCACTTAAAAACGCACTGTTAACTCTATTATTTTGTATTATTTATTGTTATTATTATTATAGGTGATTTTTTTGTTATCGTCGATTACGAGGGACGAACATCATCATCATATGCGATTGTCTGCAAACGATGCAAATTAGTATGCATTTGTTAAACTCGTAGATTTATATCTTCCAGATCCGCAGAAAACGCGTGTACCATCTCCAACCATGACTTCATTCCGGTAGCTCTTCACTTCAGTATCGATTCTCACCTTTGTGAATATGATTTCAAGTCACAGGTCAATTCTCCGACCACACTGGTAATCCGCAGCGTTTCTCCTCAGAGAATAGAATGGTACATAATCTATGCTCTCTTACGCCCCATGACATCAACGAGACCTTACAGTTCAGCTAATCTCTCACAACATTTTGTCCACCTGGTGTTCAACCTTTCTGTGTTTCTCTCTATCTTCTTACCTCCTTCCTTCTTCAACATTCCGTCTACCTTCTCATCCCTCATGCCCTTCACAGTTAGACCCTATTGTAGCTGGGATGGAAGGATATAAATATGATTACTGCGATTCGCATTACACGATGGATGCAGCGATGGGTGGATAAACCTTGGATCTATGAGAGTTGTTGATGCCTGGGGAGAGGATGTATCCCGTGTCATCGCCCCTTCTGCATTCGCTTCCGTCCTACGAGTTTATCAATCTACTTGTTCCTTATCTCTTCCCTCCTACGAGTTTATTCATCTATGTGTTCTTTATCTCTTCCTTCCTACGTGTTTATCCATCTACGTGTTCCTTATCTCTTCCTTCCTACGTGTTTATCCATCTACGTGTTCCTTATCTTTTCCTTCCTAAGAGTTTATCCATCTACGTGTTCCTTATCTTTTCCTTCCTATGAGTTTATCCATCTACGTGTTCCTTATCTCTTCCTTTCTACGAGTTTATCATCTACGTGTTCCTTATCTCTTCCTTCCTACGTGTTTATCCATCTACGTGTTCCTTATCTTTTCCTTCCTATGAGTTTATCCATCTACGTGTTCCTTATCTTTTCCTTCCTAAGAGTTTATCCATCTACGTGTTCCTTATCTTTTCCTTCCTATGAGTTTATCCATCTACGTGTTCCTTATCTCTTCCTTTCTACGAGTTTATCATCTACGTGTTTCTTATCTCTTCCTTCCTACGAGTTTATCCATCTACATATTCCTTATATCTTCCTTCCTACGAGTTTATCCATCTACGTGTTCATTATCTCTTCTTTTCATGAATCCCAGTTCTATCTCCTCAGCTTTATCAGACCTCACTATCTAATGCTTTACACCAATTTTCATTCATGCTACTTACAGAGACCCATGAATACTATATCCAGTTATAGTATCAGCTCACGCGTGCTATTGACCCTGGGCATATATCCAGTGTATTTCTTTAGCCTCGGCTTGATGACTGCAATAGCTGGGCATATATCCAGTGTATATAGACCCTGTGCATATATCCAGTAATATATCTGGACATATATCTGGGCATATATCCATAATAGACTCTGGGCATATATCCAGTGTATTTCTTTAGCCTCGGTTTGATGACTACAATAGCTGCCTATTTGGTTTGTGTGGCCGACTACGGAATTATCGGCAATAGTGATTATGCAGTGTTAGCAGCGTCTATAAATGGTTTGTGACACGCTGCTGATACATTAAGCTCAGTGGAAATGGTTCCTACAATGTCTTTTATAGGGGTTTACGTGCAGTAAGAGAAATGCGTACCAAGGGGCTGCGACGTACAATTGTTCTACCTCGGTTCTTTGGACATATTCCTCCCCATAGAACATGGTCTTAGGAAAGGGATTGTGTGGTGGTTTGAGGTTCTGTCCGCTGATCGGTGTTCCTTATGGATGAGCCAGTGTACATTACGAGCAATACCCACCAAACCAACCAAAGGTGTACCACGTACGGCTAGCTACACATCATCAGTTAAATTACGACGTATCTTCAGTTTATGAAATCTGTCACATTCCCCGGCGCATATCCTAAAAAGTACCATGTGCTGTGTTGTGTCTTCGATTCGTCTGCCGTTACGCTTCATTGAGATTTCTGCCACCCCGAAGCACATCGACCGCAACATGTGGGTACAAGGACATCGACTAGTTACTTCCACCTCTCCGACACCAAACACCCTCATGCATTGATTGTCGCCTCGGGTGTGTTTCCCTCCGTTATGGCTACAGATTCCTCTTCCCCTTCTCCCTCTACCAAAGTTGTTCCTCTCTATGTCACTTTCTTCTAATTTTCTCCATTACAATAACTAATCCATTATTGTTTCTAGTAATACCTACCTCTAAGCCATCTAGTAGTGATACTCTATTATAACGTGCATGTCTGAAACACTTTGCATTATTTATTATGGTCTCTCATTCCCCCCTCCCCTGTTCCCCATTTCCGCATATCCACCGCTGTGGTATACCTCTGTTATTTTTCGTCACTTACTGGTTTGCTACAACGGTTTCTGACTATCTTTCCTCTTGTGTCTTTCCTGCTCTTACTTCCTTTGTTCTCCTCCTTTATGTGCCTACTGTCCATTTCTTATGTTCTTATGATACCTTCATGTCCATTTACTAACATCTCTGTTCTATTATGTATTTTAATAGCGTCTTTGTTAATTTGTTGGATTAACATATTTGCGCCTTTCTGTATATCTGCACTATTCCGTCTTCCCATCAGATCCTACCCTCTGTCACTTTGACCCCATGTGTTCCATGTCTACCCATTCCTTGCCGTTCTTTTAAATCTATCTGGATGGCCAGACGTGCAATTAGTATTTACTGCCATTTCTGGCCCGAGGCGGTGGTATTTTTGTGTTCTGGCTTCGTTCTTTGTCCTTTATCCACTTTCGATCTTCTGATGTCCTTTGCGTGATCTTTGACATATCTCACTTTAGTACGGTCATGATGTCTACTGGTCTATTCCTTTTTCTGTTGTCTTTAAGTTGGACTAACACTGGGATAAGTAAACCGAATGATTTTTTTAAATTTTCGTCCATTTTATCGTCTCACTCAAAAATTTCCTTATCACTCTCTTACCTACCATATCCACTTATCACGCTTTGTATGTCTTCTCTTATTTTGATGGACCCCTCATGCTTTGATCTTTCTTTTCCATGTCATATTTAATATCGCACTTTAATCGCTTCCGCTTACTATGGTCACACAATATGTGCTTTCTAATATTTAGTATATTGGTTGTTATGTTCGTCGTCTTTCGTCCCGATAAAGATTTTTAGTCGAAACGTCGCCTGTCGCTGTGGCTTGTTGCGAGAATGTTATGTTTACAAATATTAGTAACACTTGTGCCTATTTCGGTTCGTTTTTGCATTTGCCTTGTGTTACACCAGCTCTCGCAATTATATCACATTTTATTTTTTTCTTTGCAATAGGTCATCTTTCCTTGATCGTGCCACTCTTTAAACTTTCGTTAAACTCACATACCAGATAGTTTATGTTCCTCTCCTAAAGGATGGTGAAATCCTCATATAGCACTGATTTGCAACTTTCGACAGTCACAGTAGAAGATATTTGAAGCATTAAGGAATTCCAAGTTTACAAACTTGGAAATAAAGGAAACATAGGAAGGAATGAAGCGTAGAATACTCCATGAAGAAACTGACATACACGTTTGGGATAACAAAAGGGTGTCACAATGATGTATCTAGATTTGATTATGAAATCATTGTCTCTAAATTTAGTTATAAAATCAACGCCTCTAGATTTAATTAAGAAATCAATGTCTCTAGATTTGATTATAAAATCAATAATTCTAAATAGCAGATTTAAAATTACGTATACCCTGCAGAAACAACTAGAGCAATATTTATGGACCATCAGTGTAGTCGTAGCTGGCCGATAATGTGTTTCCTTATCTGTTAAGAGCCGGCTTGGGAGCTGAAAAGTAACTTGTCTGAATTATTACAATATGCAATTCTGCAGACTTAATAAATGCCATAACATTTTTTACTCAAGACATAATTTTGTTATTGTGTCACTCAAGTGTCGAGTAGGTGATCATGTCGTCCGTTCGGTGTGTCGATCTGATTATTGATTCATTAGTGTTAATGCGAACATGTCAACGATATCATGCGGACTTGCGGACACTAATGGCTCGTTTGACTGGCACTGTTTTACGGACCACCACTTTAAGAAACACTAAACTAGAGGATTTTAATTTTGCATTCTTTTGATTTCAATGCAATCCCACAGCTATAATCAGATGACCGAAAAGATGAATTTTCTAAATGAGAAATCACATTAATTAAGCTTGCAAATATATAGAGAACAGGAAAACAATCATTTCCAGCAACATAAGAAGAGAAGGAGAGATACGGATGTCATGACATAAATACAAAAAGCAAGAGAAAAGCAAGAGGAAACCTTATTGCATTAGAATTTATATGGAAATGACAAGAAATTAGATCAAATAAAACAAGACTAAAAATAGTTAACTAAGATCGTCACATGGCCCCCATGGATGGTATATATTTAAATAAAATATGTTTATAGACATCAGCAACAGAAACATTTCATTGAAAGGTTTCTGACTCATCTGCCGTCATACATCTGGCATATACATACATAAATATATCTGACATTTACCGCCACCTAGGAGTAGGACACATAAGAACAAAGGTACAAGGTCCGCTTGCCTGTATCTTATCGTCACCCATAGGGTTCATTTGGTAGAAGACAAAAGTAAGAAATTAAGATAAGCCTTTCATTTAACCCACGAATGACATGCATTTAAACCATGAAAGACATGCATTTAACCCATAAATGACATGCATTTAACCCATGAATGACATGCCTTTAACCCACCTATAAATGAAATGTTTCTGTGGCCTAAAAAAACAACATTAAGCTGCTTGTTTCCGTGGAATAATACCCCTTAGTGAGATCACGTAGTTTTGTTGCAGGAACGACATTGCTCTCGTCAATTAATATGTTGAATATGTTGTTTACAATATCAGATATCAAGGTATGTCTTTTAATATGGAGAAAGCACATCTAAATGTATTACATCACACTTAGGTCTTCTAGGCTTTATGTTATTTCATGCCTTATTGTCACCAGATTGCACCTTACAGAGTTAACTTAAGTTATCGATAGAGAGTAGAGAACAATTTCCAGTTAAGAACAAACATATGCCTACTTTTGTTGCTTTTACGTCATTCATGAGTGTGAAAGTCTTGTCTGTAATTGCTTCCTGAATGATTATTAAGTTTCTTATGCTTTGTTGCATAAGCGTAGCTCTCAATATCGTTCAAGCCTTCCGTTATTGAACATTTGCAGTATTTACAGTAGTATTTCTGTATAATCTCTTTCTATTGTTATTAGCCATTAAAAAAATCTCGAATCATTGAGCTACAGTTCTCTGAAATGCTAAAAATAAGTAATGCACATAATAAAACTGAGATAAGGATACTTAGTAAATGGTGGCCTAGTCATAACGAAGATGGTGGAAAATATGTCCATGTTTATCATGGTATGTCGGTCACATGTCAAAAACAATATCATTTAATTTCATTGTAAATATAAGATTGTGGACATAGTTGAATGACTTCAAAATGTAGGTAACATTTACCTGGTAAAGTATAGGCAGTTTGGTAATTGTATTGTAAGTAGAAGATTGAGGTAATGAATGGCTTCAAAATGTAGGTAACATTTGCCTGAGAAAAACCACAGGAGTGACCAGAAAACACAAAATTAGAAACGAGGTCATAAGAGAAAGAGTGGGCGTCATATAAATTCTACAATGCATACAAAATCAACAAACGCAATGGTTTGGTCATCTGGAAAGAATTCCGTGTGATTAATTAGGTTATAAAGCATATTTGAAGAGGGGAGACGCATAAAGAGCCAGGGGTAGACCTAGAGTACGCTGAATCGACAACATCAAACAGACATTACACGAAAACCAAATAACATTATCTGAAGCTGCCAGAAAAGCAAGAACGAGCATTGTATCTCCTTCGACACTGGTAAATGGTAAAAGAGAAAGGGAAAAAAGAAGAAGAAGTATAAGCAGTATGGTAATTGTATTGTAAGTAGAAGATTGTGGTAATAGTTGAATGGCTTCAAAATGTAGGTAACATTTGCCTGGTAAAGTATAAGCAGTATGGTAACTTACTGCCTATTGTTATTCACCGTCAGACATTTTAGTGTTCCTAAAAAATTTAATGTTTCGGACAAAGTTAAAAGCTCTAAAAAGCAACATATTTGTTAAGAATACAATAAAGTTTTTCTCACGAGATGACTCGAAAAAGCACCAGATCTGGTTCACAAACACCAAAATGGCAATTATAACTGGAATAACACTATTGTCTTGCACACAAAATAGCACAACCCCCCCCCCTCCAAACATATCCAAATTTTCTAACAACACACTTTATACCAGCTCGTATACCATATATGTTGCTCAAGTAAGGAGGGCCTGCGCTTTTGTCATGAAGGCCTGGACTGTCAAGATCTACATACTCACATCTAATGGGATTACGTCATCTTCAACGACGTCATCATCAGATAAAACAATTCTTTTTGGACACTTTAAGAACCATATTATGATGATATTTAAATAAAACATTTCTGTGAACAAAGGTTTTGTTCACTGGTTCCCATATCCTCTCTAAAACTTCCAAATTACTTCAAAACGGCGAAAATCGAAAAAACAACGAACTTTTGCAGCAGAAAACTATATTTATGGGGGTTCAGAGCAGAATAAAATATTTAGATAGGGTCTCCAGTAAAAAAAAATGTAGGTTAAGATCTATAGATTTAAACCAGAATTCTTTTTTTTCTTCGACGTTAGCAACAAATAGCCCAAAATGTAGAAAGATTCTGTATAGAAGTTAAAATATCCCATGTTTACGAAACAGTCTATGTGAACAAGTAAATACAATGTTATTCAGCACTAATGTCAGATTATCTTACATTGATTACTCTCTCTGCTAATGCGACTTAAATCTGAGGGCAAACATTGAAAGCTAAATCTCAATGATAGAAATGAGGGGGCAAAATGCTCTTTGCTGCAGCGTGTACCGCGTCAGAAATCTGAAATTCATTCGCTTTTGAATTAGAAATGAGGACAACGTATGCATTACATTCAGAAGAGAGCAACCTAAAAATAACACAAAAATCCAATCTACAGTGATGTGGCCACTTACCCGAATATCGGGACTTGTTAAAATTGTTTTCCAAATAATTGTAAAAAGAAATATAAAAAGGACAGCCAGACAGACAAAAGAAATTGAGTGATTACAAGATCTAGTGGACAGATTCCTGTGTAATCAACTGTTTAGAAGAAAATTTACAACAGACTTATACTTAGAAAAAGGGACATGAAGAATATGCTTATCGGTGACACGGTACTACATCAATGATAAGTGTAGAAGAAATATAAGGATCATTGTATCAGACAGCGTAGCCTTTTTGTGCTTGCAAGTAACTGGGATATAGGTTATTCGCACTGTTTCTACTCCTGATCTTACACAATTTCCCCACCCCCTCCCCCCAAACTGGGCTTGTCTGTGTTTTTTCAGTCATCAGAAATGGGCTTTTTTGAAAATGTTGAGTGGTAACTATGGTTATTAGCGTCATGCATGACATTAAAAACTGCAGATTTTAAGACTGCCTGTACAATGTAAGAGAGGGAAGGGAGAAGTTGTTGTACAATTAATGTGTTAAAATTTTGTAGGTACTCAAAGTAAAGGGGGTGAGAATAATACTTCCGGTTGTCATGTGGATGTTCTACCTTCGCAATCTAAGACGAGAATAGCATTTAAAAAAAAGGGTCAAGTTTGGTTTGTTTGTTTGTGAGTCTTCAGATTGCGAAAAAGTCCAATCAGGGCTCTGAAAAACGTGTTACAGTGTCAGCAGGGTCTTGATAAGAGGGAAACAGCTTGAACTCTCCTTTCCTATTTGTCTCGTTTAAGCTGCATGCAGTGTTGTACTCTGCTGAATGATTATTGGGAAATAGGGTAATGAAGTTTTTCTAATAACTAAAGGCACACATAATAAGACACACAAATCGACGTTTCGCCCAAAATGCTTTTATTAAGACAAAAATTGAAACAAAATTAAAACATGCAACAGAAAGGGTAGGCTAACAAGAACAGTAGGCTAAAGATATGACGGCATATGTAATATAGATTGACCGGAAGAGGTGAAATGACACCGGGCAAGGAATATACAAAAATGACTACATACATGTGACACGAAGCAAACAGAAACTATAGAATCACTAGAATCATACATGAGACAGGCGCTCATTAAGGCCTGGGTATGAAATACCCCCCCCTTCCCCAGCAACTTTTCACTTCACATTTGCATCAAAAGAAGGCGAAACACGAGAACACGAGCGAATGACTCTTGTGTTAGGTAACATCTCTCCCCCCCCCCCCTTAAGAAGAACGTATCTACAGCCATATGTTAAAAAGGTCTTTGGGTATTCGATACATGTCCATCGTAGTTTTGCTCTGCGCTTGTTTCTTTCCTGGAACATTTACCTGCATGATTACTCTTGTATTTATCTAAGACTACGCCATGTTAATCTACAGGATTTTACAGACGAACGCAGTGGAAGGAGCAAATAATCCATTGGTGTAATGAGTTCGTGTTGCATGCTTGTAGGGCGCACTTCTATCAAAGTCGTGCATTGCATCCTTGACTGGATTCTTGTGGTGCGCACTTCTATCAAAGTCGTGCATTGCATCCTTGACTGGATTCTTGTGGTGCGCACTTCTATCAAAGTCTTGCATTGCATCCTTGACTGGATTCTTGTGGTGCGCACTTCTATCAAAGTCGTGCATTGCATCCTTGACTGGATTCTTGTGGTGCGCACTTCTATCAAAGTCGTGCATTGCATCCTTGACTGGATTCTTGTGGTGCGCACTTCTATCAAAGTCGTGCATTGCATCCTTGACTGGATTCTTGTGGTGCGCACTTCTATCAAAGTCTTGCATTGCATCCTTGACTGGATTCTTGTGGTGCGCACTTCTATCAAAGTCTTGCATTGCATCCTTGACTGGATTCTTGTGGTGCGCACTTCTATCAAAGTCTTGCATTGCATGCTTGACTTGATTCTTGTGGTGCGCACTTCTATCAAAGTCGTGCATTGCATGCTTGACTTGATTCTTGTGGTGCGCACTTCTATCAAAGTCGTGCATTGCATCCTTGATTGGATTCTTGTGGTGCGCACTTCTATCAAAGTCTTGCATTACATGCTTGACTTGATTCTTGTGGTGCGCACTTCTATCAAAGTCTTGCATTACATGCTTGACTTGATTCTTATGGTGCGCACTTCTATCAAAGTCGTGCATTGCATCCTTGATTGGATTCTTGCAGGGTACACTATTGTCTATTCCGAAACACTAGCCCATCTATTATGTTTTGAAAATAACTAGATAATACAAATGAATTAATGAATGACAGATGAAATGGGTTCATGGCATTTTGAACAAATATTTATAGCGTTCCTCAGGTGTCTGTGGTTATTTTTTCCCTTTTTCCCCTCCAATTTTTGTTGTTTTCTTCTTTCTTTTTCTATTTTTCTTCCCTCTATTTCTTTTCTTCTTTGTGTTATTTGTCTTCCTTTTATCTATGTCTTAGTATTCTTAGTATAGAGAACTAGAGTTAGTACATTTCTTCGTCTTCTGCTTTTGTTCTAAAAATATATATTGTTGGTTAGCAGCATATGGATCTTCAGAACAGAAAACGCTGTATTATTATTTTGGTGCTTGATATCAATATCTGTTCATATCAAGTCGACACATCATATTTCAACACGAAACTGTCCACTTTTGTTTCGTAGACAACCATCAAAACACACGTTCCTGTCGAGAATCTCTGTTTGTAGAATACAATGGACATTGAGGAAATGTAAAGCAATTCCAGGCATACGTGCGGAAATTCCGATATACAAAGTAATAAATGAAACCATCTCTATCATAACTTTAGAAATGTATAGACATGTATGAATCGAGTCTATGTCAGCAGGGAGTGTAATGTGCCACTAAATACCACTCAGTTTTATGTATAGGCACACGATCGTCTCTAGATTCAGACGTAAGCTATCCCTATTTTATGTTTAAGCTTTTCAGCTTTATACCAGGTTATTGACCTGTAACTACTGGGAAATTACGAAGAACGAGTTAATTTAGCAGATAAACTTTACTTTTATGGCCTCTATTTTCTGAAGCAATTTGTCATATACATTCTCGAAGGTGATGATTCTAGCTACAGACTAATCATGAGTCTGTATTCGGCACAGTGACGCGTTGTAAATATATCGATGCAGTATATTTGTTTGGTAACTCAATTTATTCATATGTATTCCTTCTCTGTAAATGCTCCTGAGAGTACCAAACGTAACATGTAACTCCGTACCTTCAAGCGATAATCCAAACGATCTCCGAAATAGATCACGTTTTAAACAAGGAGTCGGATTCCAGGACTCAGGAATAATCAACACGTCAGCGAGATTTCCCATTTCTTGTTCAATGTGCTTCAATTGTGTATAGCTAACCTGAGTTATTGACACACTGTTCCTTCAATTGTGTACAGCTAACCTGAGTTATTGACACGCTGTTCCTTCAATTTTGTACAACTGACGAATTATTGACACACACCTTTCCTCGCATACACGAATAGTTACTGCTTTCGTAGCTGTTTATGTAATGGGGATGAATGAGGTGTCAGAGAGGGGCAGTATTGATGTCATACTTCTTTGGAGTAATCTCTTGTCCTTGCTCCCCACCTGGCACTCATCTCGTACTTCTGACTCACATTAGCTGATTGCATGCAGTATCAACCACACCCTGGTAATGTTATCAACAAACCTATCAAACCAGGTGATGATAACAGAGAGGTTCTGGTTCAGTGGGGAATACAGGGCGTGCAGTCACCTAGTAATGAAACCTTGAATGGGGAATACCAGGGATGAAATATATTATGTCCAAAGGCTGGAATGCACATGTCTAGGATTAAATTCATCCCAAAACGTGTAACTATTACTAAAATTATTTCAAGAAACCATAAATAGAATTATATGTTGTTGCAAAAATCGTAGAAAGTATTAAATGTTTCTACAAAAACTCTTTGGTTGGATTAACTATTCCTTCAGGACATAATTGCTAGGGTTTCATCTAATATTTACTATTGAGCCTAATATTATTCTAGAACGATTGCTCTTTTTTAGCTATAATCTTCCCCAATGGTGCAATAGATTTGTTAAATTATTCATAAAATAGCTATTAGTAGAATTACATTTTCTCTATTATAATACAATAGCGAGAGTTAAAAATCGCAGTAAAGTAGTATTAACAATTACACAAAATTGAACCTCCACCATTAACAAATACGATTTCAATAATTTAAGTAATTGATTGTCACATGTTACTGTTAAATCAAATAATTTGACAATATCTCGAATTGTTGGTGCCGTCTAATGATTTTTGTCTAGACTAAAACTGAAGCTGATGGATATATCTACATGTATTGTATGAACAGAATAGAACTTGCATTATTTGAAGCATACGTAAACTAATAGTAATAATAGTTGCAATATTAGTAGTAGCATGATCAGTAGTAGTAGTAGTAGTAGTAGTAGTAGTAGTAGTAAGAGTAGGTGCAGCAGCAGTATATCAGTAGTAGTAGTAGTAGTAGTAGTAGTAGTAGTAGTAAGAGTAGATGCAGCAGCAGTATATCAGTAGTAGTAGTAGTAGTAGTAGGTGCAGCAGCAGTATATCAGTAGTAGTAGTAGTAGTAGTAGTAGTAGTAGTAGTAGTAGTAGGTGCAGCAGCAGTATATCAGTAGTAGTAGTAGTAGTAGTAGTAGTAGTAGGTGCAGCAGCAGTATATCAGTAGTAGTAGTAGTAGTAGGTGCAGCAGCAGTATATCAGTAGTAGTAGTAGTAGTAGTAATAGTAGGTGCAGCAGCAGTATATCAGTAGTAGTAGTAGTAGTAAAAGTAGTATTAGTAATGGACATTATAGTAACAGTAGTAGTGACAGTACTAGTCGTAGTAATAGATACAATAGTATTAGTAGTAGTAGTAGTACTAGTAGTAGTAGTAGTAATAACAGTAGTAGTAGTAGTAGCAGTAAGAGTAGGTGCAGCAGCAGTATATCAGTAGTAGTAGTAGTAGTAGGTGCAGCAGAAGTATATCAGTAGTAGTAGTAGTAATAGTAGGTGCAGCAGCAGTATATCATTAGTAGTAGTATTAGTAGTAGTAGTAGTAGTAGTAAAAGTAGTATTAGTAATAGACGTTATAGTAACAGTAGTAGTGACAGCACTAGTCGTAGTAATAGATACAGCAGTAGTACTAGTAGTAATAGTAGATCTAGCGGTAGTAGTAGTAGTAGTAGTAGTAATAACAGTAGTAGTAGTAGTAGTAGTAGTAAGAGTAGTATTAGTAATAGACGTTATAATAATAGTAGTAGTGACAGTACTAGTCGTAGTAATAGATACAATAGTAGTAGTAGTAGTAAGAGTAGTATTAGTAATATCAGTTATGGTAACAGTAGTAGTGACAGTACTAGTTGTAGTAATAGATACAGTAGTAGTAGTAGTAGTAGTAGTAGTATTATCTGCATTGTCATAATAGCAGGAGTGGTAGTAGTAATAGTAGTACTATTAACAACTGTAATAGTATGGGGATGTGGTTGATCAAGTAATGAAGACCTGTTTACTTGAGTTGCAAGGCGATTTGGTGCCGCCAGAACGAACCTGGTTCATTTTCGTCTGTCGTAAGAATTATTTTAATTTATCCTCTTATATTCTACCTGAATTTGGTAGTATTAGTAGTAATATCATCAGTAGATGCAATAGCACCAAGAGTGTTATAGTTCGTTCCCTAATTCATGTTACTCAGTTGAATTATTTTTCTCCAAAACTACTTGTTAGATTGAGAAGATCTGTTGGAGTCAGCCTGAAATTCTCCACTACTCTATGAAACCATTTTTTTCACACACAAAAATGTAACTAGATTAAAACCTTTTCTCTATAAATTATACATTTATAAAGGTTTAGTGAATATACATAATATTGTTGTTTACAGTACGGCCGAGTCTGTCGTCAGTCCCTGTTGATAATGGGAAATAAGCCTAATTGTTTTATTGATTTTTTTCTCCAACTCTTTATTGGCTATGACGCAAAACATAAATATACTGGGCAATTAAATGCATCAAAAAAATAAGACGACGTCATCAGTGACGGAATTTTCTCTCGATGCGGACGAACTTTAATGGTGATATCACGTCGATCTACAATGGTATGGAAGCCACGATTTATATGAGTGGGGAAAAAGATTACGACATAGTATATGTGGCTGATTCCCGAGTAAATGCTTACCATAAATTTGATGAAGAGTATCAATCACTTGATGGAACTAGCAAACGGGCAATTCCAAGCAGTAAAGGCAAACGCATTGCAATAGGTCTTGCAGGCAGTACGGTAAATGTTCGTGTCAGTGGGGAAGAACTTATTTTCCAAGCATTATCTACAAATGGCAGAGACTACCACATCGAAATGAACGGAATTGTTTTCAAGAATTGGTTAGTGAACTCACTTCTGCCAGCACTGGATAGGCCGTCACGTATTGTTATAGACAATGCTTTCTATCATAACGTAGTAGTGCATGAAGATATATTTTCATTTCATAAAGAACAAAACAAGAAATCATTACATGGTTTGCAAAAGAAAATGTATCTTTTTGTTGCAATAAATTCAAACCAGAGTTGTTAAAACTTGTGAGACGGACAAAGAGACGAAGATTTTTGTAATTGATTAAATCATCGCGGAGTATGGCCACATTTCTCTTCAGCTACCACCTCACCATTCAAATATAAATGCCATTGAACTTGTGTGGGCTGCTGTCAAGCTGCAGCACTAAATAAGTCTTTCAAAATTTCTGATGTAACAAACATAACACGCGAAGCCCTCGCACAAATAGATATCGAGTATTGGAGAAAATGTGAAGAACATGTGCTTCAAGAGGAAGAGATGTATTGGCAACGAGATGGTTTACATTTTATTCAGCCCTTAGCAGTAATCAATTTTTTCGTCTTTAGAATTCGAATAAAATAGTTAATGTGCCAATTTCTGTTGTTCTCACATCGAACAAATATATTACGATTTCATGGACTTATAACAAAATCAACTGGTACTTTGTTATTTGCTTCTCACAACGATTTTATTTTTTGCAGTTACCTTTATTTATGGAATGATTAAATACACATATATGTCTTCAACACACATTCCACACAAAAAAAACATAAGACTATTTGATCGTTAAAGAAGTTAAAGAAAACTGTTTCATGTACACTCTGGAAGTAATGATAACTATCTCACATTTCCTGTTGTTATATTCAGTTGGGATACACCTTTGCATCCACATTTTTGTGTACTACTGTAAAATGTGAGTGCCATATATTGTTGCTTATGCAATACTATATAGCAAACAAACAAAATTTTTTACAAATTAGAAACAAATAATAGGCCGTATTTTTCAATTTTTAAATCTACCTATCCATTTGTAAAATATGAATTCCTAAGATCGTGCTCTGTATAAGAAATATGGTTGCTATGCTTCAGATAGTTTTCGTAAAAATTGAGCTGTCAAATGATATAGCATGAATTATGAAATTATTTATTGTAGTAGTAGCTGCAGTAGTACTAGTATTACAAGTAGTATCAGCATCAGTAGTAGTAGTAATAGTAGTAGTAGTAGCAGCAGCATCTGCTGCATTAGTAGTAATAGCAGGAGTGGTAGTAGTAATATTATTAGCAATAGTAGTAGTACTATTAGTAGTAGTAGCAGTAGTAGTAAATTTAATGTATGCCATAAAGAAAAAGATTCCTGCTAGCAGGAATAACAATTAATAACAGAAGGGAAAACATTGAATGCAAACATGAGAAACAATGTCTGCCAGCAGGAAAAACCAAAAGAAAGATTGGCATTTAGCAGAGGTTGACGAAGCGTATTCTTGCAACTACTGTACAGACACATCCGCCAATGCTGGAGTTGGAAGATGTATTCCGTAGGTTAGAAAAGTTGCTAATACTGTATCTTATCACAAGAAAAGAGTGAATAAAAGTAATGCAGTAACGACAATGGCATACTCTATCTGAGTGCTATAGAAAATGCTATGTGTACGATCTAGATCAAAGGTTCTCAATGTGGGCCATATGGTACTCCAGGGACCACAGAAAATCCCAAGTTGGTCACCAAAAAACAACAACTGAAAGGGTAACTAATTCAACAGTATGTAATAAGAAATATAATAGTATGCATTGAATAAAGTCTATAGGCTCGGAAGAAAAATTGTTCTATAATAGAGTCTCGAGTAGAAAAAAGTTGAGAACAATGAATCTAGATGCAGAAGCTATCTTACACTAAATCGCAATGCAGGTTTATTATAAACGGTTCAACGGGGATGAAATATTATTGAGATATTACAGATATAAAATGTCGTTAACAGAAACCACTTCGTTTCAACATCCCTGGGTTGGATATCACGAAAAGTGTGGGATAACAATATTGCTGACCATCAACGTTAAGATCGCCATGTAGGAGTATTTTTTGCTGTTAATTTGATCCGCAGGAATTATGAGTGATTAGTTCCTGCCTCATAATGTGCAATGTGTGATTAGTTCCTACCTACTAATGTGCAATGTGTGATTAGTTCCTATCTACTAATGTGCAATGTGTGATTAGTTCCTGCCTCATAATGTGCAATGTGTGATTAGTTCCTACTCCCTAATGTGCAATGTGTGATTAGTTCCTGCCTCCTAATGTGCAATGTGTGATTAGTTCCTACCTCCTAATGTGCAATGTGTGATTAGTTCCTATCTCCTAATGTGCAATGTGTGATTAGTTCCTACCTCCTAATGTGCAATGTGTGATTAGTTCCTATCTCCTAATGTGCAATGTGTGATTAGTTCCTACCTACTAATGTGCAATGTGTGATTAGTTCCTATCTACTAATGTGCAATGTGTGATTAGTTCCTACCTCCTAATGTGCAATGTGTGATTAGTTCCTATCTCCTAATGTGCAATGTGTGATTAGTTCCTACCTACTAATGTGCAATGTGTGATTAGTTCCTATCTACTAATGTGCAATGTGTGATTAGTTCCTACCTCCTAATGTGCAATGTGTGATTAGTTCCTATCTCCTAATGTGCAATGTGTGATTAGTTCCTACCTACTAATGTGCAATGTGTGATTAGTTCCTATCTACTAATTGCAATGTGTGATTAGTTCCTGCCTCATAATGTGCAATGTGTGATTAGTTCCTACCCCCTAATGTGCAATGTGTGATTAGTTCCTGCCTCCTAATGTGCAATGTGTGATTAGTTCCTACCTCCTAATGTGCAATGTGTGATTAGTTCCTATCTCCTAATGTGCAATGTGTGATTAGTTCCTACCTACTAATGTGCAATGTGTGATTAGTTCCTACCTCCTAATGTGCAATGTATGATTAGTTCCTATCTACTAATGTGCAATGTGTGATTAGTTCCTACCTACTAATGTGCAATGTGTGATTAGTTCCTACCTTCTAATGTGCAATGTATGATTAGTTCCTACCTCCTAATGTGCAATGTGTGGTTAGTTCCTATCTCCTAATGTGCAATGTGTGATTAGTTCCTACCTACTAATGTGCAATGTGTGATTAGTTCCTATCTACTAATGTGCAATGTGTGATTAGTTCCTACCTCCTAATGTGCAATGTGTGATTAGTTCCTATCTCCTAATGTGCAATGTGTGATTAGTTCCTACCTACTAATGTGCAATGTGTGATTATTTCCTATCTACTAATGTGCAATGTGTGATTAGTTCCTACCTCCTAATGTGCAATGTGTGATTAGTTCCTATCTCCTAATGTGCAATGTGTGATTAGTTCCTACCTACTAATGTGCAATGTGTGATTAGTTCCTATCTACTAATGTGCAATGTGTGATTAGTTCCTGCCTCATAATGTGCAATGTGTGATTAGTTCCTACCCCCTAATGTGCAATGTGTGATTAGTTCCTACCTACTAATGTACAATGTGTGATTATTTCCTATCTACTAATGTGCAATGTGTGATTAGTTCCTACCTCCTAATGTGCAATGTGTGAGTAGTTCCTATCTCCTAATGTGCAATGTGTGATTAGTTCCTACCTACTAATGTGCAATGTGTTATTAGTTCCTATCTACTAATGTGCAATGTGTGATTAGTTCCTGCCTCATAATGTGCAATGTGTGATTAGTTCCTACCCCCTAATGTGCAATGTGTGATTAGTTCCTATCTCCTAATGTGCAATGTGTGATTAGTTCCTACCTCCTAATGTGCAATGTATGATTAGTTCCTATCTACTAATGTGCAATGTGTGATTAGTTCCTACCTACTAATGTGCAATGTGTGATTAGTTCCTACCTCCTAATGTGCAATGTATGATTAGTTCCTACCTCCTAATGTGCAATGTGTGATTAGTTCCTATCTCCTAATGTGCAATGTGTGATTAGTTCCTACCTACTAATGTGCAATGTGTGATTAGTTCCTATCTACTAATGTGCAATGTGTGATTAGTTCCTACCTCCTAATGTGCAATGTGTGATTAGTTCCTATCTCCTAATGTGCAATGTGTGATTAGTTCCTACCTACTAATGTGCAATGTGTGATTAGTTCCTATCTACTAATGTGCAATGTGTGATTAGTTCCTACCTCCTAATGTGCAATGTGTGATTAGTTCCTATCTCCTAATGTGCAATGTGTGATTAGTTCCTACCTACTAATGTGCAATGTGTGATTAGTTCCTATCTACTAATGTGCAATGTGTGATTTGTTCCTACCTCCTAATGTGCAATGTGTGATTAGTTCCTATCTACTAATGTGCAATGTGTGATTAGTTCCTACCTACTAATGTGCAATGTGTGATTAGTTCCTACCTCCTAATGTGCAGACCATCGATATTATAAGACAGGCTGGCTATTTATAAAACAGTCTTCGAAAATGACTCGTTAGAATGTCCCGTGATTTTTTTTAAAAATTCGGACACAAGTATATACAAAGTGACCAATTATTACTTTGGTTTCGTCAAACTTAGTTCGCATGGGGATGTCAATTAATTATGTTAACAATTATGTGGAAAGTTCTGAAAAAGTTTGGCAGTTGTTGACTTTGGTAGAGAAGGGATTTGACAAAATGTTGACGTGAACAACTGAGCTTATTAAATAAATCAATTAAATTGTTCGAAGTTTAGACATTCTGTCGAAATATTCGAAAAAAGCCATGGTTTTTAATATTTGTAAATATATATATATTTTTTAATTGAGGAAAAAGGGGGTGGGTGGGAAAGAGATATTTTTTTGGACATAATTAATCAGCGGGAAAGTAGACGCTTAGTTCGTAACAGTTGACAACAACAACAAAAGTTGTTGGGCACAGCCTCTATGATGAAGTACGTTCCTTTCAACTTCTGACTTCATCCCAATCTGATTATAACATAGCTTTTACCTATCACAAATAGTAGAAGCCATGGTTTTGGTTTCACACATTGCACATTAGGAGGTAGGAACTAATCTGATTATAACATAGCTTTTACCTATCACAAATAGTAGAAGCCATGGTTTTGGTAATGAAAACAGCACGATCTCATAAAGGCTGTTTTCTAATGTGCCAACACATATTACATTGTCGGTGATCTCTGTTTATTTCTTACCCAGAAAACTGTATCCGCGGTGTGCAATGGTTTGAGAAGTCGCACACTCATAGATAGCCAATGAGAGAGCAGGAATATGCGTGTTAAGTACTTATTTATACTAGCGATTTATGTCATCTGCATGCTTCGTAGGTAAAAAAATTAATGTATTTATATGCATTACTTGATGGGTACATGCGAGATATTGGAATATTCTGCAGTAATTGGGTAACTAACAAGAAGAAACATGCCAGAAATCTCACGTGGAAGCTGATTCTATGTACTCTGAATATGAACAGTTAACCCCCGTCTCTCTCTCTCTCTCTCTCTCGTTGTATATATACACACACACATATGCACATGCTAGAGATAATAGTCGGCGTTATCCGGTTGAAAATATGACGATATTAGTATTACGAAACGTGTAAGTAGCAAAATGATGATAGAGATATCTTGACAACATAAAATTATGTTATGAGTTGCTAAAAACCATAAATTTGATAGAAAAGAAATAAAGAACAGACGCGAATTATTCTTCTAATACACCGACAACTTTGATCTGTTTCTACACATCTACTACAAATACCCCACTGTCTCTGGGATCGAACATGGAATATTCGCAGTAATAATAAGTTCAAATGCCGTACGCGTAATCAACTGAGATAATGCGGATAGATAACAAAGGGCAAAAAGTAGATTATTTAATGTAAATGTTGTTATACTCTCATGACATCCGTTAGTGACGATCGATGGATTTGATTGTAAGAACAGAAATGTAGATGTGAAAGTTGTCTGTCATCCCATCAGACAAATGTATAAACGACAACATCAAAAATGCAAGGTTAAAAAATAGTGAATCTTTCAAATAGAATAATCAGCGAATGAATTGAGAACGCAATACTTTTGTTTATTTGACTTTTATACAATGGTCAGAGATAAAAAGTTAACCTTTCATATTAATGGACAGCTTCGCCGGACTACAAGACAATGATCACCAGCTTTTAAGTTTTTTCACTACTGTTCGCGCTATCCTCAGGACCTTATCTATAACAGTGGCAAATTTCATCCGCATCCCTCATGTAGTTTATGTATTTTGTATTTATAGCAAACAACAAAGACGGATGTGTTCATTTATATATATAGATATATAAATGGGAAGTGTGTTGTGGAGCCAAAGTACAGCAACGAATAGTAACACTATTTTCTGCCATGTGTGTCGTAATAGACTACTAGGGAGGTTTTGGAAGTGGACCTTGTTCCATCCAGCAGAACAGATTTCTCAATCCAGAATTCTTTTTGACTAGTCCCGAGGGTATTACAAATTATTGAAGTCGTACTATCATATCTCCTTCTAGTGTGGTGTCATTTGTTAGAAATTGTTATTGTAGAGATCTTACATGTCAGTCTATTTTTTTATAAAGATTCCTCCAAGTATTGATGCTTTCGAGATAATGTGTCGACTCGTTTATTGCCACGGACCCTTTTAACATCCAAATAAAAACAAAGATAATTATATTTATATAATATCGCATTGATATGAATTGTTAGACCCGCCGCACAGGTCATGGCTTAAGTATTTGAAACTGAGGTTGCCAGTCACAAAGTTAGACACGGCTGAGACCCTGTTCAAACATATTTATTGTTCATAAGTTCTACAAGAACGAAAACTCTGCGAACTAGAGAAGAATAAAGTAAATGTTATAAGCAGAATCGTTATTTTCTATAGCAATGAAAGTGTCAGCAATTGTTTAACATTATCGCAGGTATTACGAGCGGACGTTATTTCTCCTCTTGTCACCTTGATTGTAAGAAATACAAGCGCTCAAACACACGGAATAAATGTCAGAAATATTTGAAACAAATAAGTCCCAGCTGTCGGCTTCCAGCGCTAAAGATAAGAACTGTAACTGACGAAGACATCTTCCAGCGACACCTGTCACACGTAAATAATTATTATTGTACAGGAGTCCATGAAATATACTTGTAAAGCACTACCAAAGGTTAACTATCAGATAATATCATTATTAACCACCAAAGACGGATGTGTCGGGCCATTGGCGCAAATAAAACGACGACAAAACGTATTTCCATTTTCTGGAATACATCTTGCTGGAAATCTAGTTGGACCATTTGTCCTGCTACAAGAGAGTTCTAGTGGGAGTTTGAGAATGAACGCTGAAGAAGAAGATATTATTATTAAAACTGGTATAAAACAAGGATGTATAACTACTCTATTACCATTAGTTGGACGTCTGCGGCTATGTCGATAGCGATATCTACAGCGACGGAAAGGTCAAGCATACTTGACTGTGGTTAGCTTTGAGGTTGGTGTCCAGTGTACAGTGCGGTAACCAGTTTTCTCGATGTTTTACAATGTAACATAGTAACTAACTATTATTAAATGCGTTTGTTGAAAACTGCTGGAAATTAACGTTTGAAGTTATATCTTATGGCTCTTTCCTTAATAGAAACAAATTTAAGACGATTACTTATCAATTATTTCTACGATTGTAAATTATTGATGTAACTATCTCCTAACTAAAAAGCCAACCGAAATTTATATGTTTAAGCTCATCCAAATGGGTATTTTCCGTGGTAAAATCACCATTTCCGTTAGTAGTAAATCTGTTAATGCACCTAACTGAATTGAATTGAGTATTGAACGCTGTTGCTAATTTGTTTTGCCTGTAACGTATTTTTCTAGCACCAAACAGAACTGAAATAGACTAGGAGTTTTGAATCACAGCTTTGATACTCGTATAATGTAGTTTTATGGTGCAAATTGACGATCATTTGAAGTTGAAAATCAATATTTTTTTGGGCCGTATGCCCTAATTTGCTTGTCCACATATATAATTTATTGTTTCCCAAATCGAGTTCGGTATACTAATAATATTTTAGTAATACAGTTGCCATTATTTCCCATCGATTTTCAACTTCATTGAATTGCAATATATTAACAGACAAGTGCCCATTCGATAGCATATATCAAACAGATACACATTATAAAGGAATGGAAAGACGGAAAAGTAAATAGTATTTGGTGAGATGTTTTGTAGATAAGTTCATGTATGTGTAAAAGCAGATGATGGTTCAGAATACAATATGCCAACGTATTCAGAAAAGAAAAGTAGAATTAAATTAAGTATCTCAAAGGCAGAACAAGGAACATGTTTGACGAACGAGCAATATGTTTTGTTCTGTTTTCCAATATGACAATGGACATTATAATATAGACGTAACATATAGTTCCCATATAGATATATGGAAAACACACATTGATATAGATAGTCTAGTGAAATGTGGCTAGCGTAGATACTACAGATTGCATAATCGCAGGCTTCCACGATGTTTGACATCTGTGACAATTGTCGTTGCGAGACCCCTATGGGTGCCAATAAATAAAGATATTAAACATATTTCAGGACTTTTTCTACAATATATCTCATTGAATTTCATTCAAAAGCTCACCTTTCTGTTCCTCCTCTCCAGATTGAGGTTCCCCCAATTAAAATTATTATTTCCGTATCCTCGTGGAAATTGTTGTGTTCAACTGGGGACCATATGGCCGATGTTGAGAACCACTGATCTATGTCCATATTAGTGCATAGACAGAAGTAGGGATTTCAAAGTATTTGTTACGTCGATGCTTCTCACTCTTTTAGCAGGCCTAAGAGCTACATTAAGTTAGCCTCTTCAAAATTCCGTCTAATTATATCCTAATACTTCCTATGTATATTCCGTCTATTTCTTCATTCCACATCAACTTGATTTTTCTATAGGAAACTATACATTGATACTTAACTAAAGCAAGGAAATATTTTTAACCTTTTCCCTTTACCAGTTGATCATAATAAAATGCTTCATTTATTCCCGTGTTATTAATATTGACAAAAACGGAATGTTGTTCTTAACTTAATTTCTCTCGGACCAGGATGTCTCGGTTACACCAACTTCCAGACGATCAGAAGCTTAATTGGGAATTATGTTGCTACGAAATTTCAGATGCCACGATAAATACGATATATGTCATGATATGGTCGATATATTATCTCTGTCTTCCAACCTCAAGTTAAGATTTGACTGGCTACTAGAAAATGTTGGACGTCTATTAACAAACCACTTCCTTTTTAAAAACGTTTCTCAATCAGACCGAACAATAACAATGCAGGAAAATCGATGTTTGCTAATATCAGAAATTCGAGTCTGCTTAATCACAAAGATTATTCAGTCTGTCTTGAAAGACAATGACTGTGGTTTTCGAGTAGTGACTTGATCAGAATTTGTCTCTGATTCCTTTCGATAATCTTTTGTCAATCAACCAATAATCACAATTGGATTTTACGCCATATTCTCTTGTTTGGCTAACTCAATCAATTAATCACGTGTCATGCCTAGTGCCGTAGGCGATCATGCTTCTTCGCAACTCTCTGTCTATTATGTTGTTAATGCGATCAATTTGTGACATCTTTTTGTGTCACAGTGACAACCCATCCAGAAATTTCTCTTTGTCTTCCTCTGTCCCTTCTCCCCTTGATCTGTCGGATGGTTACTGAATGTTCAGGTTTTGCATTTCTTATCCCATGTCCTAAAAATCTTGATTATCTGCTGGTGATTTTTGCTATAATTTTTTGTTTTACTCCAGAAACTTTGAGGATTTCTACATTAGTTTTCTTGGCTGTAAATTGAATTTTCATTATTATTCTTAAAAACACATCTCAGTTGCCTCCAGCTTATCATCGGCACTTTTGTTTACTGTTCATGCTTCGCATACATAAAGGACCGACTAAATTTAACATCTTAGAACTGGAACTCACTTATGCATTGATATTACTCGATCGCATAGAATGTTTCTAATTGTTTTTAAATGTTGATTTGGCATGCGCTATCCTGTTCTTTATCTCATTGGAGCACCTGCTTCTGATGTTAAAATGGTGCCAAAATACTTGACTTTATCCAAGTGATTTAATTTTGCATCATTATTGATATGATTACTACATTTTGGTGGTGTGTGTTTCTTTGAAACAATTCCATTATTTCTGTTTTATTCTTGTTAATGCTGAGACCTTTGTTTTCACTTTTATGTACTACCATGTCTAACAGGGTTTGAAGTTCTTGTTCACTCCCTGTAATAAGAACTGTATTGTCAGCATATTTTAGATTATTCACATTGCACGTAAAGCAACTGTTATTTCTAGCATGCTTTCTAGATTTCTCATAATATCCGCTGTATACAAGGAGAAAAGATCTGGTGACATTATACATCCTTGTCTGACGCCAATTTCAATATTTTGGAATTCTCCTATATTACCCTCATCGTTCATTGCAGCTTTTATTTCTAATAAATATTTCTTACTACCCTTAGATCGCTCCCATCAACATTGATTGTTTGAAACATTTGTAGCATTTCTGAATGCTTCACCTTGTCAAATTCTTTATTATAATCTATGAAGCACAAGTAGGGGTAATTTTGTACTTCTATTGTACTCAATAAATATATGTATTATATATAGGGCATTTATTGTGCGTTTTCCTTCCAGAAATCCACAATGCTCATTTGCAATTTCTGGTTTTAATTTTCCTCTAGTTGTTTAGCTAGTTAATCGTCGGATCATCATCACTGCACTCTGCACAAACCCATAGGTACTCCGATCTTTCCCTGAGAGTATCCGACATCACACCTTTGCTGACAGTTCCGGTTCTATGTTGACTGACAATTATTCTTCTTCGTCCCACAAACCGTTCCCCTCTAGCGACCACGGCCCAACATTTCAAACCCGTTCCTTAATTCTAACAATTGAATAAGAATCATCATTCATGTTCAAGTGTTGTTTCCTGTAGGGAATTCAACACATCTGCCCTATTCATTGTTCCTCCCAGGGGTGTAACAACAGCACATGACGCCAGCAAATCAGGAAAACGCCCACATGCCCAAGCACGAAAGTAAAAGTCACCATCTTCAGCATTGACTCTTTCAATATCTCAGTTCATTGTTCACCCTTTTGTACTTTCATAATCATACTCACCGAGTCACTCAGGATACAGGTCCGTACGGCCCTATGTGACCTGACCCATTCTAATGCCATTTTCCTCTTATTCTCTCACGATTATATGAAGCATGATATTGAAAATCTGGCTCATAATGCTGATTGTTTGGTGATCGGTCGTCACTATCTATTGCACTTGGTGGCTTCGGTAAGGTTATGAATATTGATTACAAAAAATCAGATGGAATATCGGATCTGCTTTAGATGTTATTTAGGATTTTGGTAATAATTTCTATGCCTTACTGCCCCAGTACTTTGGGTAACTAGCTATGATTAAATGCGTCTGTGGAAAACTGCTAGAAATTAACATTTGAAGCTAAGCACAAAGGCTCTTTCCTTAATAGAAACACATTTTTGCCACAATAAATCACTCACATGTCAGGATATCGTCTGTTAATCCTTCATCAAGAAGGATTTGTCTGTGGGTACATTCCTTCAGGCAGCTGTGTTCATTTCATGCGTAAACCACCTCCATCGTGTCTTATCGTTAACTATTACTTCCAGCTCTTTCCATATTCTACCAAGTTTTATTGTGTCTCTGCATATAATTATTTCCTCCAGGAATTTCTTGATTTTCCTCTTTCCTTGCGAATTCCAGAACAATGTCCGTCTAACGATGATTGACGTACAAGGCTTTCTGTAGGTCTTAATGTATGTCCTATCCATATCCAATGTTATTTCCTTAGTTCTACCTCTATTGTAGTTTGCTTAATTCTTTGCAGTTCCTCATTGTTGGTATTATCATGCCATTTCAAACAAATTCTACACAGATATAAATTGATGAATGTGTGCAGCTTTCTGGTTATCCCTGTACTCACTGGTTTTGAGCCATAAAACACCACATGTTTCACATTATCATCATCATGTGATAAATTCTTTCCAGAACGTTGTCTTTGCAATTGATGTCCTGAACCCACTCTATCCTGTGCAGATCTGCCTGCTTCCTTTAGTGATATCTCAATACAGTCTTTGATGTTATATGTCCATCTCCTTCTATGTCTGCCTCTTCTTCTACATCCCGTAATGCTGCCCTCTAACATGTGTATTTCCATGCCATTGTTTCTTTTTTATATGTCCGAACTATTTAAATTATCAATTTAAAATTGTATTCACCAGCGATCCTTCCTCTTTATTCAGCATACTCAATACTCCACTGTTCCATATCTTCTCTATGCATGAAATTCTAAATATTTCTCTATAACACTTCAGTTCAAATGCCGATATTCTTTTTGTCGTTGTTCTATTTATTTTCCAAGTCTCGCAGCCATTTGCTGAAACTGGAAAATGAATGATCTATGAAGCATAACTTTTGTCTCTTTATAACAGTTTTTTCATATTTCATTTATTTTAATTTCGTTATCGCTATCGCGAACATTTTTCTAATTTCCGTTGTACAATCTCCTACACTGTTTATATTTGCTTATTTAACAATAGAGTTAAATGTTCTTAGTTTTGTATTTTATGTAATTTTATTTGTTTCCATATATTTCCTAATGTAATAATGTTTCCTCTTGCTTTCTGTACTTTTATCCTGACATCTTTATCTGTTCCTCCCTCTCTGTCACTGTTGCTGTCAAAGTGCCTCATACAGTAACCGTCTTAAGGCAAGGAATTATATCATAATTCAGTATCTCCATTTCATCGTTTCAGAAGATTGTAATTAAGCACTTAAAACAGTAATTCTCTAACAGTACATTGTGTTCATTGCAAGTACATTAGTTCCTATGAAAATAGGACATATTGGTTTCGAAGTCACAAATGCTTAGAGCACTTCTTATGTACAAGTAGGACATACTAAAAAAATACATGAACAATTCATACATTAGAATACAAGATTCGAAGAAGCTGCAATATTACTGCTAAAAATTGGAACTACAATCAACGCGAAAGAACGGAGCATTTGAGACGCCAATGAGAGATTGTGTATAACGAGGGAGGTAAGAAGCATTCGGCACCCATATTCTTTGTCGTTTGGGAGAACCCAATCAACCGTGCGTTTGCCCAGAGTGCGTCATTGTCGATTAAGAAAAGCAAACTAAATTAAACATTAAAAAAATAATGATGACTAGTGAGAATGGTAGTTTGACGAGATGACATGTCATCTTTTATAGAAATGGTTCTCAATGTATTCAATTTGGCTCCCAAGAAGACCAGGACGTATTGCTGGAGCGCCTTGGAGAAAAAAGAAACAATGCAGGGAGTGGCAGTCGACTATGGGGGAGCACCGAAATGTTACTATCTGCAATTAATTGAGCGACATACACTACAATAAATAAAAGGAATCTTTCAAGAAATTTGTATAACTTTTTCTATTTATTTTCAAAGTCTCGCAGCAGTTTGTTGCACGGAAGGACACAAAGAATAAAGAATAATAAACGAAAAAAAAATATGCGTGCCGAATTCTCTTAACCTTCCTGTTTTACACAATCTGTAATCGCCGTCTCAACATGGAAGGAGGCCATTATAAACTAATCTGTCCTAAATGCGGATCACGAGCTAAGAAAAGTTGTGAGTTACTGATCAAAAAAGATATTGAAGCCGTCTAACACAGTTTTCTATGTTTTTCAAAACCGATAGCCACACAAACTAATTCAATAATGATGTTCACAATTCTCACTGCTGACTATTTCTGTCATTTTTAAAAGTGTTAGTGTAATCAATCGTTCATTTTTCTTCTTAAAATAAATTGATACCGTAAGATATACCAGTACTTTCTTTGCTTGCTCTACTGAACTCATCTTGATATCATCTTTCAAATCATAATCCAGTGGTTAGTACATAGGATTCTCATTCCTGTAGTTCAGGGTTTGATTCTACATGAGGAGAAAATTTGTAATGTCACACATTGACCCTCGTCTCGACTCATCCATTAGAAACAGTGAAAAAGTAATCTTGGAAAATTATGGCTATATGGTGATTGTACCTAGAATGCCGATGGTCCCTTGAGAAATCAGACCTGGAGCCGTTTATTACCTCAATAGTGTGCACGATGATTGAACATGTAGCACAGTATTTCATAACCTCCCCACTGCACGTAGGAAATAAGAGCTAATCGCTCGCAATTCCTGGGGTTCTGCAACAGACAAGAAAAAATGAAAATCGTGCAATGTCTAACGCAGACATGGGTAAAATTTTGGTGTCGACGGGTTCGATTAAGCTTTTTCTTTTCGTTTGGTAAGACTTTTTTTGTCCCGTGAAGCTCCAATCACTTTTTTCTGAGGTCTGAGGCCAGTGCATGTAATACTTTTAAATCATCCTTACAGGCCAGAGTACAAACTGTTGGAGATCGGATTTGGCCTTGTGGACCACACTGTACCCACTCTGATCTAAGTGTCCGAGTTCTTGAAATCTATTTCTTCAAAGTGAACATGATTCCTCATTTCGTCAATTATTCTGTCTTGCTGGCTCAGCGGGAATCATGATTCTGAAGTGACGAATTAGACGTTTCCCGTGATTTTTATTGATCACTTGTGTAATTTTTGTGGCAGCCAATGAGAATACCAGAAAATATAATTGTGCTACTTTAGAAGGATAATTTCATATTTAGTTCAAAGGTCCATAAATTACGTCAACAGTTTTGCGTCAATATTTGACCCCGTCGTCAACAACTGTCAACAATTCCGGGACCTAAGCTGTTTAATTATTTCAAAAAAAAAATGTTTACACCTTCACCCAAATTGTTTTTATTTAGCAGACAAGTAGGATAACAAAAATACATGTTTCGTTTTATTTCACATTTTCCGAAAAGCAAAAAAAGTTTCAAATTCAAACAATATAATTGGTGTATAAAACAGTACAGTTGACTTTTGAACTTTTGAACTTTTGCCAATACCTATTTTCCTTGTCAACAACTTCCTACACTTTCAGACCCCCCCCTAATTGTTGACGTAGTTTATGGACACCCCTTATATTGTCGATGGTCACGGCCCTAGTCAAATCTGCATATTTGTAGACTCAATAAACAGAAGATCTCTGGCGGCTCCGTATTGTTCATGTTGTTTCACCAAATATCGTGGTGCTGTTATGGGATCAAAGTTCTGAGGCTGGGATCAAAGTTCTGAGGCTGGACTCAACTGTCTATATTTGTCCATGGTTTCACCCTGCTATCAAATGCATACTAAACGATATATGACATTAATGCTATGATAGCAACATCCATTTCAAACGTCAGCCTTTTGCAAAGCTATGAACTATCACAGTTACACGTTCAACAATCTCTCACGCTATCTAGCTCTACTTCCTTGTCTTACTCCTAGCTACACCGTCTCTAAAGAGTATACCTAGATGAAATATATATATATATATATATATATATATATATATATATATATATATATATATATATATATATATATAATATATATATATATATATATATATATATATATATATAATATATATACCTATAGATAAATATATAGAAGTCCAAAAAAGTATCTTTATTTGCTCCATAGACTACAACAAGGCCTTTGACAGAGTGAACATGAACAATTAATCAAATGTCTTCAAGAAATAAGCATAGATGGAAAAGACATCAGACTGATTAGAAATATATATTGGGAACAGGACTGCATCAATAAGGTGTGAAAACAGCTACTCACCATACATATAAATAAGAAAAGAGGTAAGACAAGGATGCATTTTATCACCAAGTCTATTTAATACCTACATAGAGAATATTTTTAAAAATATAGAAGAAATGCCAGACTCAAGATCAATGGGAAA